>LPNX010548288.1:164937-183680 GCA_001517045.1 Pseudotsuga menziesii | reverse complement strand
GACAAGTGACTCGGATCCACATCAAGGAAAACTCCAAAAATATTTGGCCTTTTGCACACATCCCGATGTACGTGGGTTTAAGGGTTATATCCGTGTGTATACGCGAGAAAGGGTTTAAAAGTCGCGTATAGCAAATGACAAGTGTTTTTAGGGATGATCTTGGAAACATCAAAGGTACAAAAATGGTCCATGGGGTCCAAAGAGTCTGCAGAGGGACATGGAAGACCATAAATATGTGATCTACCATGTGTGATAAAATTAGCTGCAACAAAGTGTTATGCACTTGGCAAGATCATCACAGTGTTCCATTTGATCTCTACTCTCTGGTTCTCTAAGTGAAAGAAATATGCTATTGTGTTGTAAGCATTCTCTGTCAATTATGAATCATACTCTAAGATTGTTTGTTGGGTTTTTTATCCTCCGAATCAGTGGAGGGTTTTCCCAGGGTATATCATGTGTTCTATGGTTTGATTTATGTCTTTGGATTATAGATGAGATTCATCTGCACTATATTGTGGATTAAAGTTTTAAAGTTAAATTATATTCAGATTTTTGCTCGATCACTAACATGGTATTAGAGAAAGGGCATGCAAGAGCTTAGTTTGCACAAGCAACTAAAGCCTACGTGATCTTGAAAAGTATTGAGCAAAGAGCTTGGAGCCATGACATCGATCTTCGTCCAACCAGAAGACCGAATTGAAGATGCTTCCAAATTAAACACATGAAAGGCAATGGTGTTAAGAATTCTTGAGGAGCATGACCTATATGCCTACATGGCCTCAGTGAGTGAGGATCCTCTATCCAATGCAGGGCAAATTCAAGAGAAAGTCAACATGCACCATTCCCATCACTTTTCAGGAGACAAACTTCATGGAGATGTTCTCATTAATACGTGAGGAATCAAACAAAACGGTTGAAAACCCACTTCCCAAATGGGTGTATTTGGCTTAATCATGAGAATATTTCAAAAATTCGCAACTGTTTGAGAGATACAATTAGGTATTTGAAGATAAAATTCTCAGGATTCGTATTATGGTTGTTTTCCCAAAGTGGACAAATTAATGGAACAACCCCAGGATCTGTGGTTTGGATATTATCATTATTCAATGGATATTATGTATAATGAGGGCCTCATAGATTTGGGATCTCATCCTAAGAAGATGATTGTTGGAAGAAGTTTTCCTTGAAGAGGAGCATTTGCTTCGGGTTGCATGGAATCTAGTTTCTCCATGCAGAGATTCACTACCTCCCGCATGCACTCAAATTTGCAAAGCGATCAAGATCAAGGAACTCTAGTATTCTTCGCAAGGAAGCAGAGATCAAGATGGAGCATGCAAAACAATAAAATATAAGTATTTGCATTATTATTATATGCTATTTAGATCTATATGATTTTGAATGTTTTCATTGCAAGCATATAGAGATTTGTATTCCTGAGATTAGGAATTGTGAGCATATATGTTGATTGTCTTTCATTTATTTGCAAATAAACAAAATTCATAAGATATGACTATAAAGCATACATGATAAGATATGAACATAGAACTGCATGATTTTTTCATAAATATAAAGCATGCATAACTGTTCCATAAGATATGGACATAGAACTGCATGATTGTTTCATAAATATAAAGCATGCATGATTGTTTCATAAATAAATGAACATAAAACTACAAGATTGTTTCAAAAATATAAAGCACTCATGATTGTTTCATAACATATGAATATAGGGCAAGCATGATTGTTTTATAATATATGAATATAGATCATGTTTTATAAGATATGAATATAGATCATGCATGATTGCTTTATAAAATATGAATATAGAGATGCATGATTGTTCATTAGATGTGAATATAGAGCATGCATGATTGTTTCATAAAGATATGAATGTTGGGCTGCATAATTGATTCATGAGATATGAATGTTGGTCTGCATTATTATTTAATTATCATATGCTTTTATGAAACCAGATTTTGTTTCATTACAATCTACAACAAGCATCCTTAAAATTTTCCACTCACATACTCTCCACCATTTTATAACCTTAAATATTTAATACGTTGACCAGATTGCTTTTCGAATAAATATTGAAATACTTTGAACATTTCAAAGATGTGACTTTTATTCTTCAGGAAATAGATCCTTGTAAACATGGAAAATCCATAAGTAAAAGTTAAGGCATACTTTGTGCTTGCAATTGAAGGCTTTTCCATGCAACAAATATCATTGTGAACTAATTCTAGTGGTTCATGTGCTCACCATGCTTTTCTTGACTCAAAAGGTTCCCGATGATGCTTTCCAAGCACACATCCTCTGCACACTTCATTAGGTGGAATATTCTTCAGTAATCCAGTAACCATGCTCTATGCTACCATCATATTTAGACTTTGGAAGTTCAAATGTCCGAGTCATTCATGCTAAATTTGGATTTGATCGTTGGTGTGAGCAGTGAGTGTAGTCATTCCAAGAGAATCATAAATTTTTTTGTACAACCTATCCTTTTGGTCCAAATATCTAACAACAATAGGTGACTCTTCATTGTTAAGGTATTGTACTACAAACCAATATGACCAAAACTTTATGTCTTTCCATCCGAGGTGATTTGTGATACTGACAACACATTTTCACTTAGACTAGGCACATGGTAGACATTAGAGATCCTACCATATAGACATTGAACGTCACTACATCTAGTGACTTTAACAACATAATCATCATTGTCATAGATGTTTTGTTATGTAGCTTCACTTAAGGAAAAAAAAAGAGAGGCATCCTCATCCATGTGATGAATACACACATAATTAACTAACCACTTGCTTCAGGAAATGTGGGAATTTAATGCCTAGAAGTGCTATAAGAGAAATTAAAATTGACAGCAGATCTATTAGTCAATTGACTAGTGTTTAACTCCAACCAATACCTAGAGTAGCTCGTAATAGGAATTCACCTTGCAAAAGTAATAACGCATACAAGGATGCATATAATGCATAACCAATCAACAACATTCAATCTACATGGAGATGGAAACTTGAACATGTATTTTTTTGTGCACCATACTACATGGTTCAATCATGTTCAATACTTGGATCTCATTGACCTTTTTGTTCAATTTGTTAGGATTATTAATTAATCCTCCCTTGACCACCATAGTCTGGTTCAAATTTCCTAGCTTAGGAGCCTGATGCCACTTCACTAGTGCCATGGGGAACTCACTGTAAGGCCCACCTACCACATGATGCACCAGTTTACATGAGTTTGGGAGCTACAGAGAGAAATCCCTATAATTTAGGAACCCACACACAGTGCCACCAGTATTCACCAGTAGTTGACCCCAGTCTATGTTCATTCATGCTTCGATCAACCACATTTAGTTCACCTTCAGTCATCCTATTGCCACTTTTCCCTAATTTGAGGGAGTGGGCGCCTTTTCTCACCTAACTCAGTTAGTTAATTGAATGTGAAGTGATTTAGTCATATGGTTTTTCACTAGTGAGTCTCTAGTGGTGTTTTTCCACACTGCACAGTCAGAGTTATCAGGAGTCAGTCCAAATTAGGGAATCTCAATCATACCTAGTAGATTTGAATTATCCTATTTGTTTTATGGTTGTATTGCATTGGATGTAATGTTATGTTGGCCAAATTTGTCTCCATGGTGTGCAATTTTTCCATGAATGTTTGATCAGTGTTTAATGAATTCTTCTCTTTCTCATTCAAAGGAGTATATAATCTAGAGATAAAATTTCCATTATATCTACCATTGCATATGGTAGGCCTCATTATAAATTTTGAATGACTAATCCTCTCTTTCCTGCATAACACTGAAGTACTTGTAGTAGGCTATAGCTTGATTGAAGTACTTTTCCTTTTTTGATAACTATAGCCAATTGGGATTTGTTGTTAAGCTTTCCAAAAAGGCATTCAAACCCCAAACCCATATCTAACCCTAGGCCATAAATCACTTGCCATAGACCATCATTGCCATTTTAATGGAAACATTGAATGCTCATATGTCCTCTGTCCACACAATCTCTCAAGAAAATATAATCAATATATGAGATATATTCTGCAATTAAAAGAGCACCATACTCATCAAAGCATGAGGTCTCCAAATTGACCAGAACAATCTTTGCATCTTGAAGACATGAAGGAATATCGATTTGATCCCTTGGCACTTGGACAACCTCATGCTTTTTCCCTTTTAAAATCAACATTTTCAAAAATAGCAATATGTTGTTGCTTTATTTGACTTCGCAACATTTCATTACCAGTCAATGAAAAAATGCAATGGCTCGTCAAGTTCGTCAAGTTATTTCTTGACACTTTTGAGGTTTTACGTTGCTCGATGGTGATTGTGTTGATACGCTGGTTTTTTCATGTCTATAGACCCATGAACTTTCTTTGCTTCCTCATGAATGTTATCATGGGTGCCTCTCCTTGGGCATTGATATATGCACTTTTTTTATATGTATTCATTAAAACTAACTTTCGGCCGAAAGATTTGTTCGACCGAAAACCTATAAGTATTCAAAAATGGTATTCCATCCCATTTCTGAGTCTTCTTCCAATTCCAGAGAGATCGTATCATATGGAATACTTAGATTTTCACTTCACAAAAAATACCATTAGTTGCATAATTCAATGTACTTTCTATAGATGTGAATTTTGTTGAATTTGGTGTGATCCACTAATTTTATTTATTATTTTTCTTAGAAGGTGTCTGGATTGCTTCAAAATTTAATAGAATTCAGTCAAACGAAAATTCAATAACTTCATAAAGACACGATGAAATTTTTTCGAAAACCCATCGTATAAAACATTGATGTGTTGTCTTCAAAAGGGTACTTTCAATTTTTTTGTTTTGAATTGGAAATCAGGGAAGATGTTGTGTCAGAATAAACATGTCAATTTTATGCTAGTTTTTTCAGATTGGTCCACTTCAAAAAATTCTAATAATTCTTTTATGCGGTTGTTGGATACAAACTTATAGGCATATATTAGTACAATCTGTTTAGATCATCATAACATATTTTGTTTGCAATGAACAATAGTTGAATAATGAATAAATTGTAGTCTAAAAACATGGCTATTTATCATAATTTCATTAATTAAGAACATTATATCAAACACTTCATTAGGACTTAGCTCGATGGAACAACTAAAATTTTATTTTAAATTGATTCGGACTTGGCTCAAATAAAATTGATAAGGACTTACGGAACAACAAAAAATTTAGTTTAAATTAATTAGGACTTAGCTCAATGGAATTAGATGGAACAACCAAAATTTCATTTTAAATTGATTCGGACTTGGCTCAAATAAAATTGATAAGGACTTACGGAACAGCAAAAAATTTAGTTTAAATTAATTAGGACTTAGCTCAATGGAATTAGATGGAACAACCAAAATTTCATTTTAAATTGATTAGGAATTAGCTGGATTGAAAAATCATTTTTTTAAAAACTAATCGAGACTTACGTCAATGGAAATTGGAGAGAAATCCAAAATTTTATGTTAAACTGATCATTTTATTATTTAGAAAAAGAATCACTTAACTCGATGGAACAACCAAATTTTTATTTTAAACTGATCACGACTTAGCTCAATGGATTTTGGAGAGAAAACTAAAATTTTATGTTAAATTGATCATTTAATGATTTAGAAAATCAAAAGAATTTTCAAATAGAAACTCCCTTCTTTTGGTTAACTTAGCTCGATAATTGACTTAGCATAATGGAATTTGGAGAGAAAACCAAAATTTTATTTTAAATTTATAATTTTATTATTTAGAAAATCAAAAGACTTTTCAAATAATAACTCACCTCTTTTGGTTGCTTTGTGGAATTTTGGTTGGAATTTGGCTTCAACATTAGACTTAGGATTTAGCATGATGGAATTTGGAGAGAAAACCAGAAATTTATTTTAAATTGATCATGTTATTATTTAGAAAATCAAAAGACTTTTCAAAGAATAACTCTCCTTTAAAAAAAAAACCCTTTAGGCAAAGTATACTGATGATGATGATGATGATGGTTAACGTCCACTGAGACCAAACTTTGGTCTATTGGACCTAAAGAAACACATTAATTAGTTTGTTTTAAAATTGTATTCCTATGCCCAAAGAGCTTGGTGGGAAGCGTTCTGAGCTCACTATAATTTTGACAAGTTAAAAGGCTAGGAAGGTCGGTATTGCAACAAAGATTCTGAAACTGGGATCTAATGTGGGTGTACGCAGTGCACTTTAAGAGGAAGTGGTTTTCATCTTCAATGTTCATATTCTCACAAAGACGACAGATCCTTTCCACCCACGATGTTCTAGGAACTGTCCAACGACCAGTTTCACTATGGAGCTCATGATAGTCGTTCTTATCTTGGCTATATTAAATTTTTTCTTTGAACTGGTTAACGCAAATAGATACTTTTGATCTTCTAGATTATGGTTGATGACCTCCTTATAATATCTTAGTTTTCTTTTAGCCTCTAAATCTTTCTCACACCACAATTTCTCTTTAAACTTAGAAGTAACAATATTTTTAATGTTATTAATATTTTGCAAAGCAACACTTTCATCGATCTCCCAGTGGTTTAACCAGGCCCTGGTATCTTTATACGAACCTCGCTTGAGCCTTAGGTGGTTTTGGTTGGAATTAAAAACTATCTTTGGAAGTCTATGGTCCCCCATGTTATTGATTTTGTGTTTGTACAACATGAGCCTATGGCATAGCTAGGCTCTCGATAGGGGAAAGACCCACTTCTATAAGGAGAACAGGATAAGGTGTATTGCTTTTAATTTTGAGGTTATATGTTATAAAATGCTTTTGGATTTGCTTAATCTTCCTCCGGGATTCTCTAGAAATGCCGCAACCCCAAATCTCACAACCATACAAGATAACATCAGTGACTAAAGTTTCAAAGATAAGCTTCTTTTTATCCCACGTCACAAGGTTTGCTACTTTACAATTATTTTCAAGACCAAAATAAGCTTTCCACCCTCCATTAATCCTTTTCTTAATGCTATAGTTCCATTAAAGCTTGTGATGAATATCAATTCCTAGGTATTTGTAATAAGACACTTCCTCCAAGTTGCTATTGTCATATACAAAATTAGCGTAAGTGTCCTTGGATTTGATAATCATAACTTTTGTTTTGTCAGTGTTGACAACCATACCCATGGTAGAGCAGAAATCCTTAAGAAATCGTAGTTGCTTATCAAGATCAGACGGATCCCTTGCCAGAAGAACAATATCGTCAGCATAAATAAGAAGGATGATGACTATCCCAACTATATAAGCATGAATTTAATCAACAAATAACTAACTTTTTAGGTGAGGTAAACTATACTTTACAACCCTAAAAAAATCATTTATTACATCCACTTACATGTAGAGAAAAGTTTATAGATCATTACACTAAAAAAATATTATAAAAGACTTCATTTAAAAAATTTAAAAAGACATTATCTACATACTAGAAACATTAATTGATCACAGAAGAGTTTTCAAATCATGACAATATACACCTAAAAAAGATCATCTTGATTTAATCATCTATCAACTTATTATTGCACCTTCTTAAGACAATTGCTAGTTTTGTATTAGATTTAAGTATTATTAATACGTATAGTAACATATAACACTGTTGAAAACTTTCTTTCTGGATCCATTGCGCATATGCATTACAATGCATTTTATTCTACATCCATATTTATTGTCAAAGACAATAACATGCAAACTAATAAACTCACATCCCTATGTTTAGTTAGTATTTTTCCTTTGTGACAAAACCTAACTCATACATAGTGTTTTACTTCATTCATTAAACTAGGTTTATAAAATATTTAGTTAGTATTTTTCCTTTGTGACAAAACCTAACTCATACATAGTGTTTTACTTCATTCATTAAACTAGGTTTATAAAATATTTCCAAAGATTTTTGTTTTTCCTTTCGCCAAACATAAAAATTGTCTTTCAAAGTTATTACACATATTCTATAGTGTACTCACTTTCATTTTTAGTGATAAAAAACAACAGTTATTCTGTATCAGTCTTTGAATTTTCTGTTGTTGAATTGTGATTCGTGAAGCTTTGATGGCAGAGAGGCGAGTAGGATAAAAGACAATTAAAACAATGTGTTTTATCAGCTGATTTTTTTTTATAAAAATCAGTTAAAGAAAAGACTGTATGCCGTGTGGACCCTACATGGGAAGAGATAACATTGACTAGGTTGTTTCCCGGACAATGCATTTTCACCGACTTTACTCTGAAACTCCTCTTCCTGGGTTGCCGCTTCCTCTTCCCTCTGCATTGGTCATCCACTGGTTCGGAGCACCCAGTTTATCTGTTTTCTTTACAGTTGGAAATGGAATACCCAACGTCTTCATCCTCGTTCCCCGAAACCCAGTCTGAAATTCAAATGGAAAATCAGACTTCTCGTCCTGCAACTTGGGTTGCCGCTTCTTCTTCCTCCACTTCTGGCAGCGCTATTCTCTACGATGTGTTTATAAACCATCGTGGAGAAGTGAAGAAGACGTTCGCTAGCCATCTCTACCGCGGCCTTCTTTTACGTGGATTAAAACCCTTTTTAGACCAGCAGGAATTGCAGGAAGGTCTCAATTTTCCTTCTCAACTAAAAGCCGCTATTGGAAGCGCCTCAGTTCACGTTGCCATATTTTCTCCAAAATATGCCGAATCACAATGGTGTTTGGATGAACTCCTCCTCATGCAGGAGTCCGGGGCTCCCATTATCCCTATTTTTTATCATGTCAAGCCTGCTGAGCTTAGGTGGACAGATCAGAGCAAAACTGGAGTGTATGCTCGGGCCTTGCATCAACTGCAAATGAAGAAAACGTACGACATTCAAACTCATCAAGATAAGCCACGATACGATTCGGCCACCATTCAAAATTGGAGAGATGCTCTTTCCAGAGTTGCAGCCATAAGTGGGTTTGATCTGGACGGCGCGTTTAATGGGTGAGATCTTCAATTCCCTCTTTATGTATATTAGGCTTAAATTTGTTGTTTGTGAATATATATCTATATCTATATATATTTAATTTATATGGGGTTTTCTGGTGAATATATAGTGACGAGGGGCACATGTTAGAGAAGATCGTTGAAAGGGTGGTGAAAATGTGTAAAAGACCAGGGTTGTATGTGGCCAGATATCCCACTGGTTTAGATGAGAAAGTAACAGATTTTGAAACTAGAGTATTAAATCAGCAGCGCAGCGGAAAAGTTCAGCTAGTTGGCATTGTAGGCTTGGGTGGAGCCGGGAAGACAACATTGGCCCTAGAGCTTTTCAATAGAAAGCGTTCAAATTACGCTAAATCGTACTTTTTATTAGATGTAAGAGAAAATGCTAATAAAAGCTCATTACTGTCCTTGCAAATGCAACTTCTGAAAGGCATTCACTTAGATCAACCTATAAACAATATTAATGAAGGTATAGGGATGTTACAAAGGCATCTCAAATCCTCTCAGATCTTTTTAGTTTTAGATGACATAGATCATGAGGATCAGCTAGAGGCGTTTTTACCTGTCAAAGATGTCTTAAGTTCGGATAGCTTAATTTTGATTACATCTCGTAACAGAGATGTCTTGGCAAGGTCCGGAGTAGAAAATTTGTCCATTTATAAGTTAACAGGTCTTCCTGCGCAACACTCGCGAGAGCTCTTTTGCTCGTATGCCTTCTGTCACGCCTATCCACTAAAGGGATTTGAACATCTGGTAGAAAGGTTTCTACGCGTATGCGATGGGTTGCCTTTATCTTTAAAGGTATTGGGGGCACTTCTCTTTGAAAATAATGATAAATCTCTGTGGCTGGACATACTTCACCAAGCAAAAGTTCCAACAAATGTTTCTAGATGTTGCATGCTTTTTCATATGGGAAAAGAGTAGTGCCATAACAGTATGGAATGGATCAGGGTGGAAAGGATTATTGGGATTTAAAAAGTTAGAGACCAGATGCCTTATAGAAGTGGACCATAAAAATTTTATACATATGCATGATCACCTCCGAGACATGGGAAGAGACATCGCCCAGGATAAATCGCCACGCCGTCTTTGGCGCCCCACAGAGAACATTGATTATTGGCTGGACCAACAGTCATCTGTAAGTGCTTTACCATTCAAACTTTTAAATTAGTTATCATTCAAACTTTTCCATAGAAAGCTGTTTACAGTTTTTAATTTCTCCCTCGTTCTTTCACCTTCAAATTATTTAATTTTAACCATAGAAAGTTGTGTGCAGTTTCTTAATTCTCCATGCTTTTTCAAGAATGAACAGGTTATATCAGAAGCCCGAGGAATCAGAATACTTAGTCGGTGGGACGGAATTAGAATACTTAATGAATGGCACAGCACCAGAGGACGTACGAGATCACAAATGAACCTACTGTGTAACTGCTTAATGAAGCTTTGGAATAGATTGCACAGTGAAGTATTGCAACTTACTAAGACGGAAGGGCATCTGGAACCCATTTTGAGGAGGATGCGCTCACCAAATCTCACATGGCTGTTTTGGAATAACTGTCCCTACTCTTACCTCCCTTCCTGGATTCCAATGGAGAATTTAAGGGCTTTGAAGGTGGATGGGGGTGTATTGAAAACACTGTGGCAAGGAAAATCACAGGTAAATTTAAACTTTCGATTCAAAGTGTGTGGTCATTCGCTATTCATATTGCACCACAAGGTGCCCAACTATTTCTAACGGTTCTTCTCATGAGAATCATATATTGATCACTTTCTTACAGTGAAACACTTGACCTTACAGGCACCTTTAAAGTTGCAGGAACTAGAAATTTTTTCTGGGAGCCAATTGTCGAACATTCCAGAGTCCATAGGGCAGCTGAAGTCTTTGACGACCTTGGTATTACAAGGGTGCTCAATGAAATCATTACCAAATTCTTTAGGAAACTTAAATAACCTCCACCGCGTGGACCTGTCCCGGTGCTGGAAGTTGAAGAGGCTGCCAGATTCCTTTGGCGGCTTGACAAACCTCCAGCAAATGGACCTGTCTGAGTGCAATGAGCTAGAGAGGTTGCCGGATTCGATTGGCGGCTTGACAAACCTCCAGCAAATGGACCTGTCTGAGTGCAAGAAGCTAGAGAGGTTGCCAGATTCCATTGGCGGCTTGACAAACCTCCAGCAAATGGACCTGTCTGAGTGCAAGAAGCTAGAGAGGTTGCCAGATTCCATTGGCGGCTTGACAAACCTCCAGCAAATGGACCTGTCTGACTGCAAGAAGCTAGAGAGGTTGCCAGATTCCATTGGGAGCTTGACGAACCTCCACTTCCTGGACCTTTCTAAGTGCAGTAGGCTGGAGAGGTTGCCAGATTCAATCGGGAGTTTGACAAATCTCCACCACATCGAACTTTCTAAGTGCCGGAAACTGGAAAGGCTGCCAGATTCCTTTGGGAGCTTGACTAACCTACATCGCATGGACCTGTCTGGGTGCATGAAACTGGAAAGGCTACCTGATTCTTTCGGTAGTTTGACGAGCCTCCACGTTATGGACATGTGTTGGTGCAAAAACTTGGAGAAGCTGCCAGATTCTTTTTGTAGCTTGATGAACCTCCATTACATGAACATGACTGGGTGCGAGAAATTGGAGAGGCTGCCAGATTCCTTTGGGTGTTTGACTAACCTCCTTCACATTGACCTGTCTGGGTGCCAAAAATTGGAGAAGCTGCCAGATAGCTTCGGTAGCTTGACAAAGCTCCACTACCTGGACCTGTCTGGGTGCCAGAATTTGGCAGGGCTACCCGATTCTTTCGGGAATCTAAGTAGCCTTAAATATCTTGATTCGTCCTATTGCCTTGAGTTGACAATCTCGAGCAATATACTTGAGAATATAAGAACCCTTGAGCACATAGATCTGGACAATTGTCAAAAAATTGAAGTATGGCCCTGGCAACTGGCACATCAAAGCTCCCTAAAAATATTAAGGCTGACGGGCACAAATTTAAAAGAATTTCCCAGTGCAATTGAAGTCCCCAGACAATTGGAGATTCTGTGGATAGGAAGCCCATTATCGGACATGCTGCCGCCTTCGCTGAGTGAGTTAAGAAACTTGAGGGATTTGAGGCTCGAGGATTGCAGCGAATTGAAATGTTTGCCCGAGTTATGTGGTCTTGCACAGCTTCAAACCCTCGTTATGAGGAAGTGTAAAGAACTAGAGGAGCTGCCTAGTATAGTAATTTTTTATTGCATTGAGTTTGAAGAATTGCTAGGAGTTGAATCTTGTATATCGTTGAAGATGCTTCGTGTTTCGGGGTGTCCTAAATTGCAATGGCCAGATGGAGTCGCAGAGTGGCTGCGCCACAACATTAAATGTTGCCATTTGAAATAGAGTATCTAAATTGAGCAATTAAAACCAGATGCACAGTGTATTATAGAGGTATGGTTGTATTATAAATGAAGCCGTATTTAAATGTAAAACGTATTGTAAATATACATATTGGTGAAGATCTTTTTATTATTAGTCCCTGTGGAAAGAAGGGTACTATTGTTTTACTTTTTACAAATTTTCGTAAATATACATATTGGTGAAGATCTTTTTATTATTAGTCCCTGTGGAAAGAAGGGTACTATTGTTTTACTTTTTACAAATTTTCGTTTTATCCGAGATTATGAAACCATTGATTGTGTCATTGTAATGCATAATGGAACAGGATAAAGGATACTATTGGCCGAATTAGAAAGGACAAGAATGATGTTGTTGCATAGGAGTAAACTTGCAACGAAGGCTGTCTAGGAGATGTCCCAGGTGCTGTGCTGATGTTGTTGCATAGGAGTAAACTTGCAACGAAGGATGTCTAGGAGATGTCCCAGGTGCTGTGCTGGTATAGGACACGAGTGGTGAACTAACGAGTGGTGAACTAACACAAGAGTGTTAAGGTTTATGACATAGTTTTTGTCTTTTCAATTAAAAATTTATATTTATTTATATTTATCTTGGTTACTGGCTTAATGGTGAGGTCTTATTGTAGGGCTGCCCGTGAGAGCATGATTGTAAGTGTACATTAATCAATATTTTATTATGTATTTTCTATCAAATAACAAAGATCCATAAATGCATTAATAAGGTCGCATAGCCTTTTCTGAATTATGTTTTCACCACTTTATTTTCCCCTCTATTTGGCCATGCTTTGACCTCCCTGAGCCTTCCCCAATTCACTGCACAACTAGAGATGATCGAGTTGCTTATCTATCGACAGCTTTGCCTTTTCTGAATTATGTTTTCACCACTTTATTTTCCCCTCTATTTGGCTATGCTTTGACCTACCTGAGCCTTCCCCAATCTCCTGACCTAGATATCTCACTCTACAGCACTGTCAATGTGGAATCAACCTCATTTCTTCCTTTTCTAAATTTTGTTTTCACTTATTTGCAGTATAAACAAATTACATTGATTCATTAATGCAGACTGCAATGGAGATCGAGTTGCCACTTTTTGCACATAAGCTGTTTTTCAATAGTCTATGTTGGGGAATCTTTATGTTTCTTTTAGTTTGGACTAGCGTCTTCATATGCAGAAGAATGCTTATGTTATTAGTCCCTGCCCTCGGGCTAGCAGGGACTCTATGAATCGGCTTGCCACTGTTTTCATTAATCTACACTAAAATCAAAACAATCTGCACCAAAATCAAAGCAAGTTTAAAACATTTATTCTATGTTTTCGGAGACATGTTATAAACAACCTTTTTATTAAGCAATCAAAACACTGTGCGCTTTTTACGAACCAATCACCAATTTCTTACTCTTATTTGGCTTCATCTCGACGCAGAGTGCCATTTTTTTTTGTTTAAAAACATAGGATAAAGTTAGAAATTGGTAAGCCTTTTTAACATATGCATTAATGCTATCTATGAGATAGCATTATATGCCTAACATTTAATTTTATGTATGTATAGTTTATGAAGTATGCTGTTGGCACTTCTAAGCATGGTGGTTGTTCTGTCTGTGTGAAGTTGCCACATAACACTGCAACGTGGTGCTGAACGCTATCACATAATACTCCACATTGGTAAGTGTCAAGATAATACTCTTAACACTGGTACGTGTCGCTTGTCATGCTAGTTTTCTTTTGTGTCATGGAAAATTGTATTATAGAGAGGTCTCACCTATCATTTGGGGGGGCTGTAGCCTAGTCTTCCTTTTCAGTGCAGTTTCTTCTCAGAATCTGATACGACCCGGTCTCTAGTCCATCTCTGGTTCGAAAGTGGTTGCGGCGATGCTGCATTTTCTAAAGTTTGCTAAACTCTTTCCACTGTCGTGTCTCAAACTTTAAGGGAGCTTCAAATAATAGAGGATCTTCAACAAGTGGCCCAGGGGATTCGAACCTGAGATGCTGGCGACCATAGGACACTGTGGCATATAAATGTATAGAAGAAGCATATAAATGTATAGCACAATGGCTGTAGTTGTAGTTGCTGAGGAGCAGAAGCTAAGGAGGTTAAAACATAAAGACCAATAGTGAAAGCTACAGACATAAAAGCAAAGGTGGCAGTTTAAGTGCTTGATTCAGAGCCAACCAGTTTGAATTATCGATAGATACCCAGGTCTTGTTAGGATTGCTTTAGTTCCATTCGCAATTTACATTGACTCGAAGCCAATTCATGATCCCTAGCGAGTCAAAGCATCCTTCCATATATATAGTAAATCTAAGCGTTCATTTCTAGCAAAGTCTCTACAGCAATCATTGAATCCTCAGCTGAATAATAGTTGCAATGAAACAAAAGGTGAAGAATCTTCTTTACAATTTACCAAAAAAAAATTACAATTTACAATATCGTTCTATTGCATCTTTGTAGCTTGTTGCAATCCACAACCAGCTCTTCCAGCAAACTGATAAATTTGATTTGTAATAAGTTAACCCTAGAATCATTCATTCAATCAAACCACACATAATTAAAAGATCTTTCCTGACATTAAGGGTTGAAATAAGATTTTTGCCTGCAATTTTGAACAATTTTGAAGGCATTCAAGCAATTAGTTAAAGAAATTTCCAGAAATGTTGAGGATTTTGAGATTAGAGAGCCGTCCCATGGAATGCGGCAGTGATGTGAGCTAGTTCGAACGAACGTGGAGAGCTTTCAAATTCACCAGACTCGATACTAGACAAAATTGATCAAATTAGTAGCAAAATCTCAAAAGGTTTATATTTCATGCAGTCAACCAACCGTATGCAACATAGAATTAACCTGGATGTCATTTTTAGACAGGTCAAGTTTGGCTGTAGGATTATGTTTTTCGTTGGTTCGTGAATAGTACGCCGGTGAGTTGGTAGTAGTAGGTCAAGCCTAAATTCCTACCATAGGTCAAGCCTGAATTCCTACCCTCCCTCCTTCGTTCTGTAAAAAATAGTTGGGTCATGCAAAAAAAAAAGGTAAATCTAGTTTCATATTATATATGTATTAAGTTATAATTCCTAAAACCCAAAAAACTAGGAGGTTCTATTATCTCAAAATCCCGATCGATCCCGACCCCGACCCCGACCCCGATCCCGATATAAACAACAAGTGGAGACACAGAGTAAGAGACCCTGTAGAATCATAAAGAAATTGTAAAGAAGAAAATGGAAATGGTACAAACTTATAATACCTCTCTTACATATTAAAAGCTCTGACAGACCAAACAGATGCAGGCTGGGATCGATCATATGCACAAGAGAATGTTGTCCGGCAGCCCAAACATATGCAAAAGGCGTTCAGACTAGATTAAGAGCGAGCTAATTCCACCAACATTGTCAAATTGAGTGAATGAACTGCTTTCCAGAAGAAAAAAAATTGAACAAATTGTTCCAGTTCAAGTTTCAGTACTTCTGTATTTTCTATTTTTTGCTTGAGCTAGTTACTATGTCAAGATGAAAGCACGAGGTAGAGGATTTGTTGGATTTTTTGCAAAGGAAAACTTGGATGCACTAACATCTCGCTACGTGTATAAAACATGCATTAACATGAAATTCTTTTTATGGAACGTGGCTTTTCACATTTCGGTAAAGTGAACAAGTGGCTTGAAATTTTATCAAAAATTCAATTTTGTTTTTATCTATATTGGAAACATTTGTCTCAAAGGAAATATTCCATGCAAAATTTATGGGATTACAATGACAAGATGACATCTCATCAATTGCTATATAACTTAATCTCCATGAAATATTACGAAGATTGAATGTAATCCATAGCATAGCTAGATTTCATTGAAACTGTAACTTACGAATAATTGCATAAAATCTGCTGAAAGAAAAACAATTGTCGATTGCACCTGATCACAATAAATGGATTATTGAATAGTTACATTGGTAGAATCTAGGTTCAGGGAAAATCGCACCTTTGAACCTATATAGTATAAACTTATGCTAAATCTGAAGAGATTGAGTTGAGTATTAAATGAGAACATGTTTTGAATTTATTAAAAGAAGACGGCATCCATGAGATGTATTTGAAGAGATTGAGAAGACGTGGCCACCCAATCTACAACTTCCAGTTATTAGCGAGAAGGGAATCATGGAATTTAACACCATCAAGGATCTGTGGTTTGTTGTCTTCAATCTAGACTCATGCCAAGATTCTAGAGCAATGGAACCCGGTTAAAAAGGATTATGCTCCACGATATCAAATTCATTTAAAATTCCACCTGCTCCGTTCACTAAAAGAGACCAGTTCTGCGAACTTACGGCTTTGCAGTTATCCTAAAAACGCCAGGATACGAGTTTGTTTCAAAACAATAAAGAATTACCGAAGGTGTCTTGACCAATTCCAAGAAATTTGAGATCCTAGAAAATACTAGATTGCGTAGAAATGGAATTACTTTACCATGAGTTCGCCAGGGATGAAGTATTAATGTTTTGTTCACAGTTTTAGTTTATGATAGAATGATACTCTGTTTTCTTCTTGTGCAGGTTTCTTTGGCAAAATATAAATGCACGCACGATAGCACGAGTTTACAGGATCAATCAAATAGATTTTCGTTGCGAATTTTATACAAGATTTACAGTGAAGGTTTTCAAAGGAAGGCAGCATGGTAACCTATGAAACAACAATGCATAACATAAATGAAGGTTTTTGAGCTAGACTACAGCTAGCAGTGGTTACCAGCTAGGTGATATAGATACAAATCTAAACCAAAAGAATCGGATCGACTAAACAACAGCGCACCAAACAAAATAAGGAGAAAAGATAAAAGATTGATTAATTAATTTAATAAACACAAAAATTAAGGATTTGACCGCCCAACTCATTAGAAGAATTGATTGCTGCAATCATTATGGGAGCAACTGTCTTAATCTTCATTGTCTATATAAGAAAAGGGGAATGATTGTTTAGAAGGTGGGGGTCTCGACAGAAGAGAGAAACTGTGTTTTCTGTGTTCTGTTTTTCTATTGTCTGAGTCTCTGCCGTCGATTTGGAATGCATCAGCTCTTATATATGTTTTAATATTTCCTAAGTCAATTAACTATGCCTTTTCTTCTTATTTCCTTATCTAAATTATATAAAGAAAAGAGAGCCTTTTATTAAACCAAGTACTTACTCTTGACAAAGCCGAGCTATAGAGCTGCACTTCTCTGTGAGAAATTCCTTCACCCAGTTTCTTAAATAAATCGTTGATAGTAAATACCGTCCTATTATGCTAGTGTTACTCGTTGTCGTCCTAAGATTTACAACAAGTCAATTGATATGGAGTTTTACTGGTGCGTTTTCAAGCAAAACAGACTCTTGTTGTTCGAGGAGTTTTCCCTATGCTAGCAGATGCTCGACATCTGGCTGAATCAGTAAATGCAACGATTGAGTCTGTATTAAAGATCGCATTGGATCATGGTAAAACATCTGCGTTAATTAAGCCTCATAATCAAATTGTTTTATGCCAAAATATTGGGGACTTGGTGGTTGTTAAGATAATTGAACTTGAAGATTAGTCCAAGCGGTTGTCAGATTTGAGTCTTGTGTACAGTATTTCCTTAGGTGTATGCCAAGTGTGCATAAAAGAAACCACTGAACAATGATTTATAAGAGATATTAATTTTTGTTTCAAATTCATCACCGAAGTTTCTTTTTCTGATGGGATCAACCAATAATAATGAGTTCAACATGGTCCACAAATTCACGAGTTTAATGAAGCAAGTGCTGCTTTTATCTTTTCTAATACACATGACTTGATTTCGTATGGATTTTATTGAGAATCCTATCTTAGTGAATTTGGACACATTAATCTAGAACCATTAAATATTGGTTGTATGAACAAAAAAGACATTGATAACATAATCTTCTTTCCTCAAGGAGCCTATCTGGGAAAGAAGATTCTCACGTAATCTCCGATGGTACCTGTCCATTCCTCGAGCATTATGAATTATTATTAGTTCAATAGGCTTTTATAGTGTGTTTAAACGACTGCTTGACCTGGGTGTGCGTCTTGATCACTAAACCCAGCTTCTTCATCTCAGCAAAAGGTGACAGAGTGAATTCTTCAAAAATTACTAAGGATCAGAACACAAAAGCATTTTATCATGAAACAAACTAAACTTCGGTTTCCCTTTCAGCACTATCAGTTCAATTCATGGGATATTCTTTTTCTCCAGGTTCTTTGTGTTGTCTTTCGTCTCGTCTTCAACTTTAGAAGTAGCTTCTTCTTCACTGTCTAGCGCTGGCAGGTTTAGATTAGGTCTCATGGAAGGCCTGGGAGATGATTCTTCCTTGGAGATGGTTAGAGTTGGCTTGTTATCAATGCCTTCAATCACTGAACGCA
>LPNX010548288.1:114429-164741 GCA_001517045.1 Pseudotsuga menziesii | reverse complement strand
AAAGCATTTTATCATGAAACAAACTAAACTTCGGTTTCCCTTTCAGCACTATCAGTTCAATTCATGGGATATTCTTTTTCTCCAGGTTCTTTGTGTTGTCTTTCGTCTCGTCTTCAACTTTAGAAGTAGCTTCTTCTTCACTGTCTAGCGCTGGCAGGTTTAGATTAGGTCTCATGGAAGGCCTGGGAGATGATTCTTCCTTGGAGATGGTTAGAGTTGGCTTGTTATCAATGCCTTCAATCACTGAACGCAAAAGCATTTTATCATGAAACAAACTAAACTTCGGTTTCCCTTTCAGCACTATCAGTTCAATTCATGGGATATTCTTTTTCTCCAGGTTCTTTGTGTTGTCTTTCGTCTCGTCTTCAACTTTAGAAGTAGCTTCTTCTTCACTGTCTAGCGCTGGCAGGTTTAGATTAGGTCTCATGGAAGGCCTGGGAGATGATTCTTCCTTGGAGATGGTTAGAGTTGGCTTGTTATCAATGCCTTCAATCACTGAACGCAAAAGCATTTTATCATGAAACAAACTAAACTTCGGTTTCCCTTTCAGCACTATCAGTTCAATTCATGGGATATTCTTTTTCTCCAGGTTCTTTGTGTTGTCTTTCGTCTCGTCTTCAACTTTAGAAGTAGCTTCTTCTTCACTGTCTAGCGCTGGCAGGTTTAGATTAGGTCTCATGGAAGGCCTGGGAGATGATTCTTCCTTGGAGATGGTTAGAGTTGGCTTGTTATCAATGCCTTCAATCACTGAACGCATACTATCCCATTCGTTCTCAAGTTTTTACTGCTTGGACCTCATTTCTCCAAGAACTTGTAAGGTTGACAAACCAAGGACTTGAATTTGCAAGGATTCTAGAGTTGGCTCCAGTTATTTTTCCTCATCGACATCGGCTGGCTTGTCTCACTGAAACAAGATTCAATTGCAGAAGTCCTTTCCTCTTGCGATCAATTGCTTTAATAGATATGAATTGGCCTCTTCGATGGATGCACCAGAAATAGTTCAATTACTTGCTTCCATACTTATTTCCATTCCCATGCTTCCAGATCAGAACTCCCATCATTTCATTAATTGAAGGATTTTCCATCCTGATCTCCATCATGTGATTTAACATCAGATTACATCCTTCTCTCTGTACTTTCTTGTACTGGTGCTGTGAAGTCCCTTTACTTCTCCTCCCTCAACTCATGCAACCAAACTTTTGCATGCTGGCATATATGGAAATCATTTCTCAAAGTTTCATTACCAACACATGAGGAGTCATCACACATGTCAATTGGGTTATGAGTGTGACCATTTAAAATACCTCAACAATATGCATGAATAATGACATTAATAAAACTATGGACTCGTTTTCAGTCACCTCTTTCGGACTCGATTTCAGTTACCTCTTTCGTGACTTGATTAGCTTGTCAGGAATTCTATTATTGTGCGAAAGGACGTCACTAAAGCAACTCTATGTAAACAGGATGGCTATGCCGTCGATGTTAACTTAACGTCGACAACAAATTATCAAAGCTTCTCTCAGTGAGAGTGCTACTTGTCAAGGCTAGAAATATTCAAATAGATTTTCAACTGATACATGTGCTTTCTCCTGAACCTTATAATCCTGCACAGTTGTGAAGAATGGTATACTATAAAGCACTGGTTTATTCAAATAAGAACAAAACCAACCAATTCAGTTAATCCACTTCATTAAATTGACTATGTCAGGATCTTTATATACCCAAAAAGCACTCGAATATATGTCTGGAGCAATAAAGGTTAACGGTGATAATGTTTGCTTTTCTGATATTCTAGTTGGGTGTTATAGACTAGGGTTGACTACATGAAAAAAAGGGTCTGGATGGAAGGATGTGATTAAGATTATCTAGAGGGACTTGTTGCCTTTAGCAACTCCCCTTGTTTTCACTTGTAGCAGCAGCTTAAGTTGTTATTCATTTGGTTGAGGTAACATGTTATATATTTCAATATGCTACAGTATGTTTTAGATTTCATATATTATCAAAGATTTCAATTTCATATATTATAAAAGATTTCAAAATTAAGATGACTTTAGGCCCCACCATGTAATGGCTATTTCATTTCATTTAATGGCGGCTATTTCAATTAAATAAAGGGCAGATATTTTTCTTACGTTATAAAAGAAATAAGGGGTATACCTATTTGCATCTCATCATTTATTAAATGCAAATCGCTCACCTTGGAGCCCAACAAGTTATCTCACTGAGCAGAGAAGCAAATCGCTCACTTAGGAAGGCAAGTTGTCTCCTTAACATAAAAAAAAATGACACTAAGGTGCATAGCTCTTTCCCGACAAAGGAGGGGAAGGGACAAATTAACCACTTAGGAAGGCAGGTTGTGCCTCTACCTCAGGGAAATGGTTGCTAGAGGACAAATTGCTCACCTTGGGTTGCTATCTACCACATTAACTCAATGATTAACACAACATTTTTCTTTGAGTGATTGCATTCACCTGGCCCCAGAGGCCACACCAAAAGTGTCCAAACAAGCAAGAGCCCCATCAACTGATGCCTTCTCAGCCTTCACCAAGAGAAGGGAGTCATCTGCAAAGTGGTGAAAACCCATTTATGAACCATCTGGGAGAAGAAGACCCTTAATCTGCCCTGATATACACGTAGCCTTCAAGAGATAACCCATAGCATAAGTAGTTAAGACATACAAATATATGATAAAAAAAAATAGGAAAACATATTAAAGAAAATAGACATAGTTTAAGAATCTTTGTAGAGCAGTCCCTTGGGGGCATGTTCTTTTCCTTCTATTCTCTATTGTTTATCCAGCATGGGAATTCAAATGCTGCAGTGGGAAATTTGTTCTGCTCTCTATTGACAAATAAACCATAGTATTGGTAATACATTCCTCAGTTTGGGGGCGTTTCCTTAACAAGTAGGGTACACCATACATTTGTTTTTCATTAGTTCAGTGACTGGGTTTTAAAGGACATTTGGAAATCCCTAATGAGATTTCATTTGCTTGAGATCCCGTTTCGTGGAATGAAACAACCTTACTTGTATGGATAAAGATAAGATGCAATAAATAAACAATATTGGAGATGTTTCCTTCCATTGATGATTGCTAGTAGCCACCTTACACACATACTGAGATTGTTATTGTGTCTCTCTTAGGCTCTACACATGGATAGAATATGAATGGATGGAAATTTGTTAAATGACGGTGTAGTATGTGAAATATCTATACAATGATTTAAGAGGGAGAGTTTATATGGATTCTACCTGCATCTAGGTCCCCTTCGTGAAGCCATAAAATAGGTGATGACCATGCATTTTCACATCCCTATGATAAGACAACGGAGGCTCTGGACTTCTAACAATCAACCATATTTTTGCCTAAAGAAATGGAAAAACGCCAATTTAATCCAAATACATGAATATGTACATAAATTAATAGAGTTTTCTCATGTTGTCTGGTTTATTCGTAGGGTCATTATATCCTTTTTTGGGTGCGTAGAACGTTGGGACACGGTTGACAAAGCCAGCTGTTGAAGAATGTAATCTCACCTATGGTTAGTTAGTGAGTTAAGTCACCCATAGTATTTAGTCACCCATGGTATTTTCCCGTAGTATTGCTATTATGTATTTTCTATTTATATTTAGTCTAATAATGAGAAGACATTCAATCTTCCCGTAGTGCTTTTGTTCATTCCATTGTTTTCTTTTACATGGTATCAGATCCTACGCCCTAGTCCAAGGGTAAGGTAAACCTTTTCACAGAGTGGAAAGCACTAAGATTTGGAAGTTGCATTCCTCTCGGGCACATTTGTATATTTTATTTTCCAGATCTGATTTTGGGTTGTTTTTTACCCTAACCCTAAAAAGTGGTGATTTGTTTTACAGGAAGGCCAAGTGGTGATTTTTTTTCACTGGAAGGCCAAGCAGTTGATTTTTTTTTAACGGGAAGGCCACCGCTTTCTTTCCTTTTGGGAAAAGCGTTACCCACATAGGCTATCGCTCATTTCACAAAGTGAAACAGTGATGCCATCGCTCTTGTTCCACTTGGACAATGCAGTGAAACTCCAAAAGTTACACAAATTGTTAGCACCGTGGCCCCTCAGCGCTCTTTGACATTGAAGAAGGAGCGGTGCTCCATTTTTATTAAAAACAAAGGAGAAAAGAAAAAACAAAAAAAGGGAGAAAATATAGGGAATTTTTTTTAGTCATATATCATGGATAATACGAGCTCTTTGAAGCCGATCTCTGGACCCGTTCTCACCGGAACTAACTATGAGTTTTGGTCTATAAAAATGAAGACATTTCTATAGGTCAACAAATGTTGGGATATGGTGGAAACCAAGTTCAAAGAACCTGATGCGACTGCTCTGGCCGCAATGAATAATGCCTAGAAGAGTGCTGTTGAAACTTGTCGAGACTGAGATCTCACAACCACATGGCTGATCCAAAGTTGCATTGAGGAATCCATTTTCCCGTGGATCTCCAAAGCTAACAGCGCACATCAAGCTTGGAATTTGCTTACATCGGCCTACAAGGAAACCGATCGTGTTAAAACGGTAAGACTGCAAACCCTACGCCTTAAATTTGAAAGTCTGAAGATGAAAGAGTTAGAAACCGTGGATCAATTCATGACTAGGGTTTCGGGTATTGTGACCCAAGTCCAAACCTATGGTGAACCGCTAGAACAAAAGATTGTAGTTCAAAATATTCTTCGGTGTCTCACCAAGAAGTTTGCTATGGTAGTGACTACCATAGAAGAGGCAAAAGATCTGTCTAAGTTCATCCTATAAGAGTTGACTGGATCTCTTCTATCTCATGAAGCACGATTCAATCAAGAAGAAGAGTTGCTAACCAATGCTTTCAGCACTCAAGCTTCCCTCAACAGAGGTCGAGGCAGAGGAGGATGAGGTAGAGGAAGAAGAGGCCGAGGGTCTCCAACTATAGAAGACAAAACCAGTCATAGTCATGAACACTCAGAACATTCAGAACACTCTCACAACTCTCAAGGTCAGAGGGGGAGAGGCAAGAGATGGACCAATAAGTCCAATGTTTAGTGTAACTATTGCAAGAAGTATGGGCACTATGAATGAGAATGCAGAAAGAAGCAAGATGACCAAAACAATAGCAGAGCCAATGTCTCCAAAGAAGAAGAAGGCTCGTCAGAGGTGATGTTTCTGTATTATCAAGCAACTGAAGAACACTGCAGCTCATATCTATGGCTACTAGATAGTTGTTATAGCAATCACATGACAGGTAACAAGTCACTATTCTCTAGTTTGGATTCCTTTGTTGTCACGAATATCAAGCTAGGAGATGACTTTCTGGTTTCAGCAAAAGGAAAAGGTACTATTCCTATACTTACTATGCAAAATGAAAAGAAGTTCATTCATGAGGTGTTCTATGTACCGCATCTAAATGTCAATTTTATTAGTATAGGTCAATTACTTCAGAACCAGCATGATATTTGGTTTTTTGGTACATGCTATGCTATCTATGATAAACCTCCCAGTAAGAGACTCATAGCCAAAGTTGAAATGACCAAGAATAAAATATTTCCTCTCAGTCTTAGGAGTGCCAACCTTCCACATCCTGTAGATCATACAGTTTCCAGTCAAGATGAATCGTGGTTATGGAACTGTATATTTGGTCATCTTCCCTTCAAGAGTCTTGAATCTCGTGCACAAACAATCAATGGTCAAAGGATTACCGGTTATTCATGAACAATCCAACCCCTGTGAGGATTGTATCACTAGTAAACATCATAGGGACAGTTTCCCCACTTCCACATCTCGAGCCAAAGAGCATCTTGAGTTAGTTCATACAGACCTCTGTGTACCAGGGATGATTTTAAGAACCCCCCCTAAATTTATATGTATAAAAAATGGGCGAATCTCTTCGATATATAGGAAAATTTGAAGGCGATTTTATCAATAATATAATATGTATATATAAAAAATTGGCGAATATTTGATTTTATTATATAATGTTGTAAAATCTTGGCGAATCTTTTACTAAGTTATAAGATATTTTAAAAACTTGGCGAATCTTTTACTAAGTCGTAATATATTGTAAAATCTTGGCGAATATTTAACTTCATTATAAAAAATTGTAAAAACTAGCGAATCTTTCACTGATTTATAAGATATTGTAAAAGTAGAGGAACAACAACATTAGTTAAATAACATGAATCACATCATCAACAATAGAACATGTAGGATCATGAGTCACAACTGGAAGGTGTTAGTGAAACACAACTGCACTCACTAGATTCAGGGCAAGTGAGGACTCCACTTTTTATCTCATCCCTTAATGGTCCAGAGGACACGTGGGGCCCTGAATCTTGACAAACCGATAAACTGATAGAAATAGACATTATGCTCGATCTTGGCCTCCATTAGCCAATTGTGGTAGTGGAGGATAATACAATTATGCATTGTAATTATGCCAATTGATTATTGCATTAGATGAATGTTGGTTTCGTGTCAATAGGTATCCTACGATCAATGCATAGGAACCTAGTGCATAGACCATTTTTCTCTTCGCTTAGCTATGTAGAGCTCATTTATTTTTTTGAATAATGATAAGTATTTACAAAGAAAATATGCAATCAACATAAAAGAATTGAGATTCGAAAAAGTGAAGACAATTAATTCATGCAACTAAAAGGTAATAAAAATATATTTTCTCAAACCCTGAATGAAAGGAAATCGACTAAAACCAATTTTGATTCAAGCTAGAGCAAATGGTTTAATCAAGCATCAAATGAGAACTATAAACATTCAAGGGATTAACACAATATTTAACCAAAATACACACAAACTTCAAAAATCGACAAAATGCTTCAAACAAAAGCAATAAACAAGCCATAAAAATTTGTCAAGTTATTCCTGTTAAACACCAACATGGTTTCATGTACTTGAATGAGCTCATTCTTTCTTAGCGAAAGTGTTGTCAAATTAGTTATTTATCCTTTAATCTAAGGACACTATCTATGTGAAGAGATAGCTCCTAGATCTAGCTTTCTCAAATTCCAGCGTCATTTCCCGTCACATACAAGAAAGAGACAGTGTAAGAGATAAATGTCAAAACATCAATATTAAAATAAGCTACATGAAGGTAATGTAGCTCAAATAATCAATGTTACAACAAAAAAATATACCATTGATTATCCCATGTTAATCCCCTTACAACAATGTTAATCCCTTCAGCATCTGCGTACATAATTCTCATGTTTATAGATTCCCATTGATTATCTGGATTGTGATTGCTAAACTCAAACTCAATTCCATATAAAATAAATATTTACACAAATGACTTACTCTTCCATCAGATTAAAACAAGCTAATAGATTATATTTCCTATGTTATTCAACTCAAAGACTTCATATAGAAAATCACTTTGTTTCTTATTTAATTTTTTGAGCCTGTCATACAATGTAAAGATTGATTAATTTACCGAGAGAAATTGTCTCTATTTTTCTCCAAGGAATTGATAATTCCGAGCCCTCTTCCACTCGAATCTCTATCTTCAACTTCTACGAGCTAACCCTAGCTCTATTGAGCTGCCAAAAAGCTAATTAACTTGAAGGTCATCAGCTAAACTAAATACAACTTGAATTCTGCTTCTTTGATCCTATAAAGAAAGATGATCCTATAAATAAGGAACAATTTCCATGATTAACTCAACTATCTGGTCACTCACTTGACAGATCACTAACTAGATGCTACAATTCTGGAAATGCTCAACTAACCCTATCGATTACATTGGGAGAAGGATCTAGTATCCTTATCCTCTTTATTCAACCTCTCAATGAAATAAAGCAAATTATAAACATGTGAGACCCTAGGCCTTCTTAAGTTCCCTTGACCTACCAAAGTCATAAATGACTTTACTCAAATAGTATATGCCCCTGCATCAAACTGACTTGGCACTTGGAGATGTATTTTGTGTTTTCTTCTCTTTTTCTTATGAGCTCTGTGCTTAGGTTTGATATTGCCATTGTTTTGGCACAAACAAACCTTTTCAATCATACAAGGGAATTTGTTATCAAATCCCTATGCCACCTTCCCCTCCACTTTCTTGCTCTACTTAAGAAATGTTGCCTCCTAAACATAGGGTTTCATCTTGTTACCCCCCTATTTGCATAGGGTGTTCACCTTATGTTTTCAGAGGAATGCCATGTCGATAATTGATTCTTAGATCTTATGGAAATGGAGAAGGGGAACATCTTCACTTCTGGCAACATTGGGTCAACTTCAAACCCTAGAAAGCAATTCTAGTTTAGTTTTGGAAGCCATGACAGTGACAAAAGTCATCAAACAATATAAACAGAGGTGAAAAGTGCAAATATAGGCGGTTCCTCTGGGTTGAATCGACCTCATGGGAAGTTCTGGGTATGACTCAGCCTCCTAACAACCTTAAACAATGATCCTGGGAAATGTTTAGGGTCGTTTTGAGGCTATTGTTGCAAGGACAACCACCCAGGAATATTATTTTCTACTGGTCTCCATCAAGAGACTGCCCAAAATCACCTAAATCACACTCAGACTTGGTTTATAAGGTTTGAAATTAACTCAGGTCTATTTTTTTAGGTTTGTTTGCACCCCTTTTGTGGAGAAAAAGAGCCTAGAATTCATAATACTATTGTAAATTGTTGATTGGTAGGTTAGAATAGCCATTATTTGCACCCAAAATGAAGGTTCGAGCCTTTGAGGATGTTGGAGTGCCCAGTTCTGCTCTTTATGTCCATATCCATGCCCATAATTGTTTCTTAATGCCATTTTAACCCTCAAATTCAACCCGACATTCCTCCAAGCCTGTTTTTTTCCATTGATCACTTTCCATAAGGTTGTTCATGCCCAAAATTGTCTTTTAACCCTCCAATTCGGTCTAGATTTTATAAACAACGACAAAAAAACAAGCATACTCCACTCTCCACGAAGTCAAAATCTCCTTTAAAAAATGGGGAAAAATCCGCAATATCTCGGGATCAATTGAGAAAAAAAGGGTGAAAAGATCGACTTTTTTTTAACAAAAAATCGTTGATCTAAAAATCCAAGATTTCTCGGAGCATCGATAATATATCAATGATTTTTACAACACTGATATCAACTGTGCATATCCATCATAGGCCATCTCTCATGCTTACAATATATCTCGGACCATCTAAGGGCCAGTGTTACACTATGTACCCCAAATCTCATGGAGCACCCCCAAACATGGTGTAAACACTTTCAAAGTAACCCAAAAGTTTAACACATAAGGTTATAGACCATCTTAGAGCTTACAAGTTAGAAGAGGGGATATTTGGAAGTTCTTTAGCCAAAGAATACATGACCGATACTACTGCATATAATTGGTAGGATTTTTGTTGTGTAGAACCCCCCAAATTGAAACATTTTTCCATTCATATCTTGAGCCAAGGATCAAGTGCTTCCGCATGCGAAAGGAATTGGGGAAGCTTTAACCATATACAGTCCAATAAAAGAAACATGTTATTCTTTGGATATTTGAGAGATCTTGTTTATGCTCATAGTAATTTGCACTTGGCTTTAAGCAGCATGGCCAGAGATTCAACGAATTCATCTTCTCCATGATTCAAGCCAGTTCCAACCATAGCAGAAAATTATGATGATCTTGGCAATGGTCACAATAGTGAATCTAATATTACTAGTGATGAATCTGATTATGATGATTATAGTGCCTTTACTACCCTATGTACTCTTGATAATTTCAAGCTTTATGATGTGACAAGTAGGCCACATGAACACCAAGAGTAAAAAAATGTTCCTGATTTGATCTTTTTGAAAACTAAAACACTAAAAGAAGGGGATGGCTAATAAAATAAGCCAGTGTAGATCCATCTTAACTCTGTATCTACCAAGCCTCCAAAGTGATCAAATCCCTTGAGGTACAAGCAATTTTTGGAGTACAAAGGATTTGATCCCTTTTAGCGCTTGATAGATCTGGAGTTAAGATGGATCTATGCTGGTTGTCCTTGAAATTGATTTAACAAAATGATCAAACTTGTATAATTTAGAAAGAAAAGAAAGATACCAAACTTTCAATCGAAGGCTAACAATGGGATGTCACAATGACCTATTTGGACAAAACATTAAACAAACTTCAGATGCACAATGGTTTGTTTCAGATAAAAAATTCAAGCAAGCTCCAGATGTCATTCCTAAAGTCTTGGTGCTACTTGTACAATCAAGATGAATTCTCTGCTAATTATTAGGAAATGGAGTCAACACATTTAGTGTAAGAACTGAAGTAACAAGAAGAGCATCATCATGAGATTGTCGCTACTCGCTACTAATCGAGACACTAACCTACACCCGAAATCCCGAGATCGAATCGATTGCATGTACACAATAACAACAATAGAAAGTGTCAAATCAAAACCCACCTGTTGTTGGTTATAAAAAACTAGAGCATGACAAAACCATGAAGTTGATTCAAAATTTTAGGATCACAATATTAGGATTCTAAAGAGAGGATGTTTTACAAAGATCGATTCTTGAATGCAGTCTATGCCTATCTCTAAATCTGATTTTTACCATCTGAAATGACTTTACAAAATTCTTGCCAACTACATTGAGGAAAACTGGTCATTCTAAATCAATGATGATGAGACCCCTGTAAGCAAATTGAATTTACAAAATGGAGAAATAAAGGCACCATTCTACTTCTCAATTTAATGAAAGGACCTGAAAAACAACAAGTTAGTAAATCCTACAGAACAACAAAATCTAGGCATAATGTGAAACTCTCCAAAGGTCTGTAGTATAGTAAATAATAATGTTCCCCAACAAATCAGAACTACAGTAACAAAAGCTCACTTAATGGGAGAAACATTGGAGCTTACCATTATCTTGCAAGTGTACATGCATGGGATAATGATGCCAAACAAATTAAGGTTTCTAGTTGGCTACAGACAACTAATGGTCCTCTAGGTGTTATGGAATTCCTAAGCTAAGTATAACTATATATTCAGTTTTTTTTACAAAAGCACTAAACAGAGAGGATATAAATGTTATATTAGAAGGAATGACATGTCATATCATAAGTTTAGACAATGTTGAAGTATTATGCTATGGGAATGTTAATTGAACCAGTAAAACTCTACAATGCCGCAACAACTTTCCACACCGATAGAATTTGTTTCCATACAACTTACATCAAAACCTAGTGTAAATAGCTAAAGATGGAAGCTAGGAAGTCGACTATAAAGAAATTGTTAAACATTCAAATACAACTAAAATTGATTCATTCACTTAGAATTGACTCAAATCTTGGATCTCTTACACAAGTTTCCCAAAACAATAGCAATTTTGCCACCTTTCCTTCTTTATTAAACACAAGTAAATAAATTAACCAATATGATGGAAACCTCTACTGGTATAAAGTTGGATGCATTCAACACATTGAATCTCACAAAATCCCAGCGTCCTATGCAAATACTGTACATGCCTTTTTCTTCTTAGAAATACCACCTGCTAAATTTTGAATTTTTTCCTGCTTGTAAGTTCGACTGACTGAACTTGAGGAAATCTGATTACCTAATCTCATAATGCTACAAAACAACAACCAAACTTGATCCTTTAACAACTTTCAAATGTTTTCTTTTGTTTGGATGATGTTTGATACCAATTCAAATCTGCACAAAAGAAACACATCTCATTGTAAAGACACCAGGTTTGTTTTCGGCTATAAAATAACTTTTACTTGCAACTGCAGGACCACTTGACATGGTAGCTTCTTTTGTAATCAGGTTAATTCCACAAACCCTTACTTCTGCATTGGCATCATTTCTTGCTTCAAAGTGAACTTCTCTTTTCTTCATAGTGACAATTCTAAATGTCCCTGGTATATTGGCATCATGTTTCCCATGATTTCTCTGGAATGTAGGACTTGGTCCCAACACGACTTCCTTAATGTAAACATTTCTTCTCCATGACTTCCCCCATGTTAGCACACCAAATTTAAGCATCCGGACCATCTTCATATGTGCAGAACCTTAATCCTGCTTTCTATGTTTGCAGAGATGATCACCAACAAGAACCAACTTCCTTGCTAGATGGTATGTTTCCCATGATTTCTCTGGAATGTAGGACTTGGTCCCAACGAGACTTCCTTAATGTAAACATTTTTTCTCCATGACTTCCCCCATGTTATCACACTAGATTTAAGCATCCAGACCATCTTCATATGTGCAGAACCTTAATCCTGCTTTCTATGTTTGCAGAGATGATCACCAACAAGAACCAACTTCCTTGCTAAATGGTCCAATATAACACCCGCTGCAATTTTTGATAGACTATTTCTCATGGCAAGCAACAATGTTGTTTCGCCTTTCAGGTTTACAAGACTACAGTCATCTTTACCTAGAAGTAGATCTTTGCAAGCATTTGCTAAACATGGGGATGGTTAAGAAGAATGGTTAACATGGAAAACTTCATAAAGGATCAAAATGCATTGACATGTTCAAGAAAAGCAGAAGCTAGTCCTTGTTTCCCAGAGTATCCTGCATTTCAAAATATGTTTTCATAAATTAGGTACAAGGAGAGAAAGACCTTGTTTGAAAGCAAGACCAACAGTTATATATTTAGAATGGTGACAAAATTCAAGACCTTTTAGACACTACACCAGCCTAAGTAGTTTGGAAGGAAGATTCCCTAAAGTTTTACTTCAGAATGTTCCAAGAATCATGAACCCTTATGAGAAATTCACATATGGTGAACACCAATTTTTTGGTGAATAAATACTAAATAGTAAGAACAATAAGCTAGGGAACTCGGATATCATGGCATATGACCCTAATAGAATTTTAAGATTGGAAATTTTAGAAAAGGAAAGCCAAGACATAACAATAAGTTACTTGCATCTTCACATGGTTGGTTTTAAAACTTTAGTCTTCAATGGTCACAAATATAATGGAAGTGAGCCTGTAAGACAAGAAGAAATGAAAAACTTTACTAAATGTCTTCAAGATATCAGAATGGGTTCATAAAAGGAAGGAAATACATAACAATTTAATATATAGGTACAAAAGTAAAGACGAAACCCGATGGTATCAGAAGAATTGGAATTTACATCATATTTGGAATGGCCACATAATTCATGGGATTTTAGGATCTACACAGCTTAAGCAACTCAAACAAGTTTCCGACATGGTGTATATTTCAAATTTCAGCTAATAATTTGCAGAGCTTAGGAATCACACCACATGACTAGCATGAATCTTTTAAGTTTCAATTTTCAAAAACTAGGAAGGAACAAGGGGTGAGGTAGAAGTCAAGGTAAGAAGTTGATTTGCAGTGTCATAAAACTTGACATCAGAGAAAAAAATAGTGGGGACATCAACTTTGGAAAAAATGGACAAAACTTGGCATGTATAAACTGAAAGACCTGAAAAAAATTAGAAAGCTGAAAGACCTGAAAAACTCTAAAAATTTTGGAGAGATCGGGAGAAATCAGGAAAAACCAAAGATTTTTGCAATAGGAAGAGTTACCCATGAAATCCCAAGCATGTTCATAGGGTTAATTGAGACACAAATTTTGGCATTAAAAATTATTATTTCCCACGTACAGAAACATGTTTCCAACACACAAGCATGGTTGCCACAGTTTTTTGGCTAATGCTTTTATTTTCATGATGGAAACCATATAACTAAAGAGATGAGATCCCATGCATTCATAGGGTCCAATTTTTCACCAGATGATATTTTCTTTACTCATACAACTCTATAAAGTCAAACATTCATATGAAGACCCCATCAGCTAACAAGTCAACTACAGTCACAACTAGAGCAAACTCATTTAATGCATGACTACATGGGGATGGTTAAGCAGAACGGTTAACATGGAAAAATTCATAAAGGATCAGAATGCATTGACATGTTCAAGAAAAGTAGAAGTTAGTCCTTGTTTCCCAGAGTATCCTGCATTTCAAAATATGTTTTCATAAATTAGGTACAAGGAGAGAAAGACCCTATTGAAAGCGATACCAACAGATAGATATTGAGAATGGTGACAAGATTGAAGACCTTTTAGACACTACACTAGCCTAAGTAGTTTGGAAGGAAGATTCCCTAAAGTTTCACTTCAAAATGTTCCAAGAATCATGAACCCTTATGAGAAATCCGCGTATGGTGAACATCAGTTTTTTGGTGAATAAATACTAAATAGTAAGAACAATAAGCTAGGGAACTCGGATATCATGGCATATGACCCTAATAGAATTTTAAGATTGGAAATTTAAGAAAAGGAAAGCCAATACAGAACAATAAGTTACTTGCATCTTCACATGGTTGGTTTTAAAACTTTAGTCTTCAGTGTTCGCAAATATAATGGAAGTGAGCCTGTTAGACAAGAAGAAATGAAAAACTTTACTAAGTGTCTTCAAGATATCAGAATGGGTTCATAAAACAATAAAATATAACAATTTAATATAGAGGTACAAAATTAAAGAAGAAACCCTATGGTATCAGAAGAATTGGAAGTTACATCATATTTGGAATGGCCACAGAATTCATGGGTTTTTAGGATCTGCACATCTTAAGCAACTCAAACAAGTTTTTGACATGGTGTATATTTCAAATTTCAGCTAATAATGTGCAGAGCTCAGGAATCACACCACATGACTAGCATGAATCTTTTAAGTTTCAATTTTTAAAAACTAGGAAGGAACAAGGGGTGAGGTAGAAGTCAACTACTAGATCATTCAGCCATTTAATTTGATATCTAGATTATAGATTCCCTACCCGATTTAACTAAATTTTTGGACAAATCAATGGTTAAAAGATGCTGAGAAAAGACACAAACATAGACACGAAGCCATATGATCCATGCAACATTTGAGTTCAAAAATTTGAAGAGTACACTTGAGTTAGACTCAGCTCACCAAGCTCAGACTCTTCTGCTAAAGTTCAGCTCAGAAACGATTAGCCTTGGTCTGAAATGGTAGACCCAGTAGTAATTGCTAAGTCTGCAGCAGATTTGTGAGACCCAAGGTCAAAACTTAGGAGGAGTGCTTTGGGCAATTCTTAATCCAAGATCCAAAGATGGTTTTTCTTAGTTTTACATTTTTTTGCTGCATTTTACTCTTTAATGGCAATTTTACTTCTGCTGAAGGGTTTTGAATGTCATTGGACAAAATATTTGGAGAGTTCTTGAGGATATTTGGAGATTTGGACTCCATATTACTTAGCCATACAAAGTTCAAATCTTGAAACTAGAAAATGTCAAAAATCAGACCATATTGAACAAATTCTATACTCTACAAACTAACCTAAAAAACATAGATCTTTAAAGCTTAAAACACCAATCAAAATTTATGGTAGGAATACTTTAACAGAAGGAAACCAACCCCAACAAAATAATGAAGTATAAACATAGATGCAGATTGGAGTTTGGAAGTGATTGCAAGAGCCGAAATTCTAGAGCCTGGCAACCTGCGAAGAACCTTAGGAAGAGCTTTGCAACTCCATAATAACCTTTGAAACCCAATTATCCGAAATTGAAACCCTATTAAGCTTTGAGAATGTGCTTTTCATCGAGTAAAAATAATTATATTAGCTATGGAATTCCCCGACCCTCAGCCCATTCGTGAGAAAAAAGAAATACATTTATAGAAACCCTAGCAAAGATGGTGGGAATCGATGAGGACAATAAGAATAAGGTAAGGAACTAGGTAATACGCAGGCTGAGATGACAGAGACCAACACACACAAGGAGATAACAATATGCTTCTTTGGAGAGATTGCAGTATGCTTCAATACATAGAGAGAAAACTTGAAACCCCAACACTAAGAGTAGATAGGAGGTAAGTCGATACACCAGAGGTGACACTCATAACAAGTTACGCACTGGAGGAAATGTAGACAGGGACAAAATTGGTCCCATTCTACCTTGATGCCTGGATTTATGGATGGATTTCTATAAAAAAATCTCCATAAGAAAAATCCAGGGGCGATTTACACTAAATTTTAGATTAACAAGGAAAAAAATTGGGTGAAATTTCAATCTATGACCTCCATGGCTAGAAATCGGGGGCGATTAAAGAATTTTAGGGGAATTTCTCTAGGAGAACAATGCTTCTCGACGCTCTCCTCGTGTAAATGGAAAGGCTATTTTCATATTAAATATTATTTTTTAAATAAATAGTGGGCTAATATTTTAAAATTTCAAAAATTTAACTGTATAAAAATTCGCCCATTAAATTTTCCAAAACCCCTCTAATTTTGCCCATGGGCTAAGATTCGCCCCTAAAATCATCTATGTTGTGGACCCATGCAAACCCAATCCATAGGAGGCAATTTTTATTTTCTGACCTTTATTGATGATTTTAGTAGGAAAACATGGATTTATTTCCTCAGGAACAAACTAGAGACCTTCTCCAAGTTCAAAGAGTTCAAGGCTCTCACCGAGAAGTAGTCTGGAAAGTTCCTTAAAATGATCAGTTCAGATGGTGGAGGTGAATATGATTCACATGAGTTTTTAGACTTTTGTAAGCAGCATGACATCCAGAGACAGTTCACCACCAGATACACTCCACAAAAGAATGGAGTTGTTGAATAGAAGAACCAGACCATCATGAACATGGACCATAGCATGCTGTCACTCAAGAAGCTATCAGATGAGTATTGGGATGAATTTGTTGGATGCTCAATCTACTTGCTCAATAGGTCACCCACAATGACTGTCCAAGAAAATATTCCTGAAAAAGCATGGAGTGGCACTAAGACTAGTGTCTCACATGTTAGAATCTTTGGTTCTGTTTCATTTGCACATATACCTGATGAACTCAAAAGAAAATTGGATAAGAAGAGTGAGCGCTGCATTTTCATTGGTTATAGTGAACAACACAAGGCATACAAGCTCTATAATCCTGTCACCAAAAATCTTGTGGTGAGCAGAGACGTAAATTTCATTGAAAACAAATGATGGAGTGATCCTTCAGACATACAACATGAAGAGCGTTCACATTAGCCAGATCTACCTATCAGACTTCCAAGATTGGAAGTGCAGCAACAAGAAGAAGCAATAGAGAATCCATCACAACACCGGAAAACCAGAAGCTTGAGGGAGTTATATGAACAGACTCCATTTCTTGAAGAGAAACTTCAGTATGCTCTCTTCTTCTATCAACCCATATATTTTAATGAAGCAATGAAGGATGCACAGTGGGTAAAAGCCATGAATGAAGAAATTGATGCAACCGAGAAAAATCAAACTTGGGATCTTGTTGATATCCCTACAGACAAAACCAGTATTGGAGTCAAATGGGTCTATAAGACCAAACTGAATGAAAAAGGAGAACTTGAAAAGCACAAGGCAAGGTTCGTTGCCAAAGGATATGCACAGAAGTATGGTCTAGATTATGGTGAAACCATTGCTCTTGTAGCAAGGATGGATACCATCAGTGCTGTACTTGCCATTGCAGCACAAAATCAATGGCCCGTGTATCAAATGGATGTGAAATTTTCCTTTCTTAATGGAATTCTTGAAGAAGAAGTCTATGTAGAACAACCACATGGTTATACCATCAGAGGTCATGAAGACAAAGTGTATAAGCTGAAAAATGCCTTGTATGGTCTAAAACAAGCTCCATGAGCTTGGTACAGTAGGATTGACTCCTACCTCATCAACAATGGTTTCAGCAGAAGCAACAATGTGCCCACTCTGTATGTCAAAATAGAGCAAGGTACAATATTGATGGTATGTCTTTATGATGATGACATGATTTACATTGGTAATTTGATGCTTGAAGATTTCAGGACAGTCGTGAAAAAGGAATTTGAAATGACTGATCTAGGACTAATGAAGTACTTCCTTGATCTGGAAGTTACTCAGACTGATAAAGGTATTTTTATCTTCCAGCATAAGTATGCTACTGATATTTTGTAGAGATTCAGAATGGATAAATGTAAACCAACAGAAACCCCAATAGCTCTTGGCACCAAGTTAACCAAGAATGATGATGAACCAACATTAAAAAATACACTCTATAAACAAATGGTAGGCAGTTTAATGTACTTGACTGCAACTAGACCTGATTTGATGTATGTTGTCAGTCTTATTTATAGATTTATGGAGTCTCCCAAAGACTCTCACTGGAAAGTTGGAATACGAATTCTGAGATATGTTGTAGGAACACTTGGATATGGCCTCTAGTACACTCATACACCAGACAGTACTCTCACAGGGTACACTGACAGTGATTTTGCAGGTAGTCTTGATGAGAGTAAAATCACATCTGGTTATGCTTTCCATTTGGGTACAAATCGGATCGCTTGGGAATCTCAGAAATAGCCCATTGTGAGCATGTCTTCTACAGAAGCAAAATATGTAGCAGTCACAACAACAACTTTCCATGCAGTTTGGATAAGAATACTGTTAAAGGATATGTGACACACTACAAAAGATCCCACTTCTATTTTATGTGATAATAGCTCTGTAATACAGTTGTCTAAACATAATGTATTTCATAGAAAAAGAAAACACATTGACACTCGCTATCATTTCATTCGTGAGTTAGTCAATGATGGACAAATTTATTTACTGTTTTGTGGCTCTAAGGAGTAGTTGGCTGACATGTTCACCAAACCACTGGGAACATCTGCATTTGTATATTAGAGAGATCACTTAGGCATAGACAGTGCTGAAGATGTACTATTAGTTGAGATCAAGGCTATGTGTTGAAGAATGTAATCTCACCTGTTGTTAGTTAGTGAGTTAAGTCACCCATGGTATTTTCCCATAGCATTGCTATTATGTATTTCCTATTTATATTCAGTCTAATAATGAGAAGGAATTCAATCTGCCCATAGTGCTTCTTTTCCTTCCATTGTTTTTTTTACACCAGCTACCATATAAAAAAATATAAAGAGCATCCTCTTGAAATAAGTTGGGATATTTTCTATTATCTAATAAGGGTTAGCACAACACTATAGACGGGTCATCTCCTTTGATAGTAATAGTATTGGGCCTCAACAAAGGTTTAACCCTATTCTTTAGTCGTTGACAATTTTAGTAGAAGTTTAGGCAGTCTTCTGAAATTTAAACTAGGGATCATCTACCTACTTCCTTATCAACATGGTTCGACAAGAAATATTATATAAGAATCCTATTAGCATAACATCCATTCATAACACTCAAACATGGAATCTTTTTACATTTACATTTAGGTGAACATTTTTCACTAAACTCTTTTAATATTTATTCACGTCACATTATCATTATGATAACATATCACTGTCTTGATAGGTCCATGTCCATGGCATCTCTGAAGATCCAAGCAAAATGCGTCCAAGTTCGGAAAATACATGAAAATAAATGAGGAAAATACCTCACAAAGGGGAGGTTTATCCAAAGGTGGAGATGGAGGGATTTGGCACACCCAAAATTGCGTTTGCCCAATCGAGATTTGATCCTCCTTGGTCCAATAGTCGCGCGGCGAGGAGAAAAAGACGACCTCAGCCAATTTTTAAAAAAAACAGGCTTTCCAAATCTCGCCTCCGTTTTAGTGAACGAAATCACGCACGTGATTTTGTTCACTAAAACAGAGGCATGATTTGTCTTACTATCCTAGTTGGCATGCCTATTGCTAGCCTTGGGACTAGGCTTGGCAGGTTCGGGATTGCTTGGGATGATTTCTTTTTTTTGGATTAAGAGTGATTGACTTCACTCCACCATTGCATCTAAAAGGCCCCTCAACTTCTTGCACACATCCACATCTTTAGCTTTCCCTTTTCCATTACTCAAACCTACCATTCCTTTTCCCTTGATTTTCCCTAGAGCGTCATTTCCAAAAGTCACATTTCCTGATTTACTTTCACTTAGAGACATAAACTTACTTTTATCACCAGTCATGTGTTTGGAGCATCCATTGTCAATATACCAGTGGTCCTTTTTATTTTTTAATAGAAAGTACTAATCCACATTTGTTACTTTCTTTCTTCTTCTAAACTTTAACATTTTCAGCTGACTAATTCATTCTTGAATCTGGTCTATAATTCTTCAGGTGACATTCTAAGGCTTTGTGTCCATAATTACGACAAATATAACATTCTGGCTCATTGTACAATAGATCAAAAGTGTTGGTATGTCTATTGTGAGTTCTTCTTTCAGTTGTAAACTGTGTTGTATGAAGTTGTTGGTTACTCAGTGACTGTCTTGTTCTATGTTGTAACAGTTCATCATTATTTGGCATCCTTAGTTGCACACTTGTAAATTTAAATGCATAATTTGCAACTTTATGGCCAAAATTAGAACAATAATAACAGTAGCCATGGAAAAAACCTTGGTACTTGAATCTTGGTTGTCTTCTTGGAATTGGTGTCCTCATCTATTGTTGGCTTTGTTCCCGAGAAAATATTGATTGATCTTTTTGATCGAAGTTCTTGGTTTCGATGCTTGTTTCATTTTCATTCTCTTTTGTTTGCAAGGTATGTTCATATTCTGACTATTTGCTTCTTTGAATTTTAATCAAATCACTAAGTGACTACTACTTGATCTTTCTTCATAGTCGAGGCCTGTTTTTAACAAAGGATATTGTTGCTTACTCATAATGTTATTCAGTTCTTTTGAAGCTTTAATACTTGACATATTTTGGTGATACAAAGCTTGAAGTTTCTTCAATTATTTTCTAGTTTTCACTACTTCTTCTTCCAATGCTTCACATCTCATTTTATTCTTTGTTAATTGTTGTTTTAGAACATCTTCTATTTTCTTTGCCTCTTCTAATTCTACTTTTAACAGAGCAACAACTTCACTTGGTTTTTTACCATTCTTTTCATACTGCATCATCAATTGTTTTTGTTTCCTCTTATTTAGTCTAAGTCTGTCAATCTCTTCCGGAGCATTGATTAGTTCACCTTCCATATCAACCATAACTTCTTCATCATTCAGGTCACTTCTTGTATATTCATTTTCAAAATATTCTATGGCCATGAGCATACAGTTATTCACTTTATCTTCACAAGATGAATCACTGTCTATCTCTTATGAGGAATCAACATCATTTGCACACAAGATTTTCTTTTTATATTTAGCCTTTTTATTGTATTTATTGAAAGTGCAGCCCTCTTCATCATTATACGTATGGTCCTTTTTCTTGTGGGGAAATTTAGATGTAAAATGGCCTATCTTACCACAGTTGAAACATTTAAAGGGTATCTTGCCTTTATATTTACCTGATCCTTTCTTCAACCTTCTTACAAATTTTGCTTCAATCACGTCCATTTCATAATCAATGTTCTGATCTCCTTTAAAGGGTGCTTCCGCAACCTTAGTCTTTCCGCAACTCTATCTTTACACACTTGAGTTCCCGCAACAAAATTTCCACAAGATCCTTTCCGCAATTGCGGATTGCAGGTTGCGGGTATTCAATTCCCAGTTTTCCCAAAAACTGACTTCCGCAATCATGCAGCCACAATGGTCCTTTCCATAATCAGATTGTAGATTGTGGATCCACCTTCCCACTTTTCCCAAAGTTGGGATTCCGCAACTTTATTTCCACAGTTGGGTACTTTGCAAACGCATCTGTCCATATGTCCATGAAGACACACACGGATCATCCGATTTGTGAACACAAGAAAAACTCGTTTTGGCCCATTTTACTGTGTAAACATAATTTAAAGTATCTAGAGTGTTGATTGAACCAAACACATAAGTGCAGGCTTCTCTCTGGGAATCCATAGCCTCCCAAGCTCTTATTTTTGATATTGAAGGTATTCATCCAAGTTGAGTCATATTTTGCTTCCTCAGGGGAACTAGTTTTCTTGCATACATGAGCGAAGAGCCTGATTACACTTCGATCTCTGCTTATTTTTCCTCCTTGTTGTTGGATCATATGCTTGGAACTTATGTGTTTCTATCAATAACAACTGCATCACAATCTGATCTATTTCCATATGATTGCAATACCTATCATTATGCCAACAATGAATCCCTGTAAGAATTCAAGTCCACGTCGATGAAATAAATTCCCATTTGCTCATAAGCAAATAACTGATATCTAGAAAATAGAAAGGGAAAATAGGTACAGACAAAAAAGAGAAACTAAGAGATATTGCAAGTCCGCTACAAGGAAAAATAAGTATAAAGAAATCGATTGATATGGTCGAGCATCCAAAATTCATGTCTGAGTTGAGGGAAATTTGACCAAATGAGAGAGAAGGTGAGGTGTCTATGATGATAGAATGGTCACACGTGATGGTGTTGACCTCGTAATTTTTTCAGATAGCAATTCCAGATGACTTGACTCCTGTCGAGTCTATACTAACGATAATTCCAATTAACCAACTATTAGACAAATCGTCAAGTGCGACATGGGATTAGGACCAGGTGACACTAGCATATGGATTCGACTAGATCAACGTGGACAAATTACGAATCAATCGATGATTCATAGGCCCTTGCATGGTAATTGGATTAACTTAACACATGAATTCAGAAGACACTCTTTCAATTTATTCTATTAATATCTTATGGAGGTACCTCCCTACCAGCAACATTACTAATTGAAGCGACTAGATTGTCGGAGATCCAACCTAGTGAAGAATATTATGTCGAACAAGTATGTCTATCGTGGTACAAATCATGTCCACAAGAAGTTAGCATCGAACGTCAAATAGTATTTCAATCAGTCACTCATTCTTTTCTAGTGAGTATTCAAAATTTCAGTTATGTTAACATGGCATGAAAACATTATTTACCTCTTTCAGTTATTTACCATAAATTTCAGTTATTTACCACTTTTTAATAAGTTTTATGTGTTACTTTATATGGCATGAAAACATTATCACTTTAAATAATTTCATCTTAAAGTTAAACCAATTCTTTAAAGCTAATGATTACCTTATTACTTTAAAGTTGATGATTATTTCATGGTTTCAATTTGTACATGTAGGATCGGAAGAAATGGGTAAGCCAAACCAGTGAACTAACATGCAATCAAATCTAATTCAGAACTCAGGACCAAAAGAAGGGGCTGAATGGAGTGCATAACCTCTATTATTTGCAAAATACTACATTTAATACATAAAAATAACATATTTGTCTTATTTTATATTTATGAGATTTTAATTAATAAAACAGAGTAAAATGAAACCTTATTGAACATAGATGTATTAAATTATGGTCAATAAGTAAAAAATTAATGTAAATTAAACCATTATAAAAGACAATTTTGAGGCCCAACATACCCCTAGACCAAAGGTATGGGATGTCTTTGTGCCATGAATGAATCGGAAGTGGTCTTTCATTTAATCAAAAACTTTGCTTGATCATAAATAGTTTATAGGAAATCGTTCAGCAAAACTAAGCCAAATTTATTACGACAAAAAACTAGAACTTAGAAAAAAAAAGTTATGTTATGAGATGACCAAAACAAATTCATTTTATTTAAGATTTCTTAATACATACAATTCTGCCACTAGTAATAATTCATGCTTATGAAGACCATATAAATTGAGACTCTCTCCCCCAGACCGAAGGTATGGCATGTCCTCATGCCATGAATGAATAAATATTGGATTAAAAAAAAACAAAAAAAACATGAGTGTATAGATAGTCTATAAAGCCTATAGGAAACCAGTCATCCTTGCTACTTCTCAAAGGTTTATCGTTATTCAAGTAATTATGGGCAAAGTTTGCATTTCAAGTTCATTAGACTCCTAAGTTTATGGGTTGCACTTCTAGGATAGTGATATCCTAGATATGGTATGAATTTAGACAGCAAGGTCTTAAGTGAAACTTACAAACATTCTCAAATGACAGATTGATGGAGTTCATTTTCTTTAAATCAACCATGCATACCTTCCTCTAATAGACCCACAACAACCTTTATTATCACAGAGTCATTTTCATAGATATTTTTTTCTTCTTTTTTTTAAGACTTTTTCTCTCTCTTTTTAACAAGCTATCCTTCCCGGGAAGATTCCCCTCTTTTAGTCAGGCCTGTTCAGTACCCCATCGGGTTTACTTGGTCATACCACAGGCTGGTACCTGCTGCCAGCGAGCCTGTTCAGTACCCCAGTGGGTTAACCTTTTAAATCCATTTTCTATCAAAGGCTCTTGTCCCAAAGTTTCCAGTCCCTATAGATATTCAACAAATGATTTTGCCTATGAAAGAGTGGCGGGGGAGCAACTTTGAAAACCATGCTACAAGGTGGGATGGTATATGGATTGGAGGACAACTAGTCTTCTCTTTTTTATTATCATGGAACCAAAATAAAGGCTGCAAGAGGAATCTATTGAATCAANGAAGCCATAAGATAATGAATGAAAGGTGTCTCTAGTCCCAAATCTCGCCTCTTTCATATAGAGTTATAGTAGTGTTCCCCACAAACTAGGAATTTCATTCACCCTTATGCTACCCTATAATAAATATGCTTAAATAACATGTCATGATAATGAAGCTAGGATGTACGAGTGACCTCTAGGTTTTAGATAGACCTTAATTTATGACAAGTCCCCATGATATTTAAAGTTGGTCTTAAGTAACTAGTATAATAAGAAATATGCATGTATGAAAATGAATAATGATGTAAGATTTTTTTGGTTTAGCCATTAACATGATCGTATTCTTAGTTCTTTTATTTGAAAAGAAAACAAGAAAAAAAATGAAGTTGCATTATTCCCTAAACTAAGAATGCAACATTTTATTTATATACATAATTCCCTACCCTAAGAAGAAAGAAAACATGTTTATTCAAGTATATGAGCTTTTCCAATGAAACCAAGTGCGAAACAAAATAAGAATTGTACCTTTATCTACCTATGAAAAGATTGTTACAGTGATTACTTGAATGTGGAAGTTCAACCAACTTATTTTTCTTTGCATCAATAGGTGTCGAATGAAGGAATGGTATTGCGATCGAGTTACCCCCTGAAACCATCTTTTGATGTATTCTTGGTACTTGCCTTCCTTCACCATGTCATATAGACCCTCTTCTTCTAGTTGAGCAGTTATTTGAGCACATGATGTATCTCTTGTCATGTATATCGAGAAATATTTGATTTTTGGCTGCTCTCCTTCGAATGTAATCCCCAATATGTTAGTTTCTTTTGTAGTCTCACAAAGAACATCTTTTTGTAGTTCTTGGGGTTTTGGTTCGTCTGTTATTTCGAGAGAATTTGATAAGCTCTCAACTGCTGTCAAGATCTTTTCTTCTCGAGAGATTGGGATCCCAGCTATTTCTAGGATTTGAGAAAGTTCTCTCATGGTAATGGGCACCTTTGAATCCATTTTGTCGGTTGATAGGTCCTGCTTCACACAATGATTATTCTCTAGGGTTCTTACAGCACCAATTTTTTTTGTTTATATATATATATATATATATATATATATATATTTCTTTAGAATCTAATTATGAAACATATCACACATTTGAAAAGAAAATACCTTATGACAAATGTAAACACACCTAAAAAAATGAATCGAACGTAACAGATTTGAATGCAACACCTAAGCATGCTGAAGAGATAACACGCTTTCATAAGAGTAAATGGCAGGAAAGTAAACTACCTAAATTTGCAAGACACACGTACATGAAATTAAACTATGGAAAAGTAAATTATCTATGTTTGCGGAAGGAAAAGTACACTTAAGAGAAGTAAATCAAATGTAAACCAACGGATCTTTAAAATCTAAATAAACCTATTAAGCTTGAAGTTGAAACTAAGTACTAATATTTTACATCTACTTGAATGAAATAACTTGAAGAAATAAAACTAACAAAGCCTAAGACAATGAAATGCTGTGTAATTGGAAATGAAAGGCTGATTATGAACTCAAATGAAAACTAAAAATGGAATACTAAACCTATTTCAGAAATGACACAAACTAATATTCAACAAAGTATATGACAACATTTTAAACAAACTTAAGCTAATCTAGGTTTTAGGCATGAAAACAAATGAAAGCAACTCATAAACTATCTTAGTCATGATAAAAAATAAAACTAAAACTATTTATCATTTGAATCAGTAAAACATTTGTTGAATCTAAATGGATTTTATCATTATTAAAATGGAAATAATTAATTCATGTGTTAATATAGAACTAAATATGAATTGTTAGAGGTGGATTCGAATCCCAACTATCTACATAACAGGGTGGAATGCTGAAAAATTAACCTCTTCCTTAACTAACTATTTCTGCAAAAACAAAATATTAAAAATTTTGAAAATAAATTAAAATTCTGTCTAAGTGCGAATTAAAGGATGAACAACAATTTGCATTAAGGTGCGAACAAAAGGCTAAAAAACAATCTACACAGAGGGACGAACAGAAGGCTAAAAAAAAGTGTGCATAGAGAGATGAGTAGAAGGATGAAAAATAGTCTGCACAGAGGGACGAATGGCCGGCCGTGTGGAAAATTGCATAAAAATGTAGGAAATAAACAACAAAGTGTCACCTACAGGAAAACAAACTTCTTGCTTGCAGAAATGAAATAGCTTATAGGAAAATGTAATATATATATATATATATAAACAAAATGACTTAGCTACAAACGTAAAAAGAAACTGATGAATATACACAAATAGAACCTATGGTTGTTGAGGGGCCCTTCTCAGCAATCAGGGGCTGCGTTCCTACGCTACTCAATCATTGATCATTAACAGAGAAATGAGAATGATCACCAACAGCTGAAATAGAGACTTTTTTCTTAAATTGAAGCAAAGTTTTACAAAGATTTTTCTCCTCCTCCTCTTCAAAACCAAAGAGGTATTTATAAGATGATTACAATGGAGATCAGGTCAACCACCTCTTGCTAAAAATAGAGATTCATTACTGCTGTAACAACTACCCATGAATTCAGAAAATGACCAACCACAATTTCTAGAAACGTTGGTTTCAGAGAACCACAATTTTCTCCCAAATGGTTATGAATTTGGAGAAAATTCCTAACGGTGACCGAAATGGGCCTATTATGCACAAAACCAATGTGCCAGAATTTTCAGTTTCGCTTTTGTTTGCCCAAAAATCAAGTCCAAAAATCAACTGTCTGTTAAACACACGTGGTCTGCATGGGTGTCTTGATGAACGTCTGGATGACCTGTAACTAAGATTTGTTCATAAATCTGGATTCTGAGAGGATTTTCTACTAGTTTGTTGGCCACATTGACTATTGAGTGGAGAGTTGTTGCATTGTGGTTGGGTTCCATTGATTGGGTGCCAGGTTCTTGTTGCTTGCCTCCCTCACATGATGCATGTGTTAATCCTCCACTATGCTTGCATTACTTCATGGCCTGTATATATATAATAAATAGTTATGTTGAATAAAGAAGATAATGTAATACCATAAAGTTACTATGTATGAAACTATGTGATTATTTGCTTTTGGATATAGTTAAAAGACACACATAATATTAAAGAAAGCTGGGGTAGTAATTTAAATGTTTTATGAGCATGATAAAATGCAACATGAGGTGCCTTGCCATGATTTAATGTATTAAACAAACAATTAATATTTACCACTTTATAATAAGTTTTACGTGTTACTTTATATGGCATGAAAACATTATCACTTTAAATAATTTCATCCTAAAGTTAAACCAATTCTTTAAAGCTAATGATTACCTTATTACTTTAAAGTTGATGATTATTTCATGGTTTCAATTTGTACATGTAGGATCAGAAGAAACAGGTAAGCCAAACCAGTAAACTAACATGCAATCAAATCTAATTCAGAACTCAAGACCGAAAGAATGGGTTAAATGGAGTGCAAAATGTCTATTATTTGCAAAATACTACATTTAATACATAAAAATAACATATTTGTCTTATTTTATATTTATGAGATTTTAATTAATAAAAAGAGTAAAAGGAAACCTTATTGAACATATATGTATTAAATTACGGTAAATAGGTCAGGAATTAATGTAAATAAAATTATTATAAAAGACAATCTCGAGGCCCAACAATGTCCCTAAATGAGATACATTGGAAAGATCATCACCATCGGTCTTCTTTCCTTCCCCATTTCCATATGGTAGAAGAACAATTTGCATCAGTGGTTTCTTCTGATATAGTCACTAATCCTCAGGCTCCAATCCTCGCTCGTGATGTAGAATTTGAGGGTAACTTATGTAACATTACCAAAACCATTCTAGTTGATATATCAGTGAATCCTGGTATCCCAGATAACATCTAGATAGGCAAGAACTCTTCACCTTCAGAAACATAGTCTTATACGACCTTATTTACGAAAGTCATAGATGTTTTTTCTTGGACCTATGAAGAAATGCCAGGGATAGTTCCCTCTATTGTAGTTCACAAGATTAAAACCTACCCTAGTGCCAAGCTAGTTTGACAGAAGTTATGTTAGGTACACCCGAGGAAAGCAGCAACCATCAAGGAAGAAGTTGAAAAACTTCTCAGGGATGGTTTCATTTACCCCATGCGCTTGACTGAATGGGTGTCCAACATAGTCCCTGTCAATAAAAAGCAAGGTACTATTACGGTTTGCATTTACTTTCGGGATTTGAATCGGGCTTGTCCCAAGGACAATTTCCCCACCCCATACATCGATCAAATTATTGACAACTGTGCCTAGAGTGTCATCTTTCTTTTATGGATGGCTTCTCTGGCTATAATCAGATCGATATTCTCCCATCATATCAACATAATATGACTTTGATTTTCCCATGGGGGGACCTTTTCCTATAGAAAACTCCCTTTTGACTTGGAAAATATTGGCACTATGTTTCAAAGCACCATGTCAGATGCTTTCCACAACATTAAACACATTGTGGAACCTTACCTTGGAGACCCGCTTGCTCATTCGAAGCAGTAGGATCACCATGTTAATCATCTAAGAGCCATTTTTCTTAGATGTTTCCATTCTAACATTCGATTGAACCCGCATACATGTGTTTTCTGTGTTGATACCAGCCAACTGCTTGGTTTTATTATGTCCAAGGATGGCATCTAGATTGACCCTCTATCTTATCTCTACCTGCCCCAACCAATTTTACCGAAATCCAAAGTTTGCAAGGGAAGGAAATTGTTTTACGTCGTTTCATATGCAATTATGCTGAAATGACACATGGTTTCATGTGATTATTAAAAAAGGACACCCACTTTGTTTGGGATGACTTGGCATAGCATGCATTCAATAACCTCAAACACGCTCTTACGTGTGCACCTGTGCTGCAATTACCAAATTATACAAAGGATTATTCCCTATATGTGGATGCATCTCTTTCAACCATTGGTATGGTCTTAGTCCAGACTGATGAAAATGGTAAAAAACATGTGATATATTATGTAAGAGTCTTTTAGACTCCGAAAGCCGCTATTCCCATGTGGAGAAACTTGCTATGGCCACAGTCATCGCGGTCCAGAATTTATGTCATTACATTTTTCTCCGTACCACTACTGTCTACGCAGATTCTAACCCCATGTATTATATCTTGACTCATCAAGTACTTGGGGGAAAATAATCACGTTGGATTGTCATCCTCCAGTATTTTGAGTTAGAATTTACCAAAACTAGTTTGAATAAGTCCCTTGTCTTCGCTGAGCTTATGTGTTACCTTCCTCGTATTATTGAGGGAATAGAGCCCATTGATTCATTGTCTGATGAATCTTTGTTCCTCATTAGTACGTCTGACCCCTAGTAAGGAGATCTCATTCTCTATCTTCAAACGCAACAATATCATCTTGATGCAACTCATGATGAGCGTCGTCGCATCCGCCACCAAGCCAAGTATTATCTCATTATTAATGACACTTTATATCGTCATGGCATTGACACCATATTACGATGTTGTCTCAGTCATGATGAAGCTGAGATCATTTTGAATGATTGCCACTCTGGAGCCTCTGGTGGTCACCTCTCTAGGTTGGCTACTACCCAAAAGATCTTGCGTGCTGGGTGTTTTCGCCTTCAATCTTCAAGGATTGTATTGAAACTGTTAAAAAATTCCTTCCTTGTCAATTATTCACATTCAAAAAGTGCACCCATCCAGCTCCACTACATCCTATCATAGCAGTTGGCTCTTTTACAAAATGGGGCATAGAATTCATGCACTTTTGAACTACCTCAATTGGGGGGCATGGTACATTATTGTGGTCGTGGACTACTTCACTAAATGGGTTGAGGCTATTCCCACATATTCCAAAGATGAAAATACAACTGCCCTTTTTCTTTTTAACCATATCATTGCTAGATTCAGGATTCCTAGGGCCATTGTGACTGATCACGGGTCACACTTCCAAAACAAGATGATGGTAGAACTAAGTCAAAAATTAGGGTTTCATCATGATAACTCTACACCTTACTATCCACAAGCCAATGGCTAGGTTGAAGCAATTAATAAATTCTTAAAAGCTATGCTTCAACGGATGGTAGGGAAGGCTAAGTCTAATTGGAATTTATAACTTTTTTTTTGCGCTTTGGGCCTATAGGACTACCGTCAAAACTTCCACCTATTTTACACCATTCCAATTAGTGTATGTACTAGAGGCCACTCTTCCAATAGAGTGTGAGATTCCTTCTCTCAAGATTGTTGTAGAACTTTTACCCAATACCACCCTAGAAGAAGAAATTTCTTGTACTTAAACAAGCTGAACAAAAATCATTGTGACGCTGCCTTAGAAAATGAGTCACAAAAAAAACATATGAAATCTCAATACGATAGATCTGTTCAACCCCACTCATTTAACGAAGGAGACCTGGTCTTGAGCTATGACCAGAAACATGATAAGTTAGGGGTTGGGAATATAGAGTCTATGGGGCATGGGCCTTATATTATCAGTCGTGTTTTAGAGAAAGGTGCATATGAGTTAATAAATTATGACAGGATACACTTAGGAGAGCCCCACAACAGGATCTACCTCAAAAGATACTATGCCTAGGTCATTTAGCATAGGTTCTTTGTAAATATTGTTTATAGAGTGTTGTGCATTTTCTTTAAAAAGTGTGGTTTTTGTGTGGATATAAGATGTGTTTTTCACAACCCTACTTACATAAATCCTATGTTGAATGGACAGATGACCACCTTTACCAGTTTCGCAAACGGTGCTAACCATTACACTTTGAATATTGCATCGACAGCTTGGGTGCTGCACTCTCCTACAAGCGATCTGCTGAGTTTAGGGGGTACTTGCTTGGGTCCCTCCACCAACAATCTCATAGAGTATCATGCGGTGATTGGATTGTTGACGGAATCCCTCGCTAATTATGTAGGATAAATTAGGGATTACTTAGACTCGGAGTTGGTTGCACATCAGTTAAATCGAGTCTACACCATCTGAAACCCCTTACTCCTTCGTACATTCCGAAGAGTTAGGATTTTAGAAAGGTCTTTTTAGCAAGTTTCTTATCAACACATTACGAGACACTTAAATGATGTGGTAGACTCCATGGAAAATTTTGTCTTAGATTGGTATATTTCTCATAGTTAAGCTCATTTTAACATAAAAATAATGCATTGGATTCATAGTAGGCATACATTCACACATCACATTTGCACACACATTTGTAAACAAAAATATTTTTCATATATATATAAAAGGTAAAACTGAGATACAAAAAGGACTGAAGCATCTAGCTTTCATATCACCCAAATTTTTTGGGACCATTATAGTTTCAAAATACATATATAGGGGAAAAACTAAATCTTAGAAGCTTTTAGTATAATACATTACAAAAATGTAGGACCATCTATAGGCTAATCCTCATGATTTTTCTCATGGTAACACATAATGGCCCGAGCCACTTTACGAAGTAGCCTCCCAAAGTGGCCTAACACCCCTGCAAGCTGGCACTGGTAGAGCCTAGGTAAATCATTAATGGAGATGTCTGGAATCCCCACAGTCAAACATTGTAGGTTCTCCTCCATCTCGTCAAGCTCCTCATCTACCTTTTTATGGAGGATCACCATCTCTCACATCGATCCTCGCCTCTCTATGGGCGAGGCTCCAGCTGGATGGGAAGGCCCTACATTTGCACAAAATATTTTTTGCACATCTCAACATTACAACATAAAAAAAATATAAAATTAAAAATACAATTTTTTTTTTATAATGGTTTCTTTCTTACCTCATTCATCCCACTCATCTCCCTCTAGAAGTGGAATATTAGGATCCTCTCGAAAGTCAGTCCCCACGTATGTATAGTCCTCTATCATTAATAGTTGGCTCCTCAACCAATGGAAAAAGGATGGCCTGTAGGTGACTCTGGGGCCTCCTCCACCACCATGGTGGGTGATGGAATCCACCCACCTACTCATGCGAGGATCCTTTACATCCAATTTTCTCAGTGGAACCTGGGGTCTCATCAATGGAACCCTCTCTAGGAAGAAGGACACCACTATTGCCCCATATCCAAGCTACTTCAGCTCACTCCTCTTACTTTTGGTTAGCTGATCTTTCAATCTAACCAACAGACCCTCACTCCAATTGAATATAGTAGGAGTCATACACTCCAAGGAATACAACATATGCGCTCACGTGGTCAAGTGAGATGACCTAGTACCTAAAACCTTCTTGATAGTAAAGGCCACTGTCTTCAATGGCCTGTAGATAATGTGCTTAACGGGAATCTTCCCACCAACTGAATGAGTCCCTATCGAGTAGTGGTCATCAATTAGGTCCTCAACAGATCCCTCACAACCTAGTGGTCCTGTTAGTGTCACTGGTCTTCCCCTATGGGATAAACCATTCAAGAAATAGATGTTTTCCACATCTATTGTGAGATTATGGGTACCCCCTACAAAATGCTGTTGGTTAGGATCCCACAAACGTATCATATGCTCTATCAGCCGTACATAAGCTCTCATCCTTGGTATCCAAAAAAAATTGAGGAGCCCACACTCATGGAGGGCCCTCAAAGTAACTAGATTGTTGCTTTCCTAGAGGTCATCCAACTCGTGTTGTCTCTCTTTCCATATGACCATATTGCCTCTAAGTTTTCCCTACAAAAACATTCAAACAACTATTAGAAGCAAGTATAAACCGTTTAAAGAAAGAAAGGCCACCCTAAAATGACTGTGTGTTGATTTTTTGGGAATCATGACCGTCGACGCACTGTCTATAATAGAACAGAGCACCAACGCCTTTTCCCCTAGGTGACAGAGTTCCTTAAGTGCCCTTTCCTCTTTTGAGGGATGCGCAATTGCATATCTTGAAAGGGAAAAGGTGTCATCCTATATGCGCTCTTCCCCTTTGGGGATTTTCCCTTAAAAAACCAAAAAAATGACCCTGGAAATAAGAAATGCACTAGTTAAAATGAAGGGATAAGAGTTAGATGTTACCTGGTCCGAGTGGTTCATAGAGAGGTGGTCCACAGCTCCTGGAATCTGCAACTAAAAATCAACTCTCTTTCACCAATTTTCACTCTCACTATGGTAAAAAAGTCACAATGGTAAAAATTTACTATTTATCCTCTTTTTATAGTAATTTTGATTTTTAATTTTCATTATTTAATCAAAATATTTTAATTTTAGGGTTTTTACCATTTATGTCTATAGTTTTAATATGAAATTGGTCCTAACTTATTTTTTTGAGATTTTAGGTCATATTTACAAGCGTCATGGCTGTGTTGCAAGTTTCTTTTTTCTTTTTCATGCTCAAGGATAATATGAAAAAGTATCGAGCGCCATTTATACCTTTTACATGCTCGTTAAAAACCTAGTAAAAGGGTATCGGGTATACTTTTTCATCTTTTTCAGACTCGTTAAAATTGGTTTATGAAAAATATGACCTCTTATGTAGTCACATTTAAACTCTTTTCAGGATTTTTAAAATCCAAAAATATTGTCAAGTGAAATTGTTTTCTTCACACTCGTAAAAGTACTTGAAGAGTCATCTTTCCGACTACAGTTTACCCCTTCTTCCGTTCGGATTAACTATATATGAAAAAGGAATACTCTAGTTGATACCAGCTAGAAGAGCTCTCTCGGGCATTGTTTTATACTTTTTCCTTCCCTAGGGACTAAATTATATGAAAAAAGACCCTTTGGAGTCTTCTTCTATCTTCATTCAGACTCTCTAAACATGAACGATACCGAGTTAGCTTTCAGTGGACTTGTTAAATTTAACACTAAGAGACCCTATTTTGGGAACGATCCTCTCCTTTCTTAGGTTTGAAAAACATATGAGAATGGACTCACCTTGTGATGAGCTACAACGAGTGTTTGTTACCCTCTTTTAACTCGTAAAAAATAAAAGAGGCACTCATCCTTCGTGATGGGGAAATTAAGGGAAAGGGGAATACATTTTCAGTTGTATCGATGGCAGCTCATAGTCCACCTTTGAACATGACACCTATCTACATTTTAATTTATGAATAGTTGGGTATTTAGCTTGTCTATGAGTCGATCCACTTTTGTGAGTCACATGACTCCTTTGAGTCAATTCAAATAATGCTTCGTCATATTCCTTGCATTACATCTAGTTTCTATCTCGTCAAGTCAATGCTGCCAAGTTATTTGTCGTTGCATAATTTTTTCAAAGGATGTCTCGTTTACAATCCAACTCATTAGTAACTTTACCTTCCTATATAGTCGGTCGTGTCTGAATTAGTTTCATAGTTGTTTCATCACTTCAAAATCAAATTTTGTTCCATGTTTTGTGTCGATGACGGGGGGCAAAATCATGCCCCTCCTTCGACGAGTCTATTCCTGTCGACTTCAGAACATCATCCAGGGATTATATTTAGAAACCAAGTCAAGTTCCTTGTATCCTGCATGCCTCAATGTCAATTTTCCTGAGTTTCGACAGTAGGTTTTCATCAATGACCTCTGATCAAAAGATTTTATCAAGTGTTTGACTTCAAGACATTTATTCACACGGGATAATGTATTGAGATACATTGGGGATCATTGACATTAATGGTGATTTCCCTTGCACTTGTTAACATTATACATCAATGACTAGTAATCAAGTGGTTTCTACCATGTTCTACATCAAGACATCTATTCACATGGATAGAATTGTATTGAATGGGGATTTTGGAATGAATACCCTGAGTAGTTAGGCTCATCTGCATAATTCCTATCCTCAGGTTACGATGGAAGATTTTTTGGAGTCATGACATGGATCCACATTGTATGTTTGGTGGCTATGTCCAGTATTTAGTTTGGATAACATGGATCTACTTTGTATGTTCTATAGCCATGTTATGCTTTCTACATCATTGATAATGGATTTACAGTGTATTCTTGGTAGACATGACATAGTCATCTTCATGGATCTAAATTTTATTGGTCCAAAGCCATGTTTGAGTCAAAAAAGTTAGTTACTATTATTCTTCTAAAACCTACGGTTTTGGAAAGAGAGCATACGAAGCTACCACTGTACGAAATTGCAGACACAGAGGAGCAGTACTTTTGAAGATACTGCAGAAATAATATCAAGCGTTTCTATAGAAGAAATTGGAAAATTAGGGCTTCCTGTTCTGGGAGATTCCCTCCACTATTTTCAGAAAAGGAGTATATTATAAATATCACCTTTATAAGGAGCATCTTTATATCCAATCAAATCTAAAAGATTCCAAGTTTTGAAAAATAGGGTTTCTCTAACAAACCCTAGATCAACTAGATCCAGAACTAGGATAGACACCTCAAATCGGTAAGATCTAATCCTTTTCTATTTACATTTGAGGTTCTGGTTATGACTAATCACACTAGCTTTATGAAAAGCTTGGTGAAGCTGAAAACTTCCAAGCATGGAAGCATAGGATCTCACTAGTTCTTGAAGAAAATGAATTGGACATCTACATAAGTGGAGAGGTTCCAGTTCCAGAGGGAGATGAGGCTAAGGATAGAGCCAAGAGAATAATTACAGATTCTATTAAAGATCATCTCATTCCTCATTTGTCATCCTTGAAGACACCAAAAGGAAGTGTTCGATGCTATGACGAAGCAATCGAAGAAGAACAAGATATTGTTATAACCACCTTGAATGGCCTCCCAGGATCATGGGATTCATTCATTCGAGGTATGTGCACCAGAAGGAAGTGATTACCTTCATCAGACTCTGGGAAGAGTGCACACAAGAAGAAGCTCAACTCATAATAAGAGAAGATAATATGGGAGAAACTAAAGATCAAGCTCTCACGATTCAAAGAAGATCCCTCAAGCGGTGAGGAATATGAAGAGTTCAATTCTTGAAGAACCTCTTATCCATCTTAGAATTTGGAAAATAAATGATGCTGTTATGAATGAAGAAGAACATGAAGCTGAAAGAAGGAGTCTACCCATGAAAAAAATAAAGATAAGTATTCAATTGTCATTTCATGATATTATTTGTTATGTATTTGTTTATATTTAGTTGATATGTTATGCATGATAGAATGATTTGATAGTATACTACTAATATGCATGTGATGGGTAAGTAGCCCATGGTGCTATACAACTCTCCATTGATACTTATCTTGAATGAAACCTGTTNGGTAGAGATGGAAGGCATCTAGAAAGTTTCCGTGAGATATGGATGAATGTTGTATTGGCTAAAATAGTTGCATGATTATATCTTTATGCATAATAATTTGACATTATGAATATGCCTTATGAAATATTTCTAACCATACAACTAATGTATTTGACTTGTAGGAAAGATTGCGCACAATTGCCTACAAGAAAAACAAGGATGAGACTTGTTCCAAAGAACAAGTGATGATAGTTCAAGATTCACTCTAATAGTTCAAAATGACGAATGATGACTAGAATGCAATGTCAAAGACCTGAAGGGAAGTATGTAGTATCTTCCAGATGGATCTGCAAGATCTAGTATGCAGTAGACGGAAACATCATGGGATACAAGGCAAGATTAGTAGCATGATGCTTCTCACAGAAAGAATGTGTTAACACTCATAATGTACCTAGGTTGTGGAAAGGTATACCATGAGGTAACAACAAAAACCACTTTAGACTGTATTTATGACCTAATACAATCAGAGAGGGATCTCTCACTATTTACAAAGTTTTTATACTCAAGATATTCAATCAAAGACAATCAGAAGGTCATATTTATGATAGAATCAGTTTGTTTTTATAAATTTTGGTGGGACAATCATGGAGGAGACTATTGGGAAATGGAGTCAACAATCAGGTCTGGAGTAGGTTGAATGAGGTAGGAAGTTTGAAGGTTTATGGACAAAGGAAAGGCAGACACCCTTTCCTCAATTTGGAGGTATTAGCAGGTTGATTAGCAGACGAAAGAAGATAACCCATCAAACAAAGAAACTAACTAGCATGAATTCTGCAAGACTTTAGAAGAAAATGTTTTGAAAATTCTTGAACAATGGACCTAGAGAATTCAAGATGAAATCTGGAGCATATACACTAATTCTCAAGAATGAAAGAAAATACAAAATGGAGTGGGAAACATGATAAATAGTCACATAAAGAAATTACTTATTAAAGAAAAAGATGGCGCATGAATCTCTGCCATGAAAGGTTTAATGTTCCTCCTCTACAAATTTCATTCATCTATTGAAAAATTGAAACCCATTATAATGAAGAGCCTCTCCGCTATTGAAAACCTAATCCCTTCTCCCTCGATGGGGATCCTTTTATATCATTTCATACCCCCGAGGCTAATCCTCGAAATAGGGAGAGAAACTATTCATAGTCATAATCAAAATACTAACTAACTAAGAAGTGGAACCTCTGCCACAATTTACATATATTAAACAAACATCATGGAGAAAATGCGTGTTCTCGGTCTGGATGGCAGCATGACACTTTTGGTTTTTAGCTCGCAGGTCATGAAAATGACGTCTTAGGATGCTTTTGGTGGATCGTCGCTGACTAGGCCCGAACCCTTTGTATTTCTATCGATTCAACAACGTGTCTTCTCCCTTTGTGTTCATTCCATTCTCAAAGGCACATTTTTGCATGGGCTCAAAGCTGACAAGGGAGTTTGTGTCCCTTCCATGCTTAGCCTTCCCCATAGCTCCCCCTCTCCTGGTAACACTGTTATACAAGGGGACTTGAAGAAGGGCCGCATTTCTCCTGTCAATGATAAGCCTCAGTAGTGGATTATCATTCTTGTACTCCTCACCACCCATGAAAAGGGTTCTCCCGCGGGTGATACGGTGGGGTGTGTCTTTGACCTCCTCACCACCTCAGAAAAAGTAGGCATGTGGAGTTCACAAAGGCGGTGATGGAGAATTTGGACCTCTGATGCTCCAGTATGAGCATCCACTCCCACAGAGCGCTGATAGCGACTATCATCATGTGTCGAGGCTTTGGAGGTAGTGATTTCATCCGAGGGTTTTATAGGGACACCCATGGGACGTGAAAGTCCCGGCACGACGCAATTGGAGGTATGGCTATCTGAAAACATGTGTATCTCTCTAAGAGTTGGATGCCCTTTCCTTGATTGTTGGTGCTTCCTTGGTGTAAATAACCATGGTGATAAATGAGCATGGAATAAATCTCACCAACCAACAACACACCTATACTGACAAGTTTCTCGAACCAGATCACAATTCAAAATTTCTCAGAATTCTCGGAACCTCTAGCAGAATGATACTTGTAGTTTTGTTTCTACAGTAGCTCATCCTATGTACCTTAATGGCTCTTTAAGGTGGTACTCTACCTTGCATCTCCAATTCGTGAAATTTTTTTCCACCGTTGATCTTCACCATCAATTCATGACACTCTTTACCTCATTTTTGATGTTTCTTATTTCAAAGGTGGAACTATCCACCACCGTGGATCCAAACCCTTTCAACATCTAATGATCCATCATGAATGATCATGTATCCCTATTAACTTAAAGGGAACCTCCATAATATTTTCAAATAAAGTCAATTCCCAAACCCTTCAATAATCCATTTTTTTTTACTATGGTGCTAACACTTGGATCCACTAGGGATGCTATCCTCATTGCAAGGTAGTAAAGAACCCCATAGACCAGCTACCAAATCCATTGGTTACCCCCAAATATTTCTCTGAAATCCTGAAGATATCCTGACATATAACCATCAACTGAAACGATTCTACAAACAAATCCCACTCTGTCAACCTGTAACCTGTCACCTGGCCATACTCTGAAGACTGAAAACAACTATAACTGCAGACCTTAACCTGTAACTGAACTGCACTGGAAAATGAAACTAAACTAAAAACTACTGAAAGAAATGCTCACCATGTCGAGCTTATTCATACCTACCTATCCTAATTAGCTGAGGACAAATTCCCAATCAAGCAAAATATGACTTCCAATGAAGCCAATCAAGAAATTTATCCAATAATTCTATTTCTTCCTCATGCTTGATTTAAATTAGAACATAGGAACAAAATGGAAAAAGGTTATGATGAAAAGCATGTCCTTTGATACAAACACATAACCAATTACCCTCATCTTTATGTCTTTGGGTTTTAATTTTTCCATTGGTGCTCATTCTATCTCTGAGGAAGTTGCGGGGTTTTCTCCTTTATGGTTTCCCCAAGGAAAATTGTTTGTGTCTCTTTTCTCTTGTGATTATGGATGTGCATGTTATTCTCTCAGATAAGATCCTAAGATCATATTGCTTAAATGATAAAAATATAACATGGTATCAGAGCCTCTTTGAAAGAAGACACTGTGCAGCTGCAGAAGCTAGGGCTTCTTACATTTTGGGTCTGTCTCCATAGATCATCAGCAAAATGAGGATAGGATAACTCTCTATTGAATGGCGCATCTTCCTATCGAAAAGGATTTTGATTTCGAGCATTTTCAATTTTTGATTTGTCACTGCTGCGGGAAATTAGTGCTTTTCACAGAATAGGAATTTTTGAGTGAGCCCAGCATAAGATTTCTCTCCTCCTCAAAATTGAAATTTAGAGACCAAGATCAAAATTTTTGGTTTGGTAAAAGTTCGGGAAAGTCAAACCCTAATTTGACCGTGGGCATGAAAAACCCTAAAATACTAAAACGGGTAGTTTTGGTACATTCTCTATATCTTGATATTGAAGAAGGATCAGGAGTCAAAACATTTAGATGCCGAAGAAAAATTCATGTACCCTATGTAAATGTTTCAGCCTTAGATTCGCTATATTTAGGGAGATATGATTCCTCCAAATCAGGGTTCCAACCTATCCCATGATTCATCCCTAAAGATAACACCTTGGGATAATTTATATATCATGGGCTAGGAAGTTCCAAATGAAATTTGACAAGATGTTCTAGATAGGGAATAGAATTTGATTTTAGTGGCATAAATTTTCAGACCCCGAAGGTGAAACAGTGAAACGTTGAAGTCTGTACAAGTTCGCTATGCTGAACAGTCCTAAAATAAGTCACCGTGGGAAAACTCTCATAAGTCCCAATTGGTGAAATCAATTCTTCTAAAACCTACAGTTTTGGAAAGAGAACATACGAGGCTACCACAGTATGAAATTGCAGACACAGAGGAGCAGTATTTTCAGAGATACTGTAGAAACAATATCAAGTGTTTTTGTAGAAGAAATTAGAAAACTAGGGCTTCTTGTTCCGGGAGATTCCCTCCACTGTTTTTAGAAAAGGAGTACATTAGAAATATCGCCTTGAGAAGGAGCATCTTTATATCCAATCAGATTTGAAAGATTCCAAGTTTTGAAAAATAGGGTTTCTCAAACAAACCCTAGATCAACCAAATCCAGAACCAGGACAGACACCTCAAATTGATAAGATCTAATCCTTTTCTATTTACATTTGAGGTTCTCATTATGACTAATCACACCAGCTTGATGACAATCTTGGTGAAGCTAAGAACTTCCAAGCATGGAAGTATATAGGATCTCACTAATTCTTGAAGAAAATGAATTGGACACCTACATAAGTGGAGAGGTTCCAGTTCCAGATGGAGATGAGGCTAAAGCTAGAGCCAAGAGAATCATTACATATTCTATTAAAGATCATCTCATTCCTCATGTGTCATCCTTGAAGACACCAAAAGGAATTGTTCGATGCTATGACGAAGAAATCAAATAAGAATAATATATTTTTATAACCACCTTGAATGGCCTCCCAGGATCACGGAATTCATTCATTCGAGGTATGTGCACCAGAAGGAAGTGATTACCTTCAGTAGACTCTGGGAAGAGTGTAGATAAGAAGAAGCTCGACTCATAATAAGAGAAGAGAAGATGGAGCAACTGAAGATCAAGATCTCACGATTCAAAGAAGATCCCTCAAGCAGTGAGGAATATGAAGAACTCAATTCTTGAAGAACTTCTTATTCATCTTAGCATTTGGATAAGAAATGATGTTGTTATGAATGAAGAAGAAGATGAAGCTGAAAGGAGTCTACCCATGAAACAAACAAAGATAAGTATTCAATTGTCATTTCATGATATTATTTGTTATGCATTTGTTTATATTTAGTTGATGTGTTATGCATGATAGAATGTTTTGATAGTATACTAATATCCATGTGATCATGGTAAGTAGCCCATGGTGCTATACAACGCTCCATTGATACTTATCTAGAATGAAACCTCTTTGCTGACATATTGGATTAGTGCAAAATCTCAATGATGTCATGGTAGAGATGGAAGACATCTAAAAAGTTTCCATGAGATATGGATGAATGTTGTATTGGATAAAATAGTTTCATGATTATATATTTATGCATAATAATTTGACATTATGAATATGCCTTATGGAATATTTCTAACCATACAACTAATGCATTTGACTTGTAGGAAAGATCGTGCACAATCGCCTACAAGAAAAAGAAGGATGAGATTTGTTCCAAAGAACAAGTGACGATAGTTCAAGATTCACTCTAATAATACAAAATAAAGAATGATGACTAGAATGTGATGTCAAAGACATAAAGGGAAATCCATAGTATCTTCCATATGGATCTACACGATCTAGCATGCAGTAGACGAAAACATCGTGGGATACAAAGCAAGATTCATAGCACAAGGCTTCTCACGGAAAGAAGGTGTTAACACTCAGAATGTACCCAGGTTGTGGAAAGGTAGAACCTAAGGTAACAACAAAAGCCACTTTAGACTATATTTATGACCTAATACAAACAGATAGGGATCTCTCACTATTTACAAAGTTTTTATACTCAAGATATTCAATCAAACATAGTCATAAGGTCATATTTCTGATAGAACCAATTTGTTTTTATTAAGTTTGGTGGGACAATAATGGAGGAGACCATTGGGAAATGGAGTCAACAATCAGGTCTAGAGTAGGTTGCAAGAGGTATTAAGTCTGAATTTTTATGGAAAGAGGAAAGGTAGACACCCTTTCCTCAATTTGGAGGTATTAGCAGGTTGATTAGCAAATAAAAGGAGATAACCCATCAAACAGAGCACCTAACTAGCGTGAATTATGCAATACTTTAGAAGAAAATGTTTTGAAAATGATTGAACAATGGACCTAGAGAATTCAAGATGAATTCTGGACCATATAAACTAATTCTCAATTATGAAAGCAAATACAAAATACATTGGGAAACAATATAAATAGTCACATAATAAAATTACTTATTGAAGAAAAAGATGGCACATGAATCTCTGCCATGAAAGCTTTAACATTCCTCCTTTGCAAATTTCATTCATCTATTGAAAAATTGAAAACCATTACAAATAAGAGCCTCTCCACTCTTGAAAACCCAATCCCTTCTCCCTCGATGGGGAGCCTTTTATATCGTTTCAGACTCCCGAGGCTAATCCTCGAAACAGGGAGAGAAACTATTCACAGTCATAATGAAAATAATAACTAACTAAGAAGTGGAACCTCTGCCATGATTTACATATATTAAACAAACATCATGGAGAAAATGAACGTGCTCGTTCTGGATGGCAGCATGACACTTCTGGTTTTGAGCTTGTGGGCCGTGAAACTGACGTCTCAGGATTCTTTTGGTGGCTCGTCGTTGACTAGGCCCAAACCCTTTATCTGTCTATCGATTCAACAATGTGTCTTTTCCCTTTGTGTTCATTCCTTGCTCAAAGGCACCTTTCTGCATGGGCACAAATCTGACAAGGGAGTTTGTGTTCCTTTCATTCTCAGTATTCCCCATAGCTCCTCCTCTCTTGGTAACACTGTTATGGGAACTTGAAGAAGGGATGCATTTCTCTTGTCAGTGATAAGCCTTGGTAGTGGATTATATTTCTTATACTCATCACCACCCATGAATAGGGTTCTCCTGCGGGTAATATGGTGGGGTGTGTCTTTGACCTCCTCACCACCTCAGAAAAAGTAGGCATGTGGAATTCACAAAGGTGGTGATGGAGACTTTGGACCCCTGATTCTCTAGTACGAGCATTCACTCCCACAAAGCACTGATAGTGACTATCATCATGTTCCAAGGCTTTGGAGGCAGTAATTACATCTGAGGGTTCTGGAGGGGCACCCACAGGACTTGAAAGCCCAGGCACCGTGCAACTGGAGGTATGGCTATCTGAAAACAGGTGTATCTCTCAAAGAGTTGGAAATCCTTTCCCCAGTGGTTGGATATTCCTTGGTGTAAAGAACCAGGGTGATATATGAGCATAAAATCAAGCTCACCAACCAACAACACACCTAGACTGACAATTTTCTTGAACCGGATCGCCATTGCAAATTTATCAGAAATCTTGGAATCTCCAACAGAATGATACTTCTAGTTTTGTTTATACACTAGCTCATCCTATGTACCTTAATGGCTCTAAAAGGTGGTGTTTATATAGGATTGGAAAACTGGACATGAGGATGACCTGTCAACATTCTCACACACTTCATCGTTGAGTAGCCTTGTGACGGCATGAGAGAACACATGAGCTGAGGGATTCCTTTCCCATTGGAGATGTAGTCATGTTGCCTTATCTGCTGTGACATTTCATTATTAGCTGTAGGAAATAATTCAGGCATTACCCTTCTTATTTGACTATACGCTTCAGGGAATATGGACTAGACGTTTTCATGCCCTTTCTCTCTTGTGACGACAATATGAGAACAATTATTTTTGCCATGTTTTCCCTACTTCATGGGGAGATCAGATTCACTGCTCCACATCTTAGATTGTCACCACACCTTTTGGATTTCACACACCAGCCACATGACAGATATCTTGTTTTGGGTGAGATGGCACAGCCGCGGGGATGATTTATCCTGTAGGTATGTCACAAATGGTGTCGGGGAAATCAATTAACTGTCAGGAAGGAATATTGTATGTGAGGGCATCCTCTCCATCGTTATATTGACCTTAACTCAACCTTTACGGATCTGGAACTTGCTTACCCACTCGATCTGAACACCCTCCATATTCGTCATCCACGTGTACAGACCCGTGATGTTTCTCCAGTTTGATGGGGCCACTTATCTCATGCTAGTCCCACTGGTGAAATAGATGTCCACCCTAGATATTTCTTCAACGAGATTCATGTCATCGAATGTCGTCACTTTTTAACCCATTTTTCTGATCAATAGGTCAAACATTCCATGAGCATTTCAATCTGGTGAAATCAACCTTTCCCGTAGATCTTCCTTTCCTTGAATTCAAGTCGTCAATATACAAGATTTTGATATAAAAAATCTACACTACCAACCTGCACAGCTTATTTTGGGGGAATCAACGTCAACCGTTGATCCATAATCAGTCTTCATTGGTACCGTTCAACCTTGAGAACTTTAGTATTTAGCCAATCCTTTCCATTTGATTTCCCAAGCAACTTTTGATGGCGAAATTCACCTCATCCATCGATCAACCCGATCTCTTGTCACAACCATAGATCTTTGTTGCACCTACCACTTTCCATGGATTGAAATCGTAACTTTCTCCGTGCTAGTTCAATCTGTGGAATTATTTTAGACCGCATATCTATCTCCACCTTCATCTCAACCATCCAATTTTCTCTGCAATCTAACCTACTCCGCAAATCTAAAAACTGCACTCTACCTTGCATCTTCGATCTTGACCATCCTGAATCTGAACCATCGATTCATGACACTCTTTACCTCATTTCCGCTGCTACTTATTTCAAAGGTGGAATGATCCACAATTGTGGATCCAAACCCTTTCATCATCTAATGATCCATCATGAATGATCATGCATCCCTGTTAACTTAAATGGTGCCTCCATAATATTTTCAAATAAGGTCAATTCCCAAACCCTTCCATACTCCAAAATTTTTCGACTAGGGTGCTAACAGCTGGCTCCACTAGGGATGCTATCCTCTCTGCGAGGTAGAAAAGAACCCTGTAGACCAGGTGCCAAATCCATTGGGTTGTCCCCAAATATTTCTCTGAAATCCTCAAGTTGTCCTGACATATAACCATCAACTGAAACCATTCTGCGAACAAATCCCAGTCTGTCAACCTATAACCTGTCACCTGGCCATACTCTGAAGATGGAAAGCAACTGTAGCTGTAGACCTTAACCTGTAACTGAACTGCACTGGAAACTGAAACTAAAATAAAAAATGCTGAAAGAAATGCTCACCATGTCAATCTTATTCATACCTACCTATCCTACGTAACTGAGCACAAATTCCCAATCAAGCAAAATCTGACTTCCAATGAAGCCAATCAAGCAATTTATCCAATAATTCTATTTCTTCCTCATGCATGATTGAAATTAGAACATAGGAAAAAAATGGAAAAAGGTTATGATGAAAAGTATGTCCTTTGCTGCAAACACATAACCAATTACCCCATTTGAAAAATTCATCCATGTACTCTTCTACTGGATCATAAAAAGTGTGACAAATTTCAAAATACTCAATCACCTGTTTGTCATGATAAGGCTGTCCAAAAAGTAACTATTCTTTCATACTATCAATCCGATATTTAAAAGAACTTTGAAAGGAATTATCATGACTATTTTCAAAGGATATATCAACTACTTCATTTAATATTTCTGAATTTACAACTTCATTCTTCTAAAGCACGTCAAAAGAAATGTCATTTTGTTCTTCAACATAATCAAGAAAATAAACCCCTTCTTCTTGAGATGAAATTGATGAATGTGAAAGATTTAAAGAAGCATTTATTTGAGAACCCTCACCTCTTTCTTTGTGATCCAATGCCTCATTCCAAACCACTGATTTTTCCATAAGCTGAGATTGATTGCATGATTGTTCATCCTCATCATCTTCTACTTCTAAAAAGTTCATTAAATTTTCCATATCCTCAAATTTCTGTTTTTGTTTAGAGGCTTTATGTCAGAACCCCAAAATTTCGAAAAATTTTAAACTTTTAAAAATAGCATAAATATATGTTAATACAATCGTTAAACACTGATTAGCTAATGTTATTAATTTTGTAACTGTATGATCTTTACTTTGTTTGAAAACTAGTTGATTTTCTCGTCAGTTTTCTGAATGTTTTCTGTTTGCAACAGCAAGGGGATATGCTACGTTAAACTGGGCTTACTTAGCTGCTAAGCTAACGCACACAGTTTTCCTTTTTCTTACAGATCTTCAGGTAAAGTTTTGGGATTGCTGCTAACAGATCATTTTAAAGTAATAAAATCATATGCTGTTATCAAGTTCATTCAGTAAAGAACTATATAAATATATCGCATGTTAGCCAGACTATTCAGCTTCCTACATGTAAATCTTTCCTTATTTTACTTTTGATAAGAAGAAAATTCGATGAGGAATGGTTTAGAGACACTAGAGAAAAATAGATCGCCATTTCCAGTTACATCTATGAACTTTCAGTTGAATAAACATCCAGAAATAAAGAAGGTAGTTTCTACATGAATTTCTTGTCCAACTATACCTACAGTCTCTTGCAATACTAGTACTAGGTAAAAGCTACAAATGTATTGTTCATTAGAGAATTTAATGGCTAAAAAGAGGTTCTTATAAGTTTTTAATGTTGTCTTTAGAATGGATAATGACACCAGTCTAGTTCAAGTAAGTAAACAGAGTTCCTTGAATTATTTAAGGGCAAAAACATTTACAAGAACATAGATCATGATATAGAACAACTCACATGTTGTTCATGGTCTCTCTTTGAGAAATTAACTCATAATAACAATACTATAACATGCAAAAGTAATTGTTAGACTTTTTGTTATCATTAATATACTAAGATATTTGGTCACAAGGTATATATTTTATGAATCATGTGATAATAACACTACACTCAAATTTTTATAAGTCTTATAACATAAGTTCATTGATTATGCTATAAGGAAAATGGACTAACCTCAAGCGAGGTCTCTAAGTAAAATTTTACATTATAATTATCAACTAGGTTTAACAATACCTAGTCAATTTATAGTTCAATGTTTCAATGCAAGGTTCCTATGTTAAAGGCTTAACATTATAATACAAACATTTCAATGTTTATAAGATCGTGGAGTATTAACACATCGAACTAGGGTTATCATAGGTATAATATAGTTTAATGCATTGCATTGTAACGTTTGTTTTTATAATAGAAAAACTAACATTATGTTGTTTGTTATAACGCAGGTAATGATCGAGGTTGTGATCATATTGGAACCTTCACACCATAATTTTGTTGGCCATTGCAATGATATGAAACATTATCAACCCGACCCACTCATTGGCAATAATTTATACGCTGTCGTGGCTGTCTCCTCGCCATGCATTGGGTGATTATAAGTTGACTTACCCCCTTTTCTCATTTCAGTCTTTCCCTCGCCTGCGGGCTTGAGCTCTGCCAAACCCTAGTGGTTCATTCCGGTTGATCCTTGTCCTGAGACTGTCTGGTTTTTAGCTCTCCTTTGTGGTGCTCCTTCGTGGTGCTCCTTCGTGGTGTTCCTTCGTGTTGCTCCTTCGTGGTGCTCCTTCGTGGTGATTCCTTCGTGTTGCTGTACAGAAGTTCACGGCTCGAAAGTTGACAGACTTGTAGTCGATGGTGGTTTATCAGTCGTATCCCATTTGGGAAAAGAAATTTGGTTTCCTGCCAGCCCACTTTTACAAATGAAGAAAGGGTTTGCTTACCCTGGTTCCTGGCCGTTCGCTTGCTCAACACCGCAGGTAAAAGTTTGCAATTACAAATTTCTTATCAGCAAGGATTAGTTCAGTTATAAATTATTAGGGTTTTCTAACAAAAGACTGCCCTTCGATGGCAGGTTTGCCCTTCAAAATATTGACTGCCTTTTGATGGCAGGTTTGCTCTTCTCGACGCAGATGAGATCATTAAGAGATACAGCTCCACGCTACACGGGTAAGCCTGGTTTTCACAGCACATCTCCTTGCTGGTTATGTTGACAGCGTGCACTTCTGTGATTTCTTGGGTTCTTTGCTATTGTACTAGCTGTAGCTTTCTCCATCGTTTTTTCAGGGTAAATCCCTGTGATATCAGATATACAGCTTCTGGGCCGAGGCTGCATTTACATACTTTGTCTTTATTTAAGAATGGCGATGGCTGTTAGTTTAAAAGTTTTTGATGAGGGTAAAACCCTAACTCTATAAGAGTTTTCCGGCTACGGCCGTGTGTAAACTGGTTTTATTTACTGTAGGTTTTTGTTTTGTAAACAGTGTTTACAGGCTTTAAGCCTTTGAGTTATTGTTAAGTGAATAATGTTCTTCAGGCCGCGAGCCTTGCTTTTACAGTATTTCGTTTCTTTTTGTCTCTACAGGCCATCGGCCTTGCACTTGCAGTTATGGGTTATTAAAATGAATCAAGTAATAATTTCTTAAGTATTTGTGCTGTGTAATGTTTTACTTTCAGTGTTACTTATAATGTGAGAAACTGGTTTTTCTTTCTCACAATTACTTCTGCTGTAATGACTAGTTTAAAGCAAAGGAAATACTTACTGGGTTTCATTTTAATAACCTAGCTGTAAATGTTTTTAGTTATTTTTATTTCATTATGCTACTGTTTAGTTTTTAAAAGCTTAAGCTCCATGATGGAGTACTCTGTGCTTGTATCTTTACTTCAGATTTATAAATATACCTCTTGATTTTAAGTTTAATAAGATTGTGATTTAGAACCTATAATGTATAAGTAACATGCAGGCTTTTAATACTAAATTTTTTTTTAAATGAATAAAACAACTGTAGAGTTTTATTGTCTAGCTTTATAATTTTCTTACCAACAGTTCGCAAGGTTTAAATGCTTAGGGTTTTAAAACCTAAATCTACAGTTGTGAAAATTTTGTTTTATGTTATAATAACTATTATTATAATATCATTCTATTATAATATTCTTTATCAATACTAGGTCTTTTAGTAACCTTATTTATTTATGAACAATTTAAAAACTAGAACATAAATAATATGTTATTTCCATTCTATATGTTAATATACTAGATTTTTATTTGTATGTAAATATTTATATAATTACTACTTATATAACATCATGTTATATTGTAATTACTAGAAACATAATTACTAGAAAACAATACTATTTCTTGATGTAAATAAGAGTATTGTTTATTGTGATATATTATTATTGTTTTTTTTTAAATTTTAATGTTTATTGTAATACTTATGTAATGGTTAAATAAACTTTATATAATATCAATATAAATACTTAAACACAAAATAGTATCTATTCTAAAGGTAACAATTTGTGAAGTATGCTTTTCACTGAGCTGATAACATTAATGGTGTACATAATTTCTGGTAAATGCACTTTTTACTACAATACAGATTACTACACAATACTGTACTTGTATTAGTTTAACTGATAAATACCTAAATCCATTATCCGTAATATATTTATTTTATGCAGAAGAAAACGATTATAACTTATACTACAAGCATACTTAATCTATCTTTTTCATGTACAGTTAAAAATTTCCAGAGAAACAGAGTTACAGTTTTAGATTTAATTAAAAACTGTAGAAGGATAGCTAAATAAAAGAAAATAATCAGTAAAGCAATTGTAATGACTGGAAATAAATTAGGGAACTCGGTCTAGAAGAATACTTCTTCTAAGCCTTGAGATACTGTGCTAGAGTACTATCTGATGATATCAGATGTGGAAAAACACAGTAATACTAACAAGTTTTTCTACTAACATTTCAAAGTACTAACAATTTTTCAGACATTTAAATAATCATAACATTTATCTATTTATACACAGAAAGACATAAAGATATGAATGAAAAACCTGTTAAATGCTATGCACAACAACAGCAATGGGAGGCTGTTCCTCCCTACCAAATTCCTGGAGAGCGCTCAAACAACGGCTTCTCAGGACCCCCGAGCTTGCTCTGGTCTCCCTGGATTGGAACTAGGTGCAGCAAAACAAATACAGTCTTTCAACTCTGTATCACTCAGAACTCTTAGTCAGTTCCCTCAGTTCAAATAGCTGCAATCAGCATCAAGTTTCTGCAAACATCCACTCAAAATCACTTCCTTACTGTCTTTCCCCTTTTCCTCCAATGAAATTCCTGAATAACATTCAGCTGAATGAATTCTTTCTGGAATAAAAACTGAGTAGCCTCAGCTC
>LPNX010548288.1:79196-107085 GCA_001517045.1 Pseudotsuga menziesii | reverse complement strand
AGTACTAACAATTTTTCAGACATTTAAATAATCATAACATTTATCTATTTATACACAGAAAGACATAAAGATATGAATGAAAAACCTGTTAAATGCTGTGGACAACAATAGCAATGGGAGGCTGTTCCTCCCTACCAAATTCCTGGAGAGCGCTCAAACAGCGGCTTCTCAGGACCCCCGAGCTTGCTCTGGTCTCCCTGGATTGGAACTAGGTGCAGCAAAACAAATACAGTCTTTCAGCTCTGTATCACTCAGAACTCTTAGTCAGTTCCCTCACTTCAAATAGCTGCAATCAGCATCAAGTTTCTGCAAACATCCACTCAAAATCACTTCCTTACTGTCTTTCCCCTTTTCCTCCAATGAAATTCCTGAATAACATTCAGCTGAATGAATTCTTTTTGGAATAAAAACTGAGCAGCCTCAGCTCTCTTGATTGAGTACTTTTAAAGATTGCCTAGGTCTTAGTTGGGTTAACTGTCATTTAATGAGCCACCTGCTCACATTCCACTTTCTTGGGGAATCATGACCCCAAATATAGGGAAGTTGCCACCTGCAACTTAGGAAGTGCTTGAGGATGCTGCCACTTGTCCTTTGCCTCTCCACCTAGTTCCAACAACCAGTTTGACCAGTAACCTCTTTTAACAGCTCTCCCATGCTGTTGTCTCCATTATTTATTTATTATTAATAAAATATTCTCAATTACACTCCATAACTGTTGACTCTGCTGAGTCATCAATCCCTACTTAGGATTAAGTTTAACATAATGTCTCAAAAAATAAATAAAACAAATTACATAATTTTACAAAATTGGGGTATGTGACACTTTAAGTCTTTTTCTTATCAGTTCAAATGAAGAATAACACAAAGGTAAATTGACACCTTCAGCACAGTCACTATCCTTTCTTTTTTCAACCTTTTTACTTTGGATTAGCGTTCAATTTTCTTCATTAACAGGCCTTGAAATTACAAAATTTACAGCTGGTTTTTTAGTTACGACCAAGTATTCATCCTCATATTTATCATATATGGGCATACTGAAACCCTTTTTAAAATCACCACTAACAGAATTTGTAACATGCTGATTGCAATCTTCAGAAAACAAATTAGTAAAACCATCTTCTTTTACATCATTGGGATGATCATTTCTTTGTTTACAAAGAGAAGGTTTGAGATGCACAGAGAATGTTTCTTTTTGTTTATGTTGCTCAACCAAGTCTAATTTCTTTTCCATTTTATCACCACTATCTTGGTCTGAATTTTTTTTAGGTATCCTAAGATTGTCTTCAACCTCCAAACAATCAATAAACATGTGCTGCAATGTGACTGCCTTTCTCTCCCAAAGAAGTAATGACAGTTCAAGAGGAAAGGTAGTCGCATAATATAGTTTAGCAGTGTTTTCAAGAGGTCGTATTTCTTTTGGCATGTTATAATAAAAGATTGCAAACCTCCTGTTAAAACTAGACATGGTTTCACCCTCCTGTTTCTTCATGGAATAAAACTCTGAAAGTATTTGGTCCAGTGACCTCCTCTTACCCCAAAATTTCAAAAAAATGTCAGAAAGCTCTTCCCATGTACTGATTGATTCGGGATGTAAGTGCTTAAACCATTTCTTAACATCTCCTTGAAAATATTGGGAAAAAACCCTCATGCAGACATCATCATGTTCTACTTCAAAAAGGTCCAGGAAATGTTCAAAGGCTTGTAAATGTTTCTCAGCTGTAATATTCTTGGATTCTCCATCAAACTTAGGAAGGTACTTGTAGTGCTTTGTTGGGAAATCATGAAGAATAAGAGGTTAGTGAAGTGGTCTGTACTGGTTAGGGATATTGGAAGAAACAGATCTATGTGGAATGGATGTATTATCAACTGTGGTTTCATGAGGCTCACAAGGGTGATATTTAATTTCATTTGGTTTAAATGAGGGATCTTAATCAAAATCAAATGTATGAGAAGATGAAATACTTTCAGTTTGTAAAGAAGGATATACAAGAGTGAATTCATGGTTTTGTTTTGAGTGCAATGAACAATGGAAAACTATTTTGACAAGCTTAAGAAAAGATAGGAAAAAATTTACAAAAAGGGATAAGACATCTTGTAGAGAACTGAAACTTGAGTACCTTATCTTTTCATCATGCATTTCGATTTTTTTATAATGACCCCCAGTAGAGTCTGCATGTTCTCTTTGAAAACTTGATCTCTGGATCATGTCACCAGTGGAGTCACTGAAAGCTAGATTCTCTAAGAATGGAGTCTCTAGGTGAAAGATGCACAACCTTCTTGATGTTTGACCATTTTTCACCATCAAAAATCAAATATGAAACTATGTCGTTCATACTCACGAAAGATTTGAAGCTTCATTCCCCAGCAATTACGCCAGTTTGTTAACACTCAGAATGTACCCAGGTTGTGGAAAGGTAGATCCCAAGGTAAAAACAAAAACCACTTTAGACTATATTTCTGACCTAATATAGTCATAGAGGGATATCCCACTATTTAAAAAGTTTAATACTCAAGATATTCAATCAAAGACAGTCAAAGGTCAGATTTCTGATAGAACCAATTTTTTTTTATAAAGTTTGGTGGGACAATCATGGAGGAGACCATTGGGCAATGGAGTCAACAATCAGGTCTGGAGTAGGTTACAGGAGGTAGGAATTCTGAAGGTTTATGGATAGAGGCAAGGTAGACACCCTTTCCTCAATCTGGAGGTATTATCAGGTTGATTAGTAGATATAAGGAGACAACCCATCAAACAGAGCACCTAATCAATCGCATAAAGAAATTACTTATTGAAAAAAAAGATGGCACAAGAATCTTTTCCATGACAGGTTTAACATTCCTCCTATGCAAATTTAATTCATCTACTGAAAACTTGAAACCTATTACAATGAAGAGCCTCTCTTCTCTTGAAAACCCAACCCCTTCTCCCTCGATGGGGAGCCTTTTATATCGTTTCAGACCCCCAAGGCTAATCCTTGAAATAGGGAGAGAAACTATTCACAGTCATAATCAAAATACTAACTAACTAAGAAGTGGTGCCTCTGCCATGATTTACATATATTAAACAAACATCATGGAGAAAATACGCTTGTTTGGTCTGGATGGCAGTATGACTCTTTTGGTTCTGAGCTCGCAGGTCGTGAAAACAATGTCTCAGGATGCTTCTTATGGCTCATCGATGACTAGGCCCGAACCCTTTGTCTATTTGTTGATTCAACAACATGTCTTTTCCCTTTGTGTTCATTCCATACTCAAAGGAACCTTTCTGCATGGGATCAAATCCAGCAAAGGGGTTTGTGTCCCTTCTGTGCTCAGCCTTCCCCACAGCTCCCCCCTTTCTTGGTAAGACTGTTATATAAGGGGACTTGAAGAAGGCCTGCATTGCTCCTGTCAGTGATAATCCTCGACAGGGGGTTATCATTGTTGTACTCCTCACCGCCCATGAGGAGGGTTCTCCTGCGGGAAATATGGTGAGGTGTGTCTTTAACCTCCTCACCACCTCAGAAAAAGTAGGGATGTGGAATTCACAAAGACGGTGATGGAGAATTTGGACCCCTTATGCTCTAGTACGAGCATTCACTCCCACAGAGCACTACTAGTGACTATCATCATGTGCTGAGGTTTTGGAGACAACGATTACATCTACGGGTTATGGAGGGACACCCACGGGATGTGGAAGCCTAGGAACCGTGCAGTTGGAGGTATGGCTACCTGAAAATAGTTGTATCTCTCAAAGAGATGGATGTCCTTTTCCCAATGGTTGGTGCTTCATTGGTGTAAAAAACTAGGGTGATAGATGAGAGTGGAATCAAGCTCAACAACCAACAACACACCTAGACTGACAAGTTTCTTGAACCATATCGCCATTGTAAATTTCTCAGAATTCTCGAAACGTCCAGCAGAATGATAGATCGCATTTTGTTTCTACACTAGCTCATCCTATGCACCTTAATGGCTTTAAAGGGTGGTGTTTATATAGGATTAGAAAATTGGACACGGGGATGACCCATCAGCATTCTTGCACACTTCATCATTGAGTGTGCTGGTGACGGCACAAGTGAACACATGAGCTAAGGGATTCCTTTCCTGCTGGAGTTCTAGTCATGCCACCTTATCTGATACCGCATTTCATTATTGGCTGCAGGAAATATTTTGGGCGTTACCCTGCCTAGTCGACCATATGCTTAAGGGTATATGGACTGGATGTTTTCTTTCCTGTTCACTCCTGTGACGACGATATATGAACAATTATTTCTACCGCATTTTCCTTGCTTCATGGGGAGATCAGATTCGCTACTCCACAGATTAGATTTTAATGATATCTTTCTGATTTCACACACCAACAACACAACAGATATCTGGTTTTGGGATAGATGGCACTACCATGACGATGATTTATCCTATAGGTATGTCACAAATGGTGCTAGGGAAATATATTAACTGTCAGGAAGGCAGATCGTACGTGAGGGTGTCTTCTCCATTGTCATATTGACCTTGATGCAAACTTTATGGATCTGGGACTTTATTAACCACTCGATCTGAACACCCTCCATATCCATCGTCCACGTGTACAGACCTGTGATGTTTCTCCAGTTTGATGGGGCCACTTATATTGTGCTAGTCCCACTGGTGAAATAGATTTCCACCCTAGATCTTTCTTCGACGAGATCCACGGATTTGAATGTCGTTGTTTTTAACCCATTTCGCTGATCGAGAGGTCAAACATTCCATGAGAATTTCAATCTGGCGAAATCAACCTTGCCTGTAGATCTTCCTTTCTTTGAATTCAAGTTGTCAATAGACAAGTTTCATATAAAAAATCTACACTACCAACCTGCATAGCTTATTTTGGGGGAATCAGCGTCAACCATTGATCCATAATCAGCCTTCATCGGGACCGTTCCACCTTGAGAAATTTAGTATTCCTTCAATCCTTTCTCATCTGATTCCTCGAGCAACTTCTGATGGTGAAATTTAGCTCATCCTTCAATTAACCCAATCTCATGTCACAACCGTAGATCTTTGTGACACCTACCACTTTCCGCGGATTGAAATCGTAACTTTCTCTGTGCTAGTTCAATCTGCGGAATTGTTTTAGACCGCATATCTATCTCCTCTTTCATCTCAGCCATCCAATTTAACCTACTCTGTAAATCTAAAAACTACATTCTACCTTGCATCTCTGATCCGCAGAATTTTTTTCCGCCGTCGATCTTCACCATCCTGAATCTAAACCATTGATTCATGACACTCTTTACCTCATTTCCGCTTCTTCTTATTTCAAAGGTGGAACGATCCATCACCGCGGGTCCAAACCCTTTCATCATCTAACGATCCATCACCAATGATCATGCATCCTTGTTAACATAAAGGGCGCCTCCACAATATTTTCAAATAAGGTCAATTCCCAAACCCTTCAATCCTCCAATTTTTTTTGACTATGGTGCTAACAAAAGGAATAGACTACAAAGAGACAATTGCAGCCACTGAAAGTTAAGACACATGACAGGTAGACTCATGTGTGCAAATTAATCAAGGCCTTGCATGAGCTCAGAAGGTACCCATGGGATAACATGTACATGAGGACCTTGAAGATCACCTAGAGTGATGAAGATCTTAAACTTTGCTACAAGGCTGAAGATGAAAGCCTATAGAGGATGACAAACTCACAGATGGGTGCAAGAAGAACTTTTCAAAAAGTTCAAGATAGAGGATCTTGGTATAGTCCCACAAGAGCCTTTGGATATTTGGGATGAAGTATGCACAAATTTGCATTGGGATCTAGGTGGGAGACCTTATGAGGGGTGGGTATAGTGTTTACTGATGGCGTTACTCGGGATTCTACAAGATGCTCCTTGTGTCGATACTACACAAGGTAGTGGTGGATGCATTTTTACCTTTTTAATTCTTATATTGGTTTGGGACCCTGGAATGACAGTGATTCATAGTTTAGTGATTGCTAGAGGATGCTTTCAGGAGGTCTCTTTTGATGGTTCCCTGTTTACACCGTGGCTAGTCACTCTACTTATAGGAGGATTCCATGGGACATTTTGTGATGGTACCATGCAATGCAGTGCTTTGAACAGAGGGTGCTACATATCTCCTAGGACAATTTGGGACCCTAGGATCATCCCTGGATTTAGTTGGTTCAATTGATTGATTATGGATTTGTGTTGGCATTGCTTGAGGCAAAGCAATCTTTGGTGAGGGAGGATTGTAATGTTCTGTTTTGATAAAAAAGGAATAACTAAGGACTAATAGCACTAGGAGTAGAAAGGTACATCAATTGAGTAATATTAAGTCATCAGTGTAATAAGAAGGCCATCAGAGTTCATATCGTAAATCTTGCAGAGCATGTAAGCCTTATTTCTTTAGTGTTAAAGTCAACATGAAATTAGAATTGCATGCATGCAAAATTGAAGCGTAAACCCTAAAAGTGACATGAAAACCCTAAAAGTACATGTTATTCTATTTAAGAAGGGTTATTGGACCAAATAGAATATCTATTGTTATTGTTGATTGATTTTGGAGTTTCGAGTAGCATCACAGCATGCAACTACGGCAGTTGGGGTTGGAGACGATGTCTTCAAGTAGCAAGGGTTCGGCAGTGAGATATCTTCCCTAGTCTCTTATTGGGATAGATCATCCAGGTTTATCCATTTCATCCATCATATACTATAGTATTCGGAGATCCAACACATTCCGAAGGGTTATTAGCAGATCCACATTTGCATCCGGAAGTAGCAGGGAAAACACAAAAGGATTCGCTGGGACCACAAAACCCAGTATTTCCTCTACATGTCAACTTCCTCTTTCTTAGCAGGACTATCCTATGGTATGCAGTGATTATCAACCATCAATTTGCTCGCATGGAGCAGCGATCAGCCAAACAAATTAGTTGGGGGTGTGAGCAGTAGAACTGCTAATCAATTCACTAGGGCACTTATAGGTATCCAAACCTCCACATGTTCCATTCCATCTCCTCAGCATCAGTAGATGTACAAGCTTAGAAAGTTTTAGGCAGAACGAACCTCTCCTCCTACAAAAATGTCACCTTTAGTCTGGAGGGTTTTTACGGTACTATGGGGTGGTAACACCAGAGGAAAAGAGCATTAGTAGATCACCCATATGGATCCTTATGCATGCAGCTATCTCTAGAATCATTATCAGCTAGAATATCAGTGGTAAGTGTTAATTTCTCTCTGCAAAACCCTAACCCTAATTCAACTATATTTTAGGGAATTTTTGCATGGCGAGTTTGCATGCACAGTTATTTTGCAAATTTTCATGAGATTGAGTGTGCAAGTCAACACTATCATAGAACATGAGAGAATATCAGTATTTGGGATATTACAGAATGCCGTGGTAGCTCAATATACCATTTCATAGCTACTCCGATGAGGTTTCTTTGAAACAATCGTAGATGGATTGAGCCATCCATCAGAGAATTTGATGAGCACCATAGATAAAAAGTCATCACATGGTTCTTTAGATCCTCACCAAGTTTACCATCGAATTTAGGTATGTCCGAAGGTAACTTAATAGGAATGGTTGGCCATGAGGGATCATGGTGTATCAGATCATTTATCAATCTGGACAAATTAGGAAGAACTAATGTAGCCGTAAATGGAAATTGCTAATTAGGTTGAGGATATTAGTAATACTGGTATGGCCTCTGCGGACCATTAGGACCATAATAATATTGATAAACGGGCATAGATGATGCCCCCATGACTAATTGGTTAGGTGGCTGATTACTAGAAGGTCCGCCAGGTGGTGGGATACCCGAGGGAGGTGGTGGTGGTGGGCCTCCAGGAGGAGGTGGTAGTGGTGGTTCTCCAGGTGAGGATCCTCTAGGTGGGGTTCCTCTAGATAATGGTCCTCCATATGGTGGTCCTCCAAGTGGTGGTCCTTTAGGTGGTGTTCCTCTAGGAGGTGGCCCTCTAGATGGTGGCCCTCCAGATGTTGGGCCTCCATACGGCTTTCCTCTAGATGGTGGCCCTCCAGATGTTGGGCCTCCATACGGTTTTCCTCTAGATGGTGGCCCTCCATATGGTCCACCAGGTCCTCCAGATCCTCTAGGTTCTCTAGGTCGACCAAATCCTCCAGGTCCTCTTGGGGGTCCTCCAGGTGGTGGGCCTTTGGGTGGACATCCAAAACCTCTAGCAATGTTTACAAAATCTCCTCCGTAGGATGGGACATTAGACCAATTAGGTTGTCCCCAAGGGACATAAACATTTATGGTGTAAGGAATTCTAGGATAAACTGTCTCCGAAGGTGTTGGTTGATAATATTGATGAACCGTAGGTGGTTTATTCCCAGGATAAGTATATCCCCAATAAAGCAGACTAATGACGGGTTGGACTCATGAAGGTCCTCCCTGGATTGAAAAAGGGTACAACTGTATTGGTATTAGGAGGAGGGGTATTTAATACTAGTAACTGTGTTGGTAAATTCTTCCCCATACTAGAAATAGTTCCCCTTGTAGGTGAAGCAAATTGAGCTGGAGAATGCCCCCCAGGAGTAGAAACTATCAGGGAAGTAGAAACTGGTGGAGAGTTTTGACTAGGTGGGGTGGGAGTGGAGGTTTGACATAGATTTTGAGTAACCAAATTTTGTGTTGATGACCCTGAGATAAGAACTACTTGAGGTGATGAAAGGGCATGATATCTGGCTGGAGTTGTTCTTAGAAGGGGGGGGGAGTTGGGAAAGACTTATTCTTCTTATTTTTTCTCCCATTTTTTGTAAATGCTCAATAGATTTCTAGAAAAATTATTCATTTGATGGAGAAGTCTGAATGACTTGCCAAGGGGTAAGTATGGATGACTCCAGTTCAGTTGTAATAGTTCCATATTTGGAGATAGACTGGCATAGGGAGGTTGTCCAAAAAGGAGCATTTGGACCATATTCTGCCTCTATGTTTTCATTGGGTGGGTGATTGAACATCCAATCCAATGAGCTGGATTGACCTTCCATTGGAAAGTGAAACGATGTGTTAGCCATAGGAGGTTGTTGGACCAAAGGATTGTCATAAACATAGAAATCTTCTCTAGTTCTAGTAACTGAAGTATTTTCTATATGAGCATCATCAGAATCTGTTCATTCCATGGTTTCACCTTCGTTTCCTTCCATGACAGGAGGAGAGTCAGTTGGTAAACCCTGCAACCTACGATAACATCTCACAAGTTGATCATCCAGGGTGATAGCTGAAACCTTCCACTCTAGACTTCAAAAAAGAAGAAAACACACACAAACAAACCTACACAAGCTAAGGATGCAAGAAAACTTAAATGACAGGATGGGATGATGATAGCCGGTTCCTCACTAGGAATTTCAAGTTGTCACAACTTGCGATATACCACAGGGTCCAACAGTGAAACACGGCAAGGAGGATTGAGACCATGCCCTTTCCTGAACACCCAACTACTTGGACGACATGTGCGTAGTAGCTCCCTGAGTGTTGTTCTCGGTATATTTCTCTAACAAGATGACCAAAAGGATTTTCTCAGATGGTTGATGAATCCTATAAGGGTGTCTTGATATACGGAAGGTACATGGGAGCTCAAATCCGTATTAGTGTTGTCTAATGCACAACCGTTCGAAATGGTCTCTTTGATGTACAATCATGTACGTGAAGTACCTTTCTATATACCTCAAGGGTATGTGAAAGGTTGTTCTATATACTAACAGTACGTGGAGGAACCACACAGTCCCTGAGATGTAGTGCAGGAATGAAACAACAACTCCTACGTTTTAAGACGTCGAAACACATCTCTTTCCTATCACTCAAATTACTAAAAAAAAAATTATCCTAAAGCTACCGTTTAATTTATCTTGATGGTTAGTGAATGTTTATGGAATGTGTATATCGAGATGCAAATTTAAATCTATATGTGATGCAACTCTTTTTCTTCAATGAGAAATAACTAGAGTAGGGAAGAGACCTTTCTTTCTTCTTTAAAAAAAACCAATTCCATGCTACTTTCAACAACTCAATTTTCAAGACCTAACAAGCAATTCTTCAAACACAAAATATTTTTCACCAATAAGAATTCTAATTCTCTAAATAAAGAAAATAAAGGAAAGCCTCTGATGTTTATCAAAATTTAATTTTCTCAATCACACCCAAAAAGATCTACTTGCATAAGCACTCATGCAAGCAGAGAATAAACATTTCCTAAGCATAAACAAGACAAGATAATTAACTTCATTTTGTATTTTTAAATAAAATTATGAAACATAAAGAACTTAAAAACAGATAAACTAAACTAATTTAAGAGAGGCTACAAATCTTCTTTTTCACCATAATATTTTCAGAGAATGGACCACACAAATTAGAAATCCAAAACTGTAATTTCACACAATTCATTTTCACTATAACTCTTTTACTAATAGAGAAAAAAAATGTTTTGAATATGAGCTCAATCAAATGAGAATCATACTGTCAAACCATCAGACTCAACAATCAAACACTTAATAAAATCACACAGGAAAGTTTTAGAGAAGCAAAAATAATAAAAAATAAATAAAATTTGTTGGTTGTATGGGACCTACCTCGGCACATAGGAGAATCTTGCACTAAAGGACTGGCAAGAGGTCGGTGCTTTATTTCCACTATAATAAGGCACCGACTGCGCTCTATGTAAATTGAGAAATGGAGCCGACTGTCAAGAGGTGAATGCTCCCGTGGAAACATGACGCTCTATCAAATCGGGCTAAGTGCGTCGACGGATCTGTTAGTGGAAAAAATCCAGAGATATCTACAAGAAACCAAACACTGGAATGATATGTACTGATAGAAGTAAAAGAAACTTCAAAAGAGGCAATTAACAGAGTAACAATATGGATCACTCACCTTATCCACTGAAATGAGCCATTGAATAAAATGAAAATTCTACAAGTGATTAAGTTACCAACAGTTGTAGATCTAACTGGATCTTCTCCGGATATGACTAGATCTACCCCAGATCTAACTGGATCAAGATATCCCTAGTATGGTCACCAATTTTGTTTCAAATAATTCTGCAACTGGTGCAAACACTGCTTGTTCCTCTAACCTATATAATAAAAGCACAGAACAAAACACCACGGTAGCATATCCTTTCCCTAGATAGTTAATTTACTCAAATAGAAATTATTAATTCTTGCACATTGAAATTGTGTTAATTGGAACCGGAATTGGTTTCCTTTCTGTATATTTAGTAAACAATGAATGGTTACAATACCAATGTCGAGCAATATCTTAACTCCATGAATAATTCGAATACCTAAGGAGACAATTCGAATTTAGTGAGTGAGTCTAGCTTAACTGACTCTCAACCATTGGTTCACACTCAATTAACCACTTGACCAAAACCCTAATTGACTCACCAAACCCTAACTGAAGTTGGAGTGCAATAAATGATTGAATCTCAACTAAAGGAGATCAAACACATGTCATAGCAAGCCAACTATCAAGTGCTAGTGCTCCATGACTTCAATGAACCCCGATGAGGTTAACTGAAGCTGAACTGACCATCAGAAGTTGGTGGAGGCGCCCCCTTGTTGACTCTAGATCATTAAATAATAATAAATAATCATTAAATAATATATTTAATGACAGGAGGCACCTTAACTGACTGTAACTGACTGGTTGAACTGATTGTAACCACCAGTTAGCAATTAGGTGCATTAATGTCACCCAGATCACCCCCAGAGTGCTCCAGTTAGCCTCCTTGACTGTAGGAGAAGGCTAATTTATCCTCCTTGACTGTAGGTAGGCGTGGGTGTGACTGGATGATGGAAATTAATGTTCCATTGATGTCAATTATACTTAGGATAGTGGTTTAACTAGGCCAATTTGACCGAAAGAGTGTGTATGATGGTAAATGTCTCCAACAGAAATCACCCTCATACCTTAGATCTGAATTTTTTAGCCCTTGTTCCAATGTTCTTCATGCAATCTTCACTTCCTGCAAAGAAATATCAAAAGAAAAAACAACAAGATGAGAGCAACATGATAAATTAACAATCTATACTAGTGATCAAGGAATCTAACAATAATTAATTGATATTGACACAAATCAAGTATGGGAAAGGGGAACACTTTTGTATTAATGAATACAGAAGGTAAAGCTACAACCAAAGCCTTGATGTTTCCAGCTTTGTCTTGCACAATGGACTTACAACACTCCGCACTCACAACAAGATCTTCACACACAAAATCACTCAAACATGCCTCTATACTAGAATTCAGTCCAACAACATAAGCATGCTTTCTTTGGTCTCCCCTTAATCCCTCCATGAGGGATTCATTTATAGGACAAATGAGATGAGATTATTAAGGAAATGGATAGGACATTATCCATATGGGTTAGGAATACGAATGCCAACTCTCCTGATCAAGTAGGAACTAACTCCATGAAGGATTTCGTACGGAAGCTTCTAGAATCTTATTTTTTCATGTTTTAAGTCCATCGATGCTTTTTTCTCATAGGGGAAAGGCGTGAACACTTTATGCTCAGAAGGGAAAAAGAATTAATGGAGCCTAATGTCAAGTGACAACAGACATCGGTGATCTGTCAGAAGAGGGTAAATGCGCCGGTCTTCTCAAAGATGGGAAAAAAGTCACCATAAGAATATTTGACCCGTTTCTCTAAAGGGTAATCAAGAGACAGTGGATATTGTAGGTGCAACACCCTCTCCCTGTTAAAAACTCGCGAGCTGGTCATAAAGTAATTTATGTTGCAATGCACTTACTTTACCATTACATCATGTATAGGAACATCAACGACAAGTAAGCAATTCTTATCAATATTAAATACATCTCAGTATGTAATAATATAAGTTGTAGTTATTATATAAAGGAGAACACTAATCATTACAATACCATAAATCTTTGTATTACATATGTTTCATTAACCAATTAAATTAGTAGTACTCATACAATAATTTTTATCCCGAAATCTAATTTTTTTCAAAAAAAACTTATCACAACGAAAAGAACACGTTAAATTCAAATGAAGGGGCTCTCATGGATATTAAACATAGAGATACATGGCAAATGTGCACTCAAGTGAATTAAGAAAATCCCACAATTATTCATTTCATTTCATTTTTCATTAGATTCTCTTAACTGCTGGATGAACCCAAGAAGATGAAAGCATTAAGACCTTGGCATGAAGAAGAAATAGATAAGGCATCTTCAAAATTTCCTCGTGGTCATCTTCAACCATTGATATGTAATAATGAGGAATATTTTGGGTAGCATTGTTCTTACTCTTCTTGGATAAATTTGGAGCAACAATTGCACGGTCCAATAATAATTTTCCAAAATGTTTACTAATTCCTGTATGGTGAAATCAATTGTGGTCATTTGAATATTTTATCTTTCATGGATCCTTTAGCTTACTACAAAAAAAACACTAAATAATTTAACATTTTGCACTTTGTGGAAGCGACTAACTTTATGTTCTCCAACATAGAACTTGAAGTTCTCCATAACCATTTATCTAATGAAAATCCTCGACTAGATCGACATGCTCCTCCTGTTGTTTCCATTATAGTCCACGTCACTTGAATTGTCACATGAATCCAGTAAGTATCCCATTCTTCTTGTTTCTTTGTATAAATATTGGTGAAAAATCCTCAAATCCAAACTAATTTTGGAACCATAGAAGACTAGGGTGGGATTTCGATGTTTGCAAAGAAATTATGGCAAATATCTTCAGCAATGACATATCAATCCATGGACATGTGTGGTTATGGGGAGTGGTAAACGAGGGTTTGTGTGCTCCGTTAATGTTTTTGAGGTTTAAGTGACAAAATAATAAGTCAAATTGAGAGTTTGACATTAAACAAGAATAAATGGATTAGGAAAATTTTTGTTAATGTTTTTGAGGTTTAAGTGAGAAAATAATAAGTCAAATTGAGAGTCTAACATTTGACCAGAATAAATGGATTTGGAAAATTCTGGTTTGTTTTCAACATTTGACTTCCAATATATTATAAGATCCACACACAATGTGGAAAATTGGATTGCCAACAGATCTATTTCAAGCCAACCAACCTTGCCAGATTTTAAATCATATAACCATCATGGGAGAAAAACGAATGGATTCTCTAGGCGATAAAATAATTGGGGGTAATCCCTCCTCTCCTCATTTCCATCATATCACAATCCATTAATCGGGATCATGGGGACCTTATCCCATATTAATGGTTACTTTCAATACAAATTTCCCTTGAGTCGGTGATGAGTCTATCATAACCTCTCCAGGACAGAGAATGGAAAAACTATATTAACCCCCTTCCTCATGCTCACCGATATATCACCACTACATAGAGTAGAGGAAGCATATACTTTGTTTCTCCCTCGTTCTTAGAGAAATGAGCGATAAAATAGAGGGAAACAGAAACGTGTGTTTCAATAACGAAAAAATAAAACGGTTAACTGTAATGTTGTTTGAATAATTGATTTTGTTAGTTTTATGTTTTGCCTGCACTATGGTCTTCAGTTTCTTAATACTAATCCAACACCTTAACATGAATATCCATCGAATCTAAAAAATCTACTGCCCCACTGGATTCTTTTTAAAGGCACCTAGAAGTGACTATTCCATTAAAATAATATACGATTTTTGCTAAATTTAAAAAATGAGAGGATACCAATTTCCCGCCAGCTACTAGAGTGTGGTTCAAATAAAATTTATGACTGGAGCTAAGAGAACAAACCCTAAAAAATTAATTTCCAAAAATTCTTAATAATTCTTGTATGGAAAAATCTATTACACTAATTTGAAGATTGTAGGTTTCACAGATCCTAAATCTTGTTATAAAATACAGATTAAATAATAAAGCATTGTGTACCTTCTGGAAGGGACTGACACTCTATTCTATAGCATAGGACTTGAAGTTCTCCACAATCGTTTCTCTAATGAAAATCCTCGACTAGCTCGACTTGCTCTTCCCATTTTTTCGGTTACAGTCCTTGGCACTTGAATTCTCAAGAAATATCCTTGGCACTTGAATTCTCCATGTTTGTTTAGTTGAAGACTGGTGAAATGTCCTCTATTCAGAATCAATTTTAATCCTGCAAAATATTAAGTCAGGGATTGATGTTCATTTAGTTATTCTGATGAAGATCTTTAGCAATAGTGTTTCGATCTGTGGGGACATGAGGGTTTGTATGCTCTGTTAGTACTTTTTGAGGTTTCAGCGGGAAAACAATATGGATTTTTGGATTAATATTCTGATGAAAATGGGTCACAATGTGTTATTTTATTATCATTGTTTTATTGTAGAGCGTGGGTCTACGAGTCGAAAGTAATATTTAAAAAAGTAAGCTTATACCTACCACTTATAAGGTGATATTTGAATTAATATTGTTGATTCTAGTTAGTTAGTTTTAGTTTGTCTAGTGAGTTAATATAGCTCATATCAAGGTTTAATTTTTAGTAAGTGATATGTTTCAGTTTATGGATGTGTGGCATTTAAATGTAACAATATTTGTAGTTAAGTAATCCAATTATAAAGTGATATTTATATTAATATTTTTAGTTGTAGCTAACTATTATTTGTCATGTGGGTAAAAGTGTAGTTAGTATAGCTCACACTATGGTTCAATCCTTACTAAATGATATGTTTGAGTTTGTGGATGCATGGTATGTATGAAAGATAACTCAAGATGAAGAAAAGTATGGCGAGACTTCTAAGAGACCTCAGACACACTCTAGTTGTGTGCATAGTACCCATGATCAGTGCCGGGAAGCATGGAGGACTGCAGAGAGCTGTGGTGTGACGAAAAGCGGCTACCTCAAGTACAGATATGGTCGACTGTCACTAGTTAGGGTTTTGGGTTACTGTTGGGACAGGCCCACAGTGTTGTAATGGCAAGACCTTCGGGCTGCCTATAAAAGAATATATTTTGTATTGTAAAAGGGTTGGAGAGTTAGCTAGTCATTTTGTTGGTTAGTTAGTTGGTTCATTCAGTTGTTAGTAGTGTTTTGCAGATTATTAGACTGTTGTAAAAGCCTAGCTCTGGTTCTGTTATTAGCGATAGCAATCTTACGGTAACCAGTAGCTGGCTTATAGAATATGTATGTAACGATCCGCAGGGATCGACAGAGAGGGAAGAGTATATTGTAGGAGAGAAATATAGAAGAGAAAAGAGATATAAGAGAGAAGATCTTAAGCTGCATATGCGGTGCAGCAGAATTGTGTTTTACCTTCCCCTGAGCTATAATAAAAACACAGTTCTGTGGACGTAACTTCCATCCTGGAGGTGAACCACGTTAAAATCAAGTGTTATGCGATTGGTTTATGTGTTATGTTTACTTATGCATTTCTCAGTCAGTTCATGGACTTTGTTTACAGTTTAATGAATGAATGTGTTAATCAATTCACAGAAATATAGAAGGGTAAATATAAGTTACAGTCTTTGGCAGGCTTTATATGGTTCATTTATGCTTTACGTAAAACCGTATCTATTTTAGTATCGAATAGCCTTGTATGTTAAGTCTTGCACGTCGACACGAGCAACGCTAAGGGCGCTAAACTGCGGAGGTAGGATATCACAGAGAGGTGATACCGCACCGGCAGAGGAGCTGCAGTGCATGATACTGCAGGTTAAGGACTTAGCGTTGGGCAGGAACTGCGTGTCACACAGTGCGTGGCGATGCGATAAGGTTGGAGATATCGCGAGTCTGGGAAAGCGCGCGACGCAGGAAAGGATCGCGCGACGGTATAAAGGAGTATCTCGAGGCTAGAAGAGCTGCGAGGTGAGGAGATCATGTGACGTGAGTTGGAGATCACACGACACATAGAAAGAGACCTCGCAGCTAGGAGAGCTGCGAGCCACTAGTAGGATTGCCATAGAACCTGGTCCAAGACGCTCGAGTCCTTGGACAACCCATTAGAGTCACTTCGGGTGAGACTTCAGGCCGCTTTGCGGTCTGTCGCCGAAAGGGCCAGTTATCTAGGGGTGTTGTTGGTTGATTATAATTAACCCGGGTCTGCCCATAGCAGCCAACAAATGGTTTCGTTGCCGATTTTGAACAACTGAGCGCTAATGTTCTGTTGGCATCCCACCAGAGAAGAGTTTCACCAGTGGCTGGATTCAAACTTAAGGGAGTTTGCCCAGAAAGAAAATCGGAGCCCTAAACTGAGCACAGAAGACTGGTTACAAAAGCATATCGCTTCAGATATACACGCCATATTTTTTGCAACCTATGGAAACGAGATTTTCGACTGGTTATCCAAGTTGACAGATAGGAACATATTCAAGAAGAAAAGAAACATTGTCTGGACACTGGAGCTGATTCAGGCCGTGAAAAACCTCGTCAATCCCATTACGAGAGCAGTAGACTTCTGGCTTGCAAGTGTGCTAGGAGGATTTGTTACAGAATTTGCAGTTGACCAGAGAAAAAGCTTCAGCGAGGCTGAGCGGTACTTCTTCAAAGGATATCGTGGTAAGTACCTAAAATCTCTAAACTTGTCCATTAAGATGCTGCTACATGAAAAAGGAGTAATGGACATGATTTCAGATGAATAAGTAAAGATAGTAATGTCACAAGAGTTTGAAAGTGATTTTGATGACATTGGACGCACACGTAGTGGCAAGAAATATAAAGTAGCTTTTGGATCTCCTGTATTTGGAGATAGTTCAGACAATATTAGGCAACCGAGTCCTAGTACCATAGAAGAACCATAGGGGGGTATCCCTTACCAGCCCTATACCCCACAGAAACAGACCGGGACTCAGAGTAATCCCATAGGTACTCCATCCAGTAGCTCACAGACAGTACCTACTACCGCTACATCACCTTCACCTACACTGCTGAGTGGTAGTAATCCAGTCAATCAGAACCCACCGCAGAGAAATAGAATGGGAGATGATATGAAGCTACCGACCTTTAAGGGTACAGGAGCAGAGGACCCGAAACAACATTTGTTTCTATGTGAAGCCATGTGGACCATTAAAACAATCAACGACGATAACCTTAAACTTGTACAGTTGGTCACTACACTCAGAGATCGAGCTTTAACATGGTACATAAAGTATACCATAGTACCCAAGACACTTTCCCAGGTCAAGAACGCCATGATTAAAGAGTTCAAGAAACCTAAGTCTGAATCTCAGTGCATTACAGAGCTCAAGGATATTAAGCAGCTACCATCAGAATCAGTATGGGACTTTGACCAGAAATTCAAAGCTCTTATAGACCAAGTAAGTTTTGAGTTTGCGCCGGAGCAGCATAAGGAATGCTTTATTGCAGCGCTGCTCCCTCACATCAGAGTGCCACTAATGTAGCAGAAAATTCAGACGCAGGATGACACGTTGGAGATGGTGATGAAGCTAGAAGCTTCACCTTTAGCAGAAACCAGTGCAGGCATGACAACTCTACAGAACCAGTTGGCCAATCTCACGTTACAAATACACGAACTTAAGAAAGGAAAAGAGGTTATGCAAGAAATATGGTGCTTACGATGTAGAGCACAGGGTCATACTAAAGACAACTGTCTAGTCTTTGCAGAATTTTTAGCGTCAGGGCTCCTAACCCCTTACCACGAATGCAAGGGCCATGGTGTGAAATATGCAAAACACAAGGACATCCGCCTCAGCAATGCCCTTTACTTCAGAAGTATGTACAGACACCTAAGAACCTATACTATGTCTTCTGCAGCTCTGTCAGACATGATGAATAGAATTTCCGAGCCTATGATCTCATGTTAGATAGAAAAAATGACGTATACAGAGTCCAGTCAGAAACACAGGGTCCAGCAGCAGGACCACAGCCTGATCCGACTTATGGTGGCCGGGGAGGAGGATTCATAGGACGAGGCCATGTAGGAGGATTTGTAAGAGGAGAAGGCTTCGGAAGAGGAGAGGGTTTTGGCCATGGTCGCGGACCAATCACTTGTTATAACTGTGGAGTTGTAGGACACTATGCTAGGGACTGTCAGAGCCCCATTACTACTTGTAATTACTGCAAATCTTATGATCATACCATAGAGGAGTGTCCTACCTTGATAGCTAAGATCAAAGATCCTAATCCAACAGTACACCAAAACATCCAGCTTATTGTTGCTGAGGAGGCAGAACCAGAACCAAGAGTCAATATTGTGACTCGTAGTGGTGCTTCCACTAGTGGGACATCGCAGGAGACCGAAAAGAACACAAGTCAGGAGTGGGTGCGTAGAGCTCCTAGTAAAGCAACAGCACTCAACCTACAGAAGAATAAAGAGACATTTCATGAAGCCAAGGCTTCCTTTGATGAACCTACACAATCAGGATTGCAGGTACCGCCATCTAGGGGCATACCGTAGCAAGCACCTTGTGGCGATAGCCCAGAACAGATACCGCAGGCTACCACATCGGGAAGATGCAACAAGGATGAATCGACAAGAAGTATACAATCCTTCCTGCGCAGTTGCTTGAAGCTCTTGAGAAATGAAAAATCTATCAGTGAGCTATAGCGCATCATAGATCAGTGTCAGCAACCTTCTCTCTTGGGCAGTGCACACCGCGCTGTTCATAATATTACAGGACATACAAGGACCGGAAGAGAGATGAAAATCACAGCACAGATTGGAGAGTTTGAAATGGATGAAGTCATCTTAGATCTGGGATCAGAGGTGAATGTTCTAACTAAGTAGACATGGGAACAGATGGGTAGCCCTTAGTTAGTCAGATCGCCTATCCACCTGAGATTAGCTAACCAGCAACGAGTATCACCATTGGGTCGACTGCCACAGGTGCCAGTTGACATTGACGGAGTTTGTACTTTTTCGACTTTGAGGTTATAGCAATCATTGGCGACAGTCGACCGTATCCAACACTATTAAGTATCGATTGGGCGATTGGTATCAAGGCTATCATCGACCTAAAGAGAATATAAATGACCTTTGAGGATGCGCAGATCCGGGTCATCGCGCCGCTGGATCCTTACCAGGGTCCTAGATATATCGAACCTATCCGAGCCGAGGAGGAGGCACATAACATGGATAGTCTCTACCAGATGACTGCAAACCAGAGCGACTACATCAATCCAACTGTAGAAGGGAACATTAGTTGGCAATGCAACAACTCATGTGCATCGGATTCTGATATTGGTCTACAGAACTGGCAGAACAGACTTTACGAAGTCTCAGCGCGTAGATGTGTGTTTATGAGTAAGTCACTGTGATGGATTGGCACATAGATCACTGAGATTCCATCATATCATGGTCTAATAGATATTCAGGAATTCCTTGAGCAGTTTGAGCAATAGATTCCTTACGAGCAGAGGAACGCAGCTATGGACCTTGCAGTACGAGCCACACCTGCAAGATGGTGGTATGCGCATAAAGAAAATATTGCATCATGGGATGATATTAAAAGACTGATGGCGATCAGATTTTCTGTCGACAGAGAGTATGTCCCGCAGAAGTACACAGGAGAAACTGACCCCAGGGCACACATTCAGACATGTGAACAGAATTGGTCGGACATTCCCGAGGATGAATGGGTTCACAGATTCATTCACACATTGGACACAGTTCCAAGGAATTGGTACACAGAGACCGAGTTGCGCAAGTGGACGACCACATGGTCACTTATGATAGACAGTTTCCTACTTACCTTCGCGTTTGAATCAGAACATCCAAGTGTTTCTCAGGCCCTAGACATAATCAAGATCAAGATATTCGAGGACTGTACCATCTCAGTGCAGGCTCAACCTGAGTGGGCCATCCAGTTGCAAGACGCGCTTGAGTGCTATAACTTCGTAGCAAAGCCAGACAATGAAGATAAGGACGAGGATGAGGATCCTCGCAACACCAACATTTCGGAGTCAGAAGGGACTCGCGATGTTGGGGGACCACAGTTAGAGATTCCAGCAATCACCGAACCTATCAAGATTAAAAAGATCAATATTGGCACAGACACAGAACCTAAGTTTGCCTCTATTGGAGACTATTGGAATGATGAAACAGTCAGACAGATTGCCGACTTGTTACATGACTATCAGGACCTATTTCCCACCAAGTTCATAGAGATGAAGGGAATAGTTGGAGACCTGGGAGTTATGAGGATACCATTGAAGGAGGATGCTAGACCAGTTAAGCAGTGCCCATATAGATTGAATCCCTGCTACAAAGAAAAAGTAAAGGATGAAATCGATAAGATGCTAGCAGCAGGCATCATTGAGCAGGTAGAAGAAAGAGAATGGGTTAGCCCCATGGTCGTACAAGAAAAGAAAACAAAAGGAGACATCAGGATCTGTGTCAATTTGCGCAAGCTCAATGATGCATCGCTTCACGATCCATTTCCGACACCGTTCACTGATGAGGTATTAGACAACGTGGGAGGATAGGATGTCTACTCTTCCCTCTCTGTCGATCCCTGCGGATCATTACATACATATTCTATAAGCCAGCTACTGGTTACCGTAAGATTGCTACCGCTAATAACAGAACCAGAGCTAGGCTTTTACAACAGTCTAATAATCTGCAAAACACTACTAACAACTGAATGAACCAACTAACTAACCAAAAAAATGACTAGCTAACTCTCCAACCCTTTTACAATACAAAATATATTCTTTTATAGGCAGCCTGAAGGTCTTGCCATTACAACACTGTGGGCCTGTCCCAACAGTAACCCAAAACCCTAAATAGTGACAGTCGGCCATATCTGTACTTGAGGTAGCCGCTTTCCGTCACACCACAACTCTCTGCAGTCTTCCATGCTTCCCGACACTGATCATGGGTACTATGCACCGCTTCGCCTTTCTGTCCTTCTCCTTCAATGCTTCAGCCTCGTTGCTCCTTCTCCTTTATGAGGGTCGCTGAGCCCTCCTGTCTTCCGCCGCTACCTTCAATGCAGTGGTTGAGCTCTCTCTTCTCGGCCGCTTAGGTATCGTTGCCTTTCTTGACTTTTCTATCTTAAAAGTCATGGTTTTCAGCTCTGCTCTCCAGCTGGAAACGTGCTACGGCGTCGTAGCTTTGTCTTAACTTCTTTCCGCCAAAACTAGCAGCTTCTTCTGTAGCTACGGGACCCTGCTCCAACAGTCCCCTAACACTTACTTGTGGCTCACCCTCGAGCCACCTCCAGCGGGCTTCTCCTGCTGTAGCTTTGCCTTGGCTTCCTGTGAAGCCCTCTGCAACCTGTCACGAAGTCCTGTGACTTCCTTCTGCATCACTTAGATACTCTATTTATGGTTTATGTAACTTGGTTCGCTGGGCTCTCTTATCCTTCCTTCCCAATGTCATGGTCTCGCTCTCTTCGCTCCTGAAACCTTTTAAGAGCGTTCTAGTGTTTGAGAGGTTTTCTTAAAATGGGTGGGATTGCATCATCCCTGAACTTCTGTTCAAAATGTATCCAGAGGCCTCGGTCCTCGTGAATGTGGTGGGATTGCATCATCCTTGAACTTCTGTTCAAAATGTATCTGGAGGCTTCGGTCCCCTTGAATGTGGTGGGATTGCATCATCCCTAAAATTCTGTTCAAAATGTATCCTGAGGCTTCAGTCCCCATGAATGTGGTGGATTGCATCATCCTTGAACTTCTGTTCAAAATGTATCCAAAGGATTTGGTCCTTGTGAATGTGGTGGAGTGCATCATCCTTGAACTTTTGTTCAAAATGTATCCAGAGGCTTCAGTCCCCATAAATGTGTTAGGATTGCATCATCCCTAAACTTTTGTTTAAAATGTATCCGAAGGCTTTGGTCCCCATGAATTTGGTGGGATTGCATCATCCCTGAAATTTTGTTTAAAATGTATCCAAAGATTTCAGTCCTCGTGAATGTGGTAGGATTGCATCATCCTTAGACATAGTCCTAAAGTGATAGGGAGTGATTATCCCGTAATTGTATCTAGTGGCCTCGACTGTTAAGAATGTGGTAGGATTGTATCATCCTTGGACTTTAAGTCCAAAAGTGATCCAAAGACTTTCGCCTTCATGTTGTGGATTGCAGGTTGTTGCTGATGATGATGTTAATGATTGAAAGATCAGAGTGTGATGATGATGGTGTACTGATCGAAATATCAGTGTGATGACGATGACATACTGATCAAAATATCAAAGTATGATTATGATGATGATGTACTAATAGAAAGATCATAGTATGATGACGATGATGATGAAGATCGAAATATTAGAGTATGATGACGATGATGATGCTGATCAAAAGTTCAAAGTATGATGATGATGATGATGTTGATCAAAATATCAAAGTTTTGCTACTGACGATGTTGCTGATCAAAAGGTCGAAGTGCTGCTGATGATGTTGTTGATCGAAAGGTCAAAGTGCCGATGATGATGTTGTCGATCTAGCGGTCAAAGTGTTGTTGTTGCTAAAGTTTGAATATGAAGACTATATGTTGAAGATGATGAAAATATTTCGATGATCTATAGATGTGTCACCTTGATGATGTCGATGATGTCCTCTCTCTCCTACTGTTGTTGTTGTTGATACTGTTGTAGAATACCCTTCTCGTTAAGGGGGAGTGTTGAAATATTGTAACTTCGAAGAATATCCTATATGTATTTTTTGTGGTCCCTGATGTTCATACTGGGAGAATCACTTGTATCTATTTATACCCTGATGTTTCTAATTGGGAGAAATAATAAGAGTCATGAGGAAGTCCTTTCCATTGTAATTCGGTTCATTAGTACCCCAGTTGTGGTTACTCGAGCCTACAAGATTGAATTAGGATTACTTGAGCCTGCATAACTGAATTAATTTTTAAGTGAACGAAGGAATATAAATAGAGGTGAGGCTTTCGTCATTTGGAACACACTCACACTCACTTGTGTAATGAGAGAGAGATAAAGAGCTATGGATGGAGAAGAAAGAGGATTAGTCTTTTGAGTTTTACCTTTTACCTTTTTGGGGCATCTATATTGAGGAAGCTTTTGATGGGTTTTTCCCTCTAGGGTTTTCCCAGGATAATTCTTTGTGTTCTTTCTGTATGGTTGTGCGTATCTATATTTCAGTAATATTTTGGCTTATGGTTATGCTGTTATGATGCTAAATGTTTTAAGATCTGATATAACCATTAAAAACTTAACACCATATGGAGGAAACTTTTGTTGTGCAGCCTTTCCATGGGTCTGGATACAAGAAGAAGCAGTAGGTTCAATTATTTAATTTATTTTATATGTTTTTTTGTACCTTTCGTAAGAGTTAGTTTATTAGAATTTACCCATGATGGGTATAAGTTACTTTAAAAGGAACTGTAGAACTTTTCTAAACCTTGTAATTAGTTTAGACAACACTGTTTTTTTCCTTTCAAAACAGTTTGATATGTTGTACTTCTCTTTTGTATGTATGGTTGTGCTCGGATTTTTTTATATAAATATTTTCTCTGGTTTCTATTAAAAAAAAGGGGACATCTATGTCCTCTTCCATTGGGTATTCTATGTCTACAAGATTCCAAAAGTTATCCCTTCCAAATCTCCCTCCCAATGGGGGTTGAGTTTCTTTTGGCATCTTTGCCACAAGTGTTTTAGTAAACTCTCCTTTATTCAAACCAACTTCTTGCACTTCATCTGGAAGAACTTGATTAACATTAATTTTTTGATGTAATTGCATTGTAGTGTATCATTATCAATGGATATGGAATTTATTCCTTTCTGTAAGGAGCATGCTATTTTTGTACCTAATCACCAAAAACAAAAACAAAAATAGTTAATTCAAATAGCATAAAGAAGCATACTTTAAAATTTTTTAATGACGAATAAAAAAAACAATAAAACTTGAAATATGTTTCCATATGTAATATCTAAAATTTTACCTAAACCTGATAATAAATCTAAGACACAATCTCCTTCTCTTGAAATGTATCTATGAGATAGCTAATCAACGCTTGTGGATTTTGATAGATGTTTACAGTCACTCCTTTCAAATCCCTTTCTTCATATGTTAATTTTTGAACCACGACATTATAAGTCAATACTGACTATATTTTCCTTCACTATTTTCATTGATTAAAAGATATTCATAAGTCTCATCTTTTGACCAAGTTGCAAGATGTATGTTTTCAATATCATTCAGAAATGAATCACTATTGGAGCTACAAATATTAGGATTTTTCCTATAATGAAAATAAATAAATAAATAATTTAATTAACTTATCAATAAATACAATTGATTTATAAATTCAAAAACTTGATAATATTGTGCAAATATATTACCAATAAATTTGCTTCATTGTTTTTTCTTTACCCTTGAAGGATGTCAACAAACCCCCTAATTGTGTGTCGTAATGGAAAACAACAAATATCCATAGTTGTGATATTGTAACATCTAGAAATCCAGAAACCACTTTATTGAATGATTGGTAAGTATAAGGCTCACAATCATAAGTAGTGTTTCATATATTGTATCCATGAGGGATATCTATAATAACTAGGGTGTACTACTTTTTAGGAACAATTTTTGCAATGTTTGCACAGTCACCTAAAATGAATTTATATTGCATAGTGTCAAGCTCATTCCAAATAAAATGATCAAGTGTATCATCAAGTTCAACGTTTGCAAGACATTGTCTCCTTTGTCGTTCTATTTTGTCTCTTTGGATATGAATTTTGGAGGAATCTGGTACTCCATTTGTACCCCTCTTTGGAATCTTCAAATGAAAATTTTATTTATAATTAATAAAATAGAAATGAAATGAATTACCAAATAAATCATTTAGTATGTATCATATATCAACATAGGTTCGTGAATGCAACAAAAAATTGTTTTCAGGTTTCTATTGAGCTTGATTTTGGATAGTTGCATTTGAGATCATCCCAACTCTTCTCATTCAACATTATAACCATCTCCTCTTGTATTTTTATTTAAATCTTGTGACTAGATGATGAAACATTAAATAATGCTTAAAATCATATATAATAATACAACATAATACTTAGAACATAACAAAAATGTTAAACTCAATAAAATGATGGTTTGTACCATTAAAAAAACATCAACTTACTTGTCAAATTCATTGCACATTTCCTCCCTGGATAATTCACCTGACTTTACATGTTAAAATATTGTAGCTATTAGTGTTTTATCCTTCACACCTTGCATTGTTCTCCAAGCTGTAATAGTCAGGCCTTCTAGCAAATTCTTGACGTCAAAACTTGTCTTACCACCGGTCCATAGACAAACTTTACTTTTTTTAATTTCTAATTTTTTATGCCAATATTCTCCCACAAGATAAATATGTCAATAAAATCTCATGTTTTCCATACTATAAATGTCAACTAGAAATATCCATCTACAACTCTGAATGCATCACTACCTTTGACATTTTTCGTTTCACATTATCCTCTTTAATAAGGATACCTATTTCTAGACAACATTGTTTCTGAAAACTTGCACCAACTTTAGATTTATCCCCACCACATATTTGCACAAATTCATTGTGGATAAATCTCACCCTTTGAATAAATGTCATAGTCATCCTATATTCACTATCCGTGTTATGATCCCATGCTAACAACTTTACTTCTACATTTGTTAAACCAACACAAACGATGCATTTCACTATTTTAAAAATAGGGTTATTGGGGTATCATGCATCAACTCTCATCTTGCATATGCCGAAGGATTCCCCCTAAGAACATAATATTTGTAATCAAAACTTCTAGTTTGATCAAATTCATATCTAGTAGTAACATCTTCCGAGTCAACAAGGACTAGGTAGTCAACCACATGTGCATAGGGATTATGCCTCATCAATGCTTTCAAGTTGTGAATATGTAAATGATGTGGCTTTCTAATTCTAAATTGATCTTTCTCTTTTGTGGGTCTATAAAGTTGATTCACATTCAACTCAAATGTATGTCCATTGTTAACCAATTTTTCCCTCTGCAATTGATCTCGAATGGCATTTTGTGTTGACTTGACAATGTCATCCTTTAGATTAGCACCTGTAGTCATGATTTCCCTACTGGCCCCATAATTTTCCCTCTCATATTCAATGATAACATTGGATTTAGAAACAAAATATCTCCTCCTTTTCTGTCTTGAAGTGGTTTTGTCTAAACCAACAATGCCTTCATCAGGAATTTAAACACCCTCAACCAAATTTCTTATACGATATTGATTCTTACTCTTACCGGTAGGAGTAGAAACCTCATTGGCACCAACAACATGTTCACTTAGTAAATATGAAGATTTAAATGTAACATTTTTAGGTACCTAATTTGATTGTTGGGTGCCCTTTCCTATTTGTGCTTGTACTTCTTCAGTTTGAACATTTGACACGTGTTTCTTCTTCCTTTCTTCTTGTCCCTTTTGAAGAGAAGAATTAATGACATCCATAATTTTTCTCTATATAATAAATTCCATTCAACATGTTTGAAATCGACCAAGAAAAATCCTGGAAAATAAAAAAGTATTAAATCTATTACATTTTGATATCCAAGTTATAAGAAAAACAATTTAGAAATAATCTCAATATTCAAACTTACTCTCCTACTTTCAATATCATGCACAACCCCTTCACAAAAGGGTGTGAAATTTTCTTGAACATTATATTTTGAAACCTTCAAACAATATCGTATTTTGGAAAAGGTCTTCACTTGTTTAACTTGTGCATAAACAATTTATGTACCTGGAATCACACACATATCTCTCAACAATCCCAATGAATGGTAATCTGATTGAAGATACATAACTGCAACAAAATATAAGTGAATACTAATGGATTTGCCTTGATATTTTTCCTTCAGATCCCAGGAATAATCTATTTTGTCTTCTTTTGTCACATATTCTCATTCTCTAGAATTCTTAATTTTTAATTCCTCAAAGGTCAAACCTTCATTTTGAGGCTCAACACTCAAATACCTCAACAGTTTTTTTCAACGTAATCATTGTCGCTCTTGATCCAGAAATGTTCACAAATAGACTTTGTGATGCCATTCTCCCTAT
>LPNX010548288.1:19906-77577 GCA_001517045.1 Pseudotsuga menziesii | reverse complement strand
TTATATGTTTTATTTTTATGTTTTAAATGTATTGTTGTAGAGGGGTTAAGGGGAATAGGGGGGTTTAGAATTTGTTTTATTTATTTATTTTTTCATGTAATGTTGGTGTGGGTTTTAGGGGGGGTGTTTTATTTTAATTTTTTAATTACAATGTTGTGGGGGGTGGGGGTGGGGAGCAGGGTCAGGGGGTTAGGGTTTATTTTTTATTTATTTATTTTATTGTAATGTTGGGTGGATTAGGGGGTTTAGGGGGGCTAGATGGTTTTTAAGTAGGTTAAAATATAAAGAATTGAAAACAATCAAAACTACAAATCCTGGGATAGGGGGCAAGTATTCCTTCAATTAAGAATTACGAGTGTAGAGATTGATCCAGAAGGAATTATGGTGCACCAGTAGTGGAAGTGTGGATCTGCAGGTTGGTTGGGTCACCTAGGATGGTTCCTGCTCCTCCCCGTGGGGGGAGGGACCTCAGGAGGAATGCGCCCTCAGAGAAGGGCTCTACGGTTCCCATTCTGAGCTCGGACATGGCAATCAAGAAAGGGAAAGGCCTAGTGAGTTTTCTTGAGCCGAATAAATATGGGGAAGGTACAAGTGGGCTCAAGAAAGAGGAGACAATGAAACTGGAGATAAGAAGGATAGGATAATGCATCTCGAAATCCAAGACAGTGCCAAAGCTCCAAATCAAATCATAAAGAGTTAGGGAAGACATTCAATACATGAAATATCAATCCCTAATAGGCAAGTTTGTTGGGATTTGGCCCACAGAAAAGACCCTAGTATGGTGGATTAACACCACATGGAAACCCCAAGGGCACTTCAACCTTCAGGTGGGGGAAAAATACTTCTTCACAATAATCTTCTTTAACGAAAAAGATAGAACAATATTATTTTAGAACAACCCCTATTTCTACAATTTAGTGGGTCTCTTATTAATATCCCAGAAATAGAGATTTAACCCTGATAAATAAAACCTCACGATTTCCCCAGTTTGGATCATAATCATACTCTCTCCCAATGGAGTATTGGAAGGAAGAAATTTTGATGGATATTGGGAATACCCTGGGAAACTTTGTCAAAGTATCAGAGCAAACTTGACAGTGGAAATATATCTCATATGCTCGAATCTGCATCTACCTCGACATTTCTAAAGATCTACCAAATGGGATCGAGTTATCTTGGGAGGATGAAGAGTGGTTTCAAGCTATAGACTATGAACAGATTTCATTCAGGTGCAGAAGATGCCATGACTATTCTGGGATTACCCACAAAATAAAAGGCCATGAGGTAAGAAAGACCATGAAAATCAAGATGCTGAAGGTTTCATCAAAACCCAGACTAAGAAAAGACAAGCCAGAAATATCTCGAGACTAGAGATCAAAAAAAGGATGCAAAATCAGAATAGGTTTGAGATCCTCCAAGATGACAAGGAAAGTAATAAAGAAACCCAACAAATTGACCAGACTAAAGACCATCAGGAGAAGGATCTGGATTTAAATCTAAATAATCAGGATAAGCCCCAAAAGATGCAACAGGAGACAACCAAGGCATCCACAGAGGTAACGGAGCCAGAGAATGAAGATATGGAGATAGGAGACCTTGATCTGGATGGACTTGAAGTTGCATGTTCAGAAAAGACCCCAACCCAGATCCCTCCTTTACAAGTCTCCATGTTGGAGAAGGCGATAATCCCATAAAAAAATATGAATTTATTGGGAGTAATAGTCGAATCCCTCAAAGAACCAGATGGAAAAAATAAAACAAAAAAGGAAAAGCGGGGAAGGCCCAACAACGTTCAAATAATCAAAGCAGTAGGGGCACAACTGGTGGCTTCGTAGCAGTATCCAACCATAGATGCTGCCCTATATCTTGCAACACAATAAGTTCCCAATGCGGATCACATCCTGGAATATTAGAGGCTGCAGTAGCGCTCTGAAAATTCGTCTTCTCAGAAGAAGGATTGAAAAAGAAAAATATGGAATCATCTTCTTGCAAGAAGCCAAGTGCTCGGATGAAGAGATAAAAAGTATAGCTGAGAAAATATGGAAGGGATGTGATACAGTAATTATCGATGCCAAAGGGGCGACCGAAGGGATTGGCATCTTGTGGAATCCTCGGGAGGTTAACCTCTTAGGTTTCATAGAAAAACCCTTTTCTCTTTTTGCTGATTTCCACATACTAGGCACTAGAATCAGAGGATTTTTTACCAATATCTATGGTCCTCCTATGGAAGAGCAAAAATTGTCCTTCCTGGACTCGCTTACTTTTATCAAGAAGATCTCTGAAGACAAACCGTGGATCCTTGGTGGAGATTTCAACTTGATCAAGAATATTGAAGAGAAAAAAGGTGGTATATGGAACCTAAACCCTACAAGTGTTCACTTCAATGATCTAATTGATACCCTTGATCTAATAGATGTAAGAACCTCTAACGGTATTTTCACTTGGAATAACAAACAAGATGGAGAAATAGGGATAGCATGTCGGCTTGATCGCTTTTTAATCTCTGAATCCATCATGATGGCAGGAGGAGAGTTAAGAGCGGTGGTACTCCCAGCTGCAGGCTTTGACCACTGGCCAATCAACCTTGAATGGGAAAATGTGGGGGTAAACCCTTGTAGACCCTTCATATTTGAAATTTTTTGGCTCCTTTAGACGGACTTACCCAAGAAACTCTAAGAATAGTGGGAGGGTTTCCCACCCATCAGAGGCACTCGAATGTACCAATTCCAACAGAAACTCAAAATTCTAAAAGACAACATTAAAAAATGGAACAAGGAGTCCTTTGGCAATATTTTCCAAGAAAAATAGGCTCTGGAATGCAAGATGCAAGCGAATCGGGCTCAAGGGATGAGCATGGGGTTCTCGGAGGAGTTACAGATTCAAGAAAAGAGTCTGCTCCAGGAATTCAACTGACGAGAACAACGAGAGGAATTCTATTGGAACCAAAAAGCCAGAGTCAAAAGGCTCCAAGAGGGAGAGCGCAATACTAGATTCTTCCATAAAGCGGCCATTCAACACCCTCAAGGGAATAGACTAGCCAGATTGAAGACGGAGGAGGGAGGCATAGCCAAAACCCAGGAAGAGCTAGAAAGCACGCTGAACTCATATTTCACTAATCTGATGAAGGATCAGGCGGGAGACAGAGAAGAAGCCCAGAGGGAGGTGTTTAGGAACATTCCTCAGATCATCTCGGATGATCATAACCACATGTTGGGAAAACCCATTGACATGGAGGAGGTTGAAGCCACTATCAAGAAAATGGAAAAGGATAAGGTCCCTAGGCTGGATGTGTTCACATAGAACTTCTTCCATGCTTGTTGGGATTGGATAAAGGAGGAAGTATTGGCTCTGGTGGAAGATTCCAGGAGGACCATGAAAATTCTAAGATATCTTAACTCCATGCTCCTAACACTCATCCCCAAAGAAAATTGAACCAATGACCTAGGGAAACTCAGACTGATTTCTCTGTGTAATGTTATCTACAAAATCATCTCCAAGGTCATGGTTAACCGTCTTCACCCCTTGCTTCCTCTTATCATATCCTCTGAACAGGCAGGGTTTGTGGAAGGCAGGTAGATTATGGATGGCATTATCTTGGTCTACGAAATGATGCATTCACTAAAAACCAAGAAAACTCCATGTATGCTCTTAAAACTAGATCTTTCAAAAGATTATGATAAGCTGAATTGGAAGTTTTTGGAAGGAATTCTCAGGGATTTTGGAATTTCAGAGGAATGGATTAATTGGGTCATGAATTTGGTTTCATTGGCCTTCTTCTCCATCTTGGTCAATGACTCTCCCTCATCCCCTTTCAATGCCTCAAGAGGAATAAGGCAGGGGGGGCCCTCTCCCCATTTCTATTCATCATTCTAGCTGAAGGACTCATAAGACTTCTCAAAAGAAGAAGATATGAGAACAAGATCCGAGGATTATCACTCACTGGAGGGATGGAACCTCAAACCCACCAATAGTTTTTGGATGATAATATGCTCATGAGACCATGCTCGGTTCAGGAGGCATGGGGCATCAAAGACAGTGTGAATACCTTCTTGAAAGAAAGCGGCTCAGAGATCAACAAGGACAAATCCCAGACCTATTTTTCAATACTCCGAAAATTACCAAAAGGAACATTCTCAAAATTCTGGAGTTTTCAAAAGGAAGCCTTCCGTCAAAATACTTGGGAGCACATTTAGTTGAATCAACTATTAGAAAAATTTCTTGGAAAGAATTGTTGGATAAAATCAAACTGAAGCTTAGCCTATAAACCTTCATAGCTTTCAATTTTCTAAGTAGACTCACCCTGGTTAAATCGGTTCTTCAGGAAATGCCTATATATCTCTTCTCGGTGTTGGCCACCCCAAAATTGGTTATCAAACAAATCAGAAACATCCAATGAAATTTCCTTTGGGGGGGGTCGAAAGGGCACAAAAACTGGCCATTGGTAGATTGGAAAACCATCTGCACTCCTAAGCAATTTGGGGGCGTAGGGCTCCATGATCCTCTTGACAGCAACAAGGTAATGAGTTCTAAAATATGGTGGAGATGGATCAATTATGAAGAAGAAACATGGGCCAAACTCTGGCACCTCAAATATTCCCCACTCTAACCTAAACAGTCCCTGGTCTGTTTCAGCGAAAACATTCCAGGATCTATCATTTGGAAGTCGTCCCAGGAAAACAGGGGGCTTGTCTAGAAGCATAGCTTCTGGGAAGTTCAGGATGGCAGGACGACTAGGTTTGCTAGTGATTCCTGGAACCAAGAACCAGGAATCGCCAGAAGGGAGGACTCACCAATCCTCATCTCCTATCTTCAGAACCATCCTCTGAAAATGGTGGCAGAATTCTGGGATCTCAGCGATAAGGACCAACCCTTCAGGTCCTGGAAAGAGAAGAACTAGTGGCAATCTCAAGCTCCAAGGGAGAATGTGGATGAGTTCTTTTAAGAGATCTGTACCAGAAAGGTCCCCATGAATGATGGTCCAAACAAACTTATATGGGGGTACTCCAACATAGGAAATTTCAATTCAAAAGAATCCTTATCTCTAATGACAGAATCATTCAATTTGGAAAATGAGGCCAAATGGGAAAAAATATGGGGAGGATCCTGCTTGCCAAAGGTGGCTGCTTTTAGCTGGCTCATGCTCAAGAGCTGCATTCTGACCTGGGATAACATCCATACTAGGGGAATCAGTGGACCCTCAAAATGCCACATGTGTGAGGAAAATAACGAATCCATCAATCATCTTCTGGATGAGTGCCCGATGGAGGATGCCATATGGGAAAAAGGAGCATATATTTTCAAGAAAAACCATAGACATAGAGGAAGGGCGGACATAACCATTACAAAATTTCCCAAGAAGGCACTCAAAAATAAGATTTTAAATAGGTTATGGGAGCTCCTCTTGGGATTTACTATCTGGAAACTATGGAAAACCTGAAATCTTTGAATTTTTGAAAACAAACCCAGAAGAGTGGGGGAAATATGGACCCTAATTGAATCTCACCTAAAAGAAATGATAACATTAATTCATTGGTCACAAGAATACTTCACAACCAAGGAGAATGAAAGAATTATACTTTATGAACTAGGGATTTTCGAATTACCTGTTAACAAGGCGAGGCCCAGGGCATTGCCAAAAATCATGAACAATGCGAACTCTTGGATTCGTCTACCTGTAGGCTCCTTTAAACTCAATTTTGACGAAGCAGCTAAAGGAAATCCTAGTCTAGCAGGTTTCATAGGTGCTTTAATGAATTCTGCAGAAAACATTCTCAGCATTCTTTGGGAATCCATTGGCAACAATACTAATAACATGGCAGAACTGGAGGGCCTTATTAATGGTATTTCTTTGGCCCTACATACAAATAATACACCGCTGATGGTGGAAGGAGACTCAAAATTTATTATTAACATTGACCGCAGGCTCCAACATGATGCCACCACCTCCTAGGTTTAGAAGAATTGGAGATTGTAAGGTTTCCTCTCAGAGCTCAAAAGGATTCTTGCAAGTCCCTCAACCATCCAATTCTGTCATGTCTGAAGATCAAGAAATAAGATGGTAGATGCTTTGGAAAATGAAGGAGTGGGGAACTATGGTTATTTCCATGTAGACGAGCTTGACAATAATAGAAAAATCCTGATATGGGATCGATGCAAAAATTTGGTGCAGCCGGATCTAGATGGTATGATCGAAGAAGGTAAATGCTAGTTACATCTCATCCCAAAGCAGTTGGTGGAAAACTGTCAGACCAATCCACTGCAAACCATGACACACATCATATCCGCACCCAGCAGCGGGCCCATCATCATCCCTATGGCAGATCTAGAAGGTTGTGAGATGTCCCCATCGCTAGATGGAGATGATGAGCCCTTTGCGAAGACACGTGGTTGTGGTACAAAGAAGGTGGCCAATTCATAAGAGACGTTTGCAATATAGAATGTTATTGATGAGAGGTCAAAACCTATTAATTAGAAGGATCAATTTGATGGTTGATCTATGTGAAGTGATTAAGAGGAGGTGGCCCTGCGGGCTCTCTGGTACGATTCCCACACTGGTTACTGCAAGGGCGGTGAACTTCAGAGATTTTCGTATCAAAGGGAGATCAATGGATGAGGAGGATGTTGATCTTTCATGCAGTATGAAATATATGGAAGAGTATGATGGATGGAAGTTAAGGAAGGAGCCCAGGGTGAAGGGCAAGAGCTCGCCAACGTATCCAGTTCGGGGAATGATGGGAATCCTCCCTATCAATCCAGTCAGGGCTATAAATACACCCTGGGGGGTTTATAGAGACATCCATCTGGTTTGGTGTCTTCTGCTCTCTGTTCAAAGCAAGGTCTTGTATTGTGATATCATGTCTCGACAACGGAGAGTCCGTAGCCACCAGAGGGGTAGTGGTCGAGGGGAGGGGATTAGTAGGTCGGATGATCTTCCTCCCATTGAAGAAGAGACAAATATTCTCTCTTTCAACTGGGGTGACCAATACATGGTTGAGACCCCGGCAGCCGTCGAAGCCTACATCGCTATGAAGGAGATAGATTTGCTCTAGGAGTATGAGACTCACCAGGGCCTCCCTATGGTGTTAAACCCATTCTAGACCATTAGGATTTTGCTGGCCCGTGACTCTCAGGCTAAGGTGTAGATCACCCATGGCATCTAGGAAGCCCTGACCCTCATCAGGAGGGGGCAACAGGAGAGCGCGATGAGCTTCCGCCTATTGGATCATATTGCTATGGATGTTCTTGAAAGTCCCGTGGAACCGACAAACACTCCTCAGCCATCAGCCACTAACAATCCCCCTCCTCAATAAGAGGTGTATCTATTTGGTTTTGATTTTCCTACTGGGCGATGAAAGTTTTTTTTTTGTTATTTTGTAAATGGGACAGGCATGGATATCTAGTTTTGTTATAAATGGGATTGGCATAGTTTTTGTAATTCTTTAAATGGAAACAGGTAGGAATAGTCTTGATGGATAGGATCTACTTGAGGGCTTCTGGATTGATAAGATGTTAGTTTGGATCCAAATGGAATGTTTTCTAGTTTGGTATCGCTATGGCTGAATGTTTTTGGTCTGATTTGTTTCTGGACGCTAGAAAATTTGTAATCCATTCAAGGAATCTGGGGATAATCCGTATGAGTCCTGCAGTAAACAACCGGGTCTGTACTGGTCCATCTAGCCGATCAGGATTGATTGTAACACCATTTTTTATTATAAGTAATAGAATGATTACCTGCTTACTGATAAAAAAAAGTANTCTCTCTCTCTCTCTCTCTCTCTCTCTCTCTCTTCTCTCTCTCTCTCTCTCTCTCTCTCTCTGTATATATATATAACTAACCTAAAAAATGCTAGAGCCTCCTATATTGAAAGTGCTAGAATATCTTATGGAACCTTCGCCTTCTTCTTTAAAGTTCTTTGTGAATTGCTCCACGATCCTAACAAGAGTAAATTTATAAGATAGATTAAGTTTAACTCTACCACTTTTAATAATGTGGGATAAACAAAATGTAAAAATGAAAAATCAATAAAACCATAAAATAATAAATGCCAACTTAATAAAACCATACAATTACCATTTCCAAATTAACTATAAAACTAACCTATTTAATAAAAATGAAAAAAATAACTAACCTTGAAATTGTTAGTAAATTTCTCCAAATTCAATGATGAATAGTAGGACAACTAAATGGTTTATATAACCTAGATTAGGTTTAACATTACTTCTTTCACGAATGTGGGATTAAAAGAAAATGTAAATAACCATTAATTTATTACATATTGTATATAAAATATTTTACACAAAACCTCAGTTGTTGTATATGTTTGGAGATATAAAAATTAATTATTTAATACATTATTTCATAGTTTTTTATATCATAAATTAGTTTTTTTTACTAGTTTTAAGAATGTGCTTGAAATGTGCGCTATATTTTTGGAGGGAAGAATTTGAACGAAAAATTTTGGAGGGAATTTTTTGGAGGAGAAATTCCATTCTCATAGCTATAAGATGGTTGATTGGCACTTGCACCATTATAGTTTTTGGTGATGTCTATGGTAAAAGTTCATTGTCTTATCTATTAATATTTTTCTATGATTCTATATTTTAGTGATAAGTCATGGACTTATCTGAATTAAATTCCAATGTCAATGAATAGTTGTATTGTTCATCTAGCCAATATATTGGCAGTGCAAGCAATGTGCAAACATGCTGTTCAAGAACTTATTAATTCTAAATATTTTGAAGGCACTAGTAATGAAGGGAAACAATGTGACGGTGATGATGATGATGACGGTGAATATCTTCCTCCAAGTGGGGATCATAAAGGCAATAAGAAAGATGTTGACAATTTTCCTCCAAGTGAGGATTTTCAAGGCGCCAATGATGATTGTCCTTAAAGCAAGGATTTTAATGGGACTAATGATAATTTTGTTGAGCATGCCTGCACCAATAAGGATGATGAATTTCTTCATAGCAAGGATTCTAACAGGACGAATGATTTTTTCCTTCGAGAAAGTATTTTAATGGAACCAATGATAATTCTCCTCTTGGATATAATGCCTTTAATGGGATAAATGGTTATTTTCCTCCCATTGAGGATTTTAACGGGATTGATGATGATTTTCCTCCAAGAGAGAATTTTAATGGAAAAGATGATGATTTTGGTGAGGACGAAGACATCAATAATGGTGAAGATAATTTTCCTCCAAGCAAGTATTTCAATGGAACTAATGATGAGTTTCCTCCAAGTGAGGATGTAAATGGAAATGATGATTATTTTCCTACAAGAAAGGATTTCAATGGAACCGATGATGAGTTATCGCCAATCAATGATGTTAATGGTAGTGATGATGATTTCAATGGCAACGATGATGAGTAACCTCCAAGCGAGGATTTCAATGGCACTAATGATTATTTTCCTCCAAGTGAGGATTTTCTTGGCACCAATGATGAATTTCCTCCAAGCGAGGATTTCAATGGTACCAATGAAGAATTTCCTCCAAGTGAAGATTTCAATGCCACTAATGATGATATCCCTCAAAGAAAGGATTTTAATGGCATCGATGATGATTTTTTTTTATGATGAATCCACTAATGATGAAGATAATGATTCTCCTCCAAGTAAGAATGTTACACGCACCAATGTTGTCAATGTTGAATCTCAAGAGTTTTGATGGCAGGTGAAAGCTAGCAGGCCTAAAGTTCTCTTCTTCAGACTGAAATGATTATTGAAATCTCCTTCTGCAAGCAGGAGTCTGTAACTCTGCTCCCGTAATCAACTTTTCTCAAGCTTGGATTCTCCTGCAACCAAATTTCCACAAGATTGATTTTCCGCAACTCAATCTCCGTAACTAAGTTATTTCGCAACTGTCTTTCTGCAAGATTCAGTTTCCACAAGATTAAGTTCCTTCAAATAAATATCCACAATTTATTTCTTTCACAACTGTCTTTCTTCAAGACCCTTTCCGCAATTGCAGATTGCGAATTACGGATACACCTTCCCACTTTTCCATAATGGGTTTTCGCAATTTTCTTCCTGCAACTTCCTTTTACGCAATTATTTTGATTCGTTGATTTCTTGTGGGCTCCTTTCTCACCATCGATCTAAAATATGATGTGGATATCACCTCAATGTTATGTATCTTCACTTTTCTCTTGCAGAATTTATCCACAACGATCGATCTACTAAAATCCGCAGACTTCAATTCAGATTGTAACCGTCGAATTGATTCATGAGCGATCAATATTCTGTGCAATTGTACACATATCTACCTTTGGGAATCATTTAAACATTATTCAAGATTCATACACAAAAAGAAATAAGCATACGTTTGGTTATTGAAAAGACGACATCATATAGTCACACATGTGTAGAGTATTAAGGCTATGTTCTTCATTTTATTAACCACTATTACATACACTATCTCTCGCTCACTCACTCTTTCACAGTTCTATTCCTTTTCCTATTCTATTTGTATTCCTATTCTCTGATTATAACATTTTATTATTAATATAGAATTCTATCAAACCTATCAGATCCACAATAGGAGGATCTGAACTCCTAAGAAAGTAAATATGTAACTAATATATCCTCGAGCAACCTCTTACAATATTCGGGGAAATTTGTGGAAAAATATCCTTATTACATTCAAACCATCCCTATCTATAAAATAGATTAAAAAAATCAACAACAAACCCTATCTTCTATAAAATTTACATGGAAGCAGAAAAATAACATTGACTACTTATTCAACAAACAAAGAATTTTGAATAGATCATGGGGTATTCACTTAGTGAAACTATGTCATAGCGCCTTCATTCATGGGATATTAAAGAATACCACTAATTTCACCAGATATTGATAATTAATTACAAAAATCCTTTTGTTGAGCCGCCCTCCCAGTATATATTTCTAATTAAAAAACCCCTATTTTACAATATATTTCGTATTTTACTAGAAACCCATTTTTGTACCCCCCAATACCTATAAACCCCCCGTCCTTTATTCCCCACCCCCTAATACCTACAATATATTGACCTTATTTTTCATAATTAAAAACCCCCCTTAATGAATGGATGTGATAAGATATTGCTCAACAAGGTGAATACCCCATGGAACAGATGTTCCTGCATCATACTCTCGTGGAAGAAAATAATTCTTCAATAAGTCTTCAAGGTTCACACTATACTTGAAAATCTCTATTTTTGTCATCCACGTTGCATCTTCCAATGTATGATCTTTCCATTAGACAAAATACTGAAAATATTATTTGTCCCTGGTCTTCTTTGAAACCCTTTTGTCAAGGATAGCTTCAATATGTGGTTGTTCTTTCTGAGGTAACTGTCCTTTCCAATCTATAAATGGACCATTTTATCCTGAAATAATTTCTTCTTCCTAAACACTTGAATCTTTAAAAGTATATATATCCGAAACATTAAAAATTGGAGAGATTTGAATATTAGAAGGAATTTCTATTTCATATGCATTTGCGGAAAACTTCATCAAAATTTTACAAGGTCTAATCTTATTGAGATTTAAATTTATTGTAGGTTCCCTTAGGAAACCTCTCTTTCCTAAGATAGGCCATTACTAAATATCCAACCTGGAAATTAACTTCCTTTCTTTTCATATATTCTCTCTATTGGTATTTCCTAGCAATTTCTTCTTAACATTTTCTTGTAGCTCATGCATGCTAGATTCAAAATATTCACCATCTGCACTTCTCTTATCCTGTGCTCCCAAATTTCTAAGTTCATATACTCCCATGAGGTGCATTCCATATACAATCTGAAAATGACTCAAACCTATACTCTTGTTAGCTGAGTTATTGTAAGCAAACTCATATTGAGCAAATGCTAAATCCCATTTTTTCGAATTTTCATAAACAGTACTTCTCAGTATATTTCCCAATATTTTGTTCACCACTTTAGTCTAACCAACAATCTAAGGATGATAAGTGGAACTAAAATTGAAATTGGTTCCCAAATTCTTCCACAAATCTCTCAAAAAATAACCAACAAATTTAGTATCCCTATTAGACACAATGCTTAAAGGTAAACCATGCAACTTTACAATTTCTGAAAAGAATAAATTAGCAATGTTTGTTGCATCACTGGTTTTATTACAAGCAATAAAATGAGCCTTTTTTTAAAACCTATCCACTACTACATAGATATAATCATTTCCCCTCTGAGTTCTAGCCAATCCCAGAACAAAATCCATTTTGATGGAATCCCAAGGCCTACTCGGAATAGGTAGGGGTTGATATATTCCATTATTTTGTCTTCTCCCTTTTTCATGTTGACATATCCTGTATTTTTCAAGAAACTTCTTTACATCATGCTGCATTCCTGGCCAAAAATAAAAAGTACTCACCTGAGAAAATGTTTTATCCTGTCCAAAATGTCCTAATAAACCTCCACTGTGTTTATCTTGTATCGATTTTTCTCTCATAGAACATTTTGGAATACATAACTTACTATTTTTGAACATCAATCCTTCTTGTAACATGTAATCCAATCATTGGATTCTATTACGGGTAACTAGATTCTCACAGGCTGCATATATATCTTTGAAATCAACGTCTTCTTTATACATATTAATTAAACTTTCAAATCCCAAAGAACTAACCTTAATTTCCTGCAAGATCGAACTTACTATGCTTAAAGCATCATCAACTTTATTAGATTTTCCACTTGTATGCTTGATCACAAAGGTAAATTTCTGCAAAAATTACACCCACTTAGCATGTTTCTAATTCAATTTAGGTTCACTATTTATAAAATACAAAGCATTATTATCATAATATAACACAAACTCTTTGGGAATCAAGTAACATCTCCATTTCTTGAGAGCTTGTACACAATCATATAACTCCTTGTCATATGAGGAATACTTTTGGTTTGCCTCATTTAACTTCTCGCTGAAGTATGCTACTGGTCTCTCTTCTTGACTCACAATATCCCTTATTGTTGTCCCACTAGAATCTATCTCTACTTGAAAAACCTTATCAAAACTTGCCAAAGATAGAATAAGCTTCTCAGTGATCTTCTTCTTCAACAATTTGAAATTTATGTCATATGCATCTGTCCACTTGAAAGGTTGTATACTTCCCCTGAAGGTGTCTATTATAGGTGCACAACTTTGACTAAAATTCTTAATTAATTTTATATAAAAACTTGCAAGTCCATGAAAAATCCTTACCTCATATTCACTTATTGGAATTGGCCAACTTAAAATTGCTTGCACCTTATTTGGATCCATCTAAAACCCTTCTTCTGAAACCATGAATCCCAAATAAATCAACTCTTTCTTAAGGAAACTACACTTTTTCAGATTTTTCAGTAGCTTCTCCTTTTATAGGGTTTCCAACACCAATTTAAGATGTTTCAAATGTTCTTATTTATTCTTACTGAAGATCAGAATATCATCTAGATACACTATCACAAATTTTCCAGTGTATTCTTTCAAGACCTCATTCATCAATCTCATTAAAGCACTAGGTGCATTAGTAATCCCAAATGGCATTACTAACCATTCATACAGTCCATTATTAGCCTTGGATGCAGTCTTCCATTTATCCCCTTCTCTTATTCTTATTTGATGATAACCACTTTTCAAATATATTTGTGAAAAATACTTTGAACCGCTCAAACAATCCATCAAATCATCAATGTGGGGTAAAGGAAATATGTACTTGATAGCGATCTTATTAATTGCTCCGGAGTCAATGCACACTCTCCATCCACCATCCTTCTTTGGGCTAAGCATAGTGGGTACTGCACAAGGACTCAAACTTTCTTTCACCAAATCCTTATCTAACAGCTCATGTACGTGTTGTTTGATCTCTTCATTCTCTTGAGGAGTTAGTCTGTAGGTTGCCTTATTAGGTAAACTTGCACTAGGTATTAATTAAATGTGATGACTAATACTTCTCACATGAGGTAAAACATTTGGTAGCTCACCCACAATAATATCAACATATTCATTTAGGAGAGATTCTAACTTTAGTAGGAAATCATCTAAATTTGTAGAAGTTAATCTTACCTTTGGTTTTCCAACAAGAGAAAAATGTGGCTCATCCTCCTTCTTGACATATTGTAATAGTTCTTTCCTAGTCATCAGCAAAATATTCGACCCTGAACCTTATTGAACTGCTTCATCCTCCAATGGTGACAATGTATGTTTGTTTCCATCCTATTCTAGAGAAGAAGTGTTCTTTCTTCTATCATGAACAACTTTTCTGTCATATTTCCATGGCCTCCCTAAAAGTATATGCCATGCATCCATAGGAATTATATCACATAATACCAGATCTTTATAAGTACCAATTTAAAACTCCACATTGCATTGCTCATTCACCAAGAGATAATGTCCTTTCTACAACTAGGACACCTTTTATGGAGTTGGATGTTTCATCCTCTTCAATGCAAACTTCTCTACCATCTTATTGGAGACCAAATTATATGTACTACCATTGTCAATAACCATCTTACAACACTTCCCTTGTGACTTGCATTTAGTCCTAAACAAAATCTTTCTCTGAGTTGGTTCATACACTTTCTTCTCTGTCTTTACTAAAACTCTCTTCAACATAAGATATTCTCCTTCCTCGGGAGGATTATTCACCTCTGCTTCTTCACTAGACTCCTCACGAGACTCAACAATGCTTGCATTCCTATGAGCTGTAGATTTATTCCTTGGGCACTCCCATGACATGTGTCCAATCTCTCCACATGTATAGCATTTCACTTCTCTATTTTTTCCTCTTCCTATGCCTCCTTTGAATCCTCCTCTTTGGGTTACCTAGCTACTAGAACCTTCTTCCTCATCTTTAGGAGTCCTACCTCCTCTATTTGGAAATCCTTTCCCTCTTGTTGTATTTCTCCCTTTGCTCTACTGGTTCTATTTTCTTAGTAGCTTTTCTTCTACCCTTGAGGCTGCCTCATAAGTATCTTCAACAGTTTTCAAATTCAACAAGTTTATTTCATCTTATATATCATATATCAGTCCATTTATATATCTAGATACTCTTTCTATGTCCCACTGTGTCTTTCTAGCTCTAACACTTGGCTTAAAGAACTCTTATGTATATACCTTAACAGTCATACCCTTTTTTCTAATATTATGTAGTTGTCTAATGAGAGTCAACAGATAATCCTGAGGCATAAATTGAATTTTAATTTTATATAACATTTTATCCCAATATTTTATTTTGGTCTTACCTCTTCTTTCTCTATGGATCTAAAGTTCATCCCACCATATAGCTGCATTCCCTTCCAGTCTGGTCGCTGCATATCTCACCTTCTTTTTAACTTCAATTTATTCAAAGTAAAAATACTTGTTTAAAGCATTGATACAGTCCATGAGTTATTCAACATTAATATTACCTTCATACATAGGGACTTCAAATTTGGGTATGTTACTAGCCTTCATTAGTATCTTTAATACTTTTACTTCTTCAACAACCTCCTCTTGCTCGTCTTAAAAGGATTCTTATTCATCAGTAGTGTTTGTATTCTCTGAATTATTTCTATCCATAGCTTCCATCCTAGCTTGGAGTTGTCTTAATTCCCTTTGTGTGTATGTCTCTGTAGCCTTTCTTCCTCGACCACATCCTACAGGGACTTCATGTATTCATTCTTGTCTTGGCTGCATCTTTTGCCTACTCTAATACCAAAACTAATAGCAGGTGAAAGATAGCAGAACTAAAGTTCTCTTCTTCAGACTTAAATGCTCATTGAAATCTCCTTCTACAAACGAGATTCCACAACTCTTCTCACGCAATCAACTTTTTGCAAGATTGGATTCCCCTGCAACCAACTTTCCACAAGCCTGAGTTTCTGCAACTCAATCTTCGTAATTGAGTTCTTCCGCAAAAGGATTTCCACAATCTTGAGTTCCCACAACTCAATCTCCACAATTGAGTTCTTCCACAACATTATTTCCACAAGACCCTTTTCATAATTGTGGATTGCAGATACACCTTCCCACTTTTCCATAATGGGCTTCCCCAATTTTCTTCCCGCAACTTCCTTTTCTGCAATTCTTTTGAGCCATCGATTTCTTGTGGGATCCTTCCTAACCATCGATCTGAGATCAGATGCGGATCTCACCTTAATGTTGCGGATCTTCACTTTTCTCTTGTGGAATTCATACACAACCGTCGATCTGTTGAAATTCGTAGACTTCATTTCAGACTGTAACAGTCAAATTGATTCATGAGCAATCAATATTCTGTGCAATTGTACACATCTCCTCCTTCGAGAATCATTTAAACATTATTGAAGATTCATCCACACAAAGAAATAAGTATACGTCTAGTTATTAAAAAGAAGACATCAGATAGTCACATATGTGTAGAGTATTAAGACTTTGTTCTTCATTTCATTAACCACTGTTACATACACTATCTCTCGCTTGCTCACTCTTTCACACTTATATTCCTATTCCTATTCTCTAATTATTACATTTGATTCTTAATATAGAATTCTATCAAACCTATCAGATCCGTAACAGGAGGATCTTATCAACTCCTAAGAAAGTAAATCTGTAACTAATCTATCCTCAAGCAACCTCTTGCAAGATTCGAGGGAATTTGTGGCAAATTTTCCTTATTACATTCAAACCATCCCTATCTATAAAATAGATTACAAAATTCAATAAGCAACCCTATATTCTAGAAAATTTACATGGAAGAAGAAAAATAGCATTCACTACTTATTCAACAAACAGATGATTTGACTAGATGCTCCTGCATCAAGTTCCCTTTCAATGAAGAATTTAGTGGCACCAATAGTGTTGATGGTCACATTGATCTATCCGCAAGTGATCAACTTATTACTGATCATGCCAATCATTTTCATACTGAATTTCATGATCATATTTTCAATGAGGGGGTCATATTCATCACACCCAAAACATTCATTCTAATGAGGTTGTTGTTGTAGACATAATGGTCCAAGAAAGGCAAAGACATAATCCAACAATGAGTAGGATTAAGTGTAGGACTGGACTTTTTTATGTCAATCCAAAGCAATCGATTTATACAAGGTCTAGGAAAGAATTTCTCACAAGTCCAAGTTCCATTACTCATTTGATTTTGAGTGAATTTTTCCACAATAGTTGTTTGAAGGGTATAGGGTGCAGTTATTGCTTGGAGAAAAGGAACGTGTATTTATCAATGAACAAAAGTATGCAAAATTCATATTTAGTGGGGTTTATGATTTATAGAAGGATGGGCTATGATTATCACATTGGAAATTTTCTTCTTTGTAGAAAGGCATTCAAAAGAATTCACTCAATTGGTAATCTTATATTATCAAGAATCCAAACAGGACTAGAAAATAATCCAACATTTTATTCAGACGATTATCAGGGACGAATTACTGGACAATCAAGACACATTGCAAAATCATGGATACATGATTTCTTTTCCAAGCATGGAGAGATTATACCAAAAGAAACAATACACATTTCAGATAATTTCACAAGGCAGGAAATATACAACCTATACAAGGATTATGTTCAAGGTGGTCAAGGAAATGGAAACTTCATCAGATATGCATGTTTCACAAGAGTATGGAAAAAGAAGTTCAACAACGTTAACATTCCAAAGAGGTCAAGGATGGGGATCTGCAATACATTTTCTTCTGTTAAAGAAATAATGGATAGATCAGAAGGGATAGAAAGAGGTATGTTTAGAAAATTGTTTAGTTTTTAGATAAATGTCAATTATGAAAACTAGTTATCAATGTTTTTTATGTTGTTTGTAAATTCCATATTCAATTCCCTGCAAGAACATCACAATCAACAATCAAATGAACAACAAAAGTTGTACAAACATCACAAGAAGTGTTATGATGATCCACATAAGTATATGGGTTTGATAATTGATGGCATGGATCAGAAAAAAACACTCTTGCCAATTTTTTTCTGTGTGCCAAAGAATTTTAAGGAGGAAAATTTTATTCAGTTTCACTTGTTTGGGTGTATGGTTTTTAACAGTGAAATGTTTCCAAGGGTTTACTTTACAACTCCAAATATTCACAATGATGCAAATTTTACCATCACCATAATTCATCATGTCCTTTCTCATTGGCCTGGTGATCTCCCTTAAGTTCTATATATGCAATTGGACAACACAAGCCGAGAAAACAAAAATAAGGTCCTGTTTGCTTATCTAAACATGCCTGTTCAATTGGAAAATTTTAAAAAGGTAAAAGTTGGTTTCCTTCTTGTTGGGAATACACAAGATCATATTGATCAAATGTTCAACCATTTTGCAAGTACATTGACAAGGAAGAAAGCCAATAGCCTACCATCATTGAATGAAATTATAAGGAAAGCATACCATCTCAAACTTGTTGTACAAAAATTGAAAGAAATTGTTGACATGCGAAGATTTATTTTTGGATTCCATGATGAATAAAGGTGTCACATCCCCAACCCTTACTCGATGGAGAGGACACGATAACATCTATAAACCCGGGAAATCTAAGCCCCCATCAAAATAATACATTTATAAAAATGCATTGGACTTAAAACATATAAATACACAGATGCATAATAAAATGTACATGATATATACAATGGAAGAAAATCATTCATTCAACACATTCATGCATTCAACATATTCATGATAATTTCATAATAATTCATAAGAAAATACAGTTGCAGAACTTAAATAAAAAAGAATACTTATCTTTGGAGAAGCTTGTCCCACAGCCATCTATGTTGCTGAAACGTTCCACCCAACCATATTCCAGTGTGCTCTTTAATATATCAACAACACTGCCACCCCTGAGCTCGGCATGATTTTCCCCAAGGAATAAGGAACACTAGTAGACTTAGCCAAGGATAAAATTAAACTTAGCCAAGCCAAGACAGTTGGGTTTATCAGAATTACATGGGTAGTGGAATTTACACTTAGCCAAATTCACATGAGACACGACCAAGCCAACCGATGGGTTTATCAGGCTACCAGCCAAGCCATCCTTCCAGTTGGGTTTATCAGGCTTCCAAGGAGGTGGAAATATTGACTGCTAAGCTAGTGAGCTCAACCCCAGAGCTATGAACACCCACACTAGATCTAGCCTGATTTCTAAACAATTACACACCCAACACAAGGAAGCATTCCCTTCTCTGCTACACAGTCCGTTAGGCCATGCCTTCCTTTCCAGTGCTATTCAGGGCATGCAAAGAAGAAAACTAGCCTTCTAGATTGGTGTGTGAGGTTCTTTCACACACTAGGTTTATCAAGCAAGTCTAGACTCTATTTCCATTCCTTCAATTAATTCAAATGCTAAACATGGATGCACACACAGTGATCTCAGTCCTAGTATTTATCAAAATGTAGCAGACGCCAGGGATTACATACACACGTATAAATTTACGAATTTCTAAACATTGCCGGTACTAGACCGACTGCTGTAAAATACCAAAATGAAAACAATGCTGGTCTTTCAAAACAAAGACACAAAATTGAATTCAGGGCAATTGTGTTCATGAAAACAACTAGCAGATAGGAGAAAACGTGAGAGAGAACAATCGATAGAGGAAAACCAAAAATGTCAAGGATTCAGATCGTCGGACAAGAGAAATTCATGAAAGTTTCAGACTCAGAATTGTTTTTGCTTGCTTGCTGCTACGTGAATGCTGAATTGGTTTTCCGAAAACGCTTTTTTTCCATTCCAAAATCATGAGAGAAGGTGAAACGCTACGGCATGAGGGAAAGGTGGCCATTTTTGGTGTTTTCTTGCCCAAGAAAATTTAAAAACGTTTTTCCAGATATGGTGCCATGCCCATTTCAAATTTCTTCCCCCTCTTCCAATCCTCCACTCCCTCATCCTTAGGAAAAATCGTGCCCCCATCTCATTTAGTTGCGTTGACATAGCCAGCTATGGGTTTTTAATTAAAATTGCAAATTTAACATGATGTCCAGCTTTTTAATGTTTAGCTAGCATAAAATACCATCAGTCAACCTTAATTTCTGAAACATAAACACTAGATCAATGGTGGGGATTTTTCCTAGTTCCACACCATGATTATTTACATCATAATATTTAAATGAAAACGGGGTAAAAACCGGGGTGTTACATTGCCCTCCCCACTCAACAGCACTGTCCTCAGTGCTTTACAACATTGAACAAAAATGCTTGCTGGTATTGCCCTCAACAATCCGTAGATTCGAGCAAAAATGAATGTGGCAATCGCATGGCATCCTCCAGCTCCCATGTAGCTTCTTCAGGATTGTAGTGCTCCCATTGCACCTTCACCTATCATATTGCTCGGTTCCGGAGCATTGTGAACTTCCTAGCGAGGATGCGCATAGCCTCGATTTGGAACTCTCCCTCTGGTTCCACCTGTATCACATCCCAATTTATTACATGGTTAGGATCATGTACATATTTCTTAAGCAAAGAAACATGAAAAACATTATAAGCTCTAGTGCTAGCAAGCAATGCAAGTCTATATGCAACTGGCCCTATTCTTTCAATCACTTCAAACGACCCATAGTATCTAGGTGACAACTTGGCACAACTTCCAAGCTTCAAGGGACTCTTATTTGCCTTCACTCCGAGGTAAACAGATCCACAACACTGAACTCTCTGTTCACCCTATGCTTATCTGCATAACTTTTCTGTCTGTCCTGAGCTGCCTTCAAATTCTTCCTGATCCTTACAACTTCCTGCTCTATCTCCTTGGCCAATTCTAGACCAAGCACAACCCTGTTCACTGGATTATCCCAAGTCATGGCTGTCCTACACCTTCTGCCAAACAAAGCTTCATATGGACTCATCCCCAAGGATGCTTGATGTCCATTGTTATAAGCAAACTCTACCAGGTGTAAATAATCTTCCCACTTGGTTGGTTTTTCCACCACATACATGCGAAGCATGTCTTCTAGCACCTGGTTAACTCTCTCAGTATGTCTATCGGTCTGAGGATGGTAGGTAGTGCTGAAATTCAAATTTGTACCCAAATCTGCAAACAACCCCTTCCAAAAATCGGAAGTGAACTTGAAATCTTTGTCAGAGACTATTACCTCAGGAAATCCATGCAGTTTGAAAATATCCTTCATGAATATCTTTGCAATGTCATCAGTCTTATGCGTAGACTTAACTGGTATAAAAAGTGTTTCCTTTGTCAACTTGTCCAATACAACCACGATGGAATCATGTCATTTCCAAGTCATTGGAAATACTGTAATAAAATCCATGGAAATAACTTCCCATTTCTGTTCTGGAACTGGAAAAGGCTGCAACAAACTTGCTAGGTATTGATGCTCAACCTTCACTTGCTGACACTTCATGCACCTTGAAATATATTCAGCCATGTCATTTTTCATTCCTGGCCAAATGTACTTCTTTTGATATGTAGCAATCATCTTCTGATATCCCGGGTGACCAGAATATGGAGCTTTATGGATCCCATCCATAACAACCCTCCTCAAATCTACTACATTTGGAATATAAATTCTGTTGTTATAGGTAATAAGTCTATCTTCTTCCAATTTATATCCCTCATACTTCTTTTCAAGGATTTGTTGCTGCAACTTGTCCTTGACCTGTGCATACAATTCATCTTTAGCAACACGATTAGCAATCCGCTGCCTCAAATCTGATTGGAAAATACTAATGGATGCCACATGCATTTCCTGCACCTCTTGCAGAGAGCATCAACTACCTTATTCTCTTTTCCTTTTATGTGCTTGATTTCAAAATCAAACTCACATAAAAACTCCAACCATATCGCTTTCCTAGAATTCAGAGTAGGCTGATCAAACAAATACTTTAGACCATAATGGTATGTCCTTAGATCAAATCTTCTACCCGTCAAGTAAAGTCTCCACATCTTGAGATCATGTACTAGGGCTGCAAGTTCTAGATCATGAGTGGCATAGTTCTTTTCATGCTCCTTAAGTTTCCTGGATTCATAACATATCATGTGGTTGTCTTGCATAAGAACTCCTACAAATTCTTGACCGCATGCATTCGTACATACCACAAAATATTTCTCTAGGTCTGCAACTTTTAAGACTGGTGCACTTGTGAGAAGATACTTCAACCGCTAGAAACTTTCTTCACACTTTGAGGTCCATTCAAAATTTATCCCATTCCTTTGCAAAGAAGTGATAGCATGTGCAACCTTGGAGAATCCTTCAATGAATCTCATGTAGTATCCTACAAGCCCCATAAAAGATATTACCTCTGTCACATTCTTTGGAGTAGGCCAATTATTAATAGCTTCAATCTTCTCAGGGTCTAAAGATATACCCTACTTGCTCAGCTTTGCATACAGCCGATGTTCTCTGAGCAATTGCAATGTTAGCCTCAAATTCTCTTCATGCTCTTCTTCATTCTTAGAACAAACAAGAATGTCATTAAGGAAAACAAGAATGAATTTGTCCAAATACCTGTTGAAGACAATATTCATAAGGCACATAAATGTTGTTGGTGCATTTGTGAGTCCAAATGGTTCCACTACAAACTCGTAATGTCCGTACCTTGTCCTGAAGGATGTTTTATGAATGTCTTCATCCTTGATTATCACCTGATGGTAACTAGACCTCAAGTCAATCTTGGAAAATAAATTTGATCCTTTCATTTGATCGAAGAGGTCATCAATTCTTGGCAAGGGATATTTGTTCTTCACCATGACTTTAATCAGCTACCTGTAATCAATACACAATCTGAGTGTACCATCTTTTTTCTTTATGAACAGAACTAGTGCTCCCCAAGGAGACACACTCGACCTGATATACTTTTTCTCCAACAATTCTTGCAGCTACATCTTTAGCTCTAACATTTATGTTGTACTCATTATGTAGGGTGCCCTTGACACTAGTGCTTCTCCTGGCACAAGTTCAATTGTGAAATCTATGTCCCTCTTTGGAGGAAGTCCTGGAACCTCATCAAGAAAAAAATCCTTGAACTCTTGAAACACAGGATAGTCTTCCAGCCTAGGAGTTTCATTCTCTGCTACTTCCTCAATATGGGTTGTATACAATTGAAAACCTTTGCTACAAAACTTCTTTAACTGCATTGTTGAAATATGCCTCACCGATATTACCTTTGGAATGCCTCTTACCACTACTGGGTTCCCTTCTTCATCCATGTATTAAAAATTCTTGTTATAAAAGTCAAGCTTTACGCCATGAGATTCTAACCAATCCATTCCAATGAGAACATCATAGGAACCAAGTGGTAGAACATTTAGATCTACACAAGTGATCAATCCAGTCATCACCAATGGTCATTTATCCACTACTTCATTAACTTTTCTCTTAGTTCTAGTGGCTAGCTGAACTAACCAAGACTTGCTATGCTTTACCTTCCTAAGAGAATAAACCTCCACTACTCTAGGAGAAATATAATTGTGAGTAGAACCAGGTTCAATCAAAATAGAAATAGATTTCTCAACAATCTTACCTGCAACTTCAATCACTGTTGATTGGTGATCTGCCTAGCTATCTTTCAGTGCTGCATAAATACTAGGTACATCCCTTGCTACTTGTCCCACTGTTTATTCATCTTGAATATTGTATTCTTGCCTTGCATTCTCATTCTCAAGTGGATAGTACCTATGCATGTGGGGTCCTCCACATTTCCAACATTGGAGGGGTCCTCTATTCTGCTGTGGATCTTTTGGCTTTTCTCTCGTCGCTCTAGCTAGATGCTTCTGTTGATTCCTGAAGTTAGAAGGTTTGTAACCTTTATTCCTTTGGTCACTCTTCTCACTCCTTTTTTCCTTCCATGTTTTATGGTAATCTGGTTTGTTCTTGCTTTGCTCGGAGAAATAATTAGCTTTTCTTATTGCTTCTTCCAAAGTTCTGGGTTCATAGAACTTGATTCGGTCTTTGTAGGACTGAGGCAGTCCACTCAGAAAGCACTGGATTTTTACCTTCTCATATTTAATATACCTGACATACCTCAATAACTCCAAAAAATTATTGGAATACTATTCCATAGTCTGCTGTCCAAATCTTAGCTCATGGAACTCTTTGATCTTGTCATCATAATACATGTCAAAGAGGTACTTCTCCTTGAAATACTTCCAAAACTGCTTCCACACAATCTTATTTTCATTGATCTTATTTACTTGTCTGAAATGCTCCCACCATATGGATGCTCTTCCAGTCAAATTGAAAATGGCTAATCTAGCTTTCATTTTCCCGTAATAGTCTTGGACTTGGAAATATTTCCTCATTCCCAGAAGCCAAGCTTCAACTTGTTAACCAGTCTTTACCTCACCATTAAAGGTAGGAGGCATTTCCTTCTTAAATTCATCTCATGAGTGGTTCTAGTAGCACCTCCTTCTCTGATTCTCATGGGAAGAAGAACTTGAATCTCCGTGGACCCTTTAGAGTCAGATGACTCACTAGGTGATCTCTTTCTTCTTCTAGCGGTGTTCTTACTTCCTTCTGGATTTTCTGTCTGGTTCTCAGAGTTCATCTTTCTCTGAATATCTGACAAACTTTACAGCATGGATGCATTCAATTGATTCTACTCTTCCTAATCCTTAACTAACATTTCATTATCTGCCTTGTAACTCTGCATCTCCTCCATTAGGCTTCTCATGGTGGCTAGAAAATCTGGGGGAGTCTCTTGTAATCTTCTCCCATTAGACTCTGTCTCAGCATTTTCAACTTGGACATTTTCCCCCATAGCATCTTCCTCATACTCATTTGGGTTCTGTACATCATCATGCATGTTGTCGGTTCTCATGGATGAACCACAACTCACTTTACCTAGCTACACTATCTGGAATGCTGCTTTTGAAGGTGACTATGATTATGCAAAATGTGTTAATAACACAGTTTGTTAAATTATAAATTTATAGCATTCTTAGAAATTCACAACTACTTACCTTCATTTGGAAAAATCATACATTGACAACTTTTCCCAAAACACATAATTTTCTTTTACAAAGAATGATTGTCTGAAGGGGACGACGGGGGTTAAGGGGAATTTTCTAAATATTTTGATTTCAAGAAATCTGGTGCATAAACAGGTTTCCATTTTTCATATTTCTAGCCCTGCAAAGCTCACTGAAAAACCCTGCTGAATTTCTCTGTTTCGGAAAAATTTTCAAAATTTTCACCCGTTGCATCAAAAAAAATTTAGACTTTCACCCGCTACAGCGGCTCGATCTTCATCTTCCATCCATCGTAGCGGATCCATATTCTTTTCTCATCCGTGACTTCGTCGACTTCATCTTCTGTTTCCTTCCACCGCTGCATCGGAAGACTTTTTGAGTTTCATCCGCCGTAGCGGCTCCTTCCCTGTATTCCATCCGCTGTAGCAGCTCTTTCCTCTACTTCCTTCCACCATGGCAGATATTTCCCCAACTCTGACCCACAACTGCGGCCTCAATCTTCTTTTTCATGTCGTCGTTGCGGCTCAAAATTTTTTTCCGCCCGCTGCCAAGTCAACACTTAGACAATTTTTTCTTTCTTCCTTCATCTTTTATCTTCAGCGGAAAAAATATCGGCATCCACCCGTCGTTGCGGCTTGAGTCCCGGATTCCACCCGTCGTTGCAGCTCGAAGCCCAACTTTCACCTATTGTTGCGGCTCGAAGCCTGGCCTCTGCCCGTCGTTGCGGCTTGGTTCTTGGCTTCCACCCGGCCCAAATTGGCGCTTCTTAGCCAACATGGAATAATTTTCATACTTAGAAAAATTTCCATAAATTTTTCGTCAGCTCATCTCACCCGATGCCCATCGGATTGACTCACACGACGTTTGTTGGCTCCTTTCAGGCGACCCATCCGCTTCAGCGGCTCACTCTTTTCTTTTCTGCCATCGCAGTGGCTCACTTTTTTCCTTTTTGCTGCCGCTGTGGCTCAATCAACAAAACTCACCCATTGTGTTGACAAAGAAAGACATTCATAGCCACCATTGCGGCTCTCTTCAGGGTTCTCAGCTGCCACACACACAAAGAAGTATTGTCTCCAATACTTAGAAAAAATCATACTTAGTAGAATTTCAGAAAAAAAATTTCTTCCTGCCTTCTTTCCTTCTATCTGAACACAGAGGCCGATTCTTCATGGCCCATTGAGGCCCAAAGCTGAAACCAGACCTCTGATACCACACTGTCACGTCCCCAACCCTTACTCGATGGAGAGGACGTGAGAACATCTATCAACCCAGGAAATCTAATCCCTCATGAACATAATACATATATAAAAATGCATTGGACTTAAAACTTATAAATACACATATGCATAATAAAATGTACATGATATATATAGCGAAAGCAAATCATTCATTCAACACATTCATGCATTCAACATATTCATGATAATTTGATAATAATTCATAAGAAAATATAGTTGCAGAACTTAAATAAACAAGAATACTTATCTTTGGAGAAGCTTGGCCCGCAACCAGCTATGTTGCTGCAACATTCCACCCAACCATATGCCAGTGTGCTCTTTAATCTCTTAGCAACACTGCCACCCCTGACTTGGGCATGATTTTGTCCAAGGAATAAGGAACACTAGAAAACTTTCCCCATAGCCAAGGATACAATAAAACTCAGTCAAGTCAACACAGTTGGGTTTATCAGACTTACAACGGTAGTGGTTTACACTTAGCCAAATTCACATGAGGCACAACCAAGCCAACCGATGGGTTTATCAGGCTACCAGCCAAGCCATCCTTCCAATTGGGTTTATCAGGCTACCAAGGAGGTGGAAAGACTGATTGCTAAGCTAGTGAGCTCAACCCCAGAGCTATGAACTCCCACACTGGATCTAGCCTAATTTCTAAACAAACATAAGGAAGCATTCCCTTCTCTGCTACATAGTCCCTTAATCCATGCCTTCCCTTCCAGTGCTATTCAGGGCATGCAAAGAAGAAAACCAGCCTTCTAGATTGGTCTATGAGGTTCTTTCACACACTAGGTTTATCAAGTAATTCTATAATCTATTTCCATTCCTTCAATCAATTCAAATTCCAAACGTGGATGCACACACAGTGATCTCGGTCCAGGGATTTATCAAAATGTAGAAGACGCTAGGGATTACATACACACACAGAAATTTATGAATTTTTGAACATTGCTGGTGCCAGACCGACTACTGCAAAATACCAAAACGAAAAAATTGTTGGTCTTTCAAAACAAAGACACAAAATCAGATTCAGGGCAATTGTGTTCAGGAAAACAACTAGCAGACATGAGAAAATGTGAGAGAGAACAATCCATAGAGGAAAACCAAAAATGTCAAGGATTCAGATTTCTGTACAGGAGAAATTAGTGGAAGGTTCAGAGTCAGAATCATTTTTGCTTGCTTGCTGCTCCGTGAATACTGAAGTGGTTTTCCCAAAACATTTTTTTTCCATTCCAAAATCGTGAGGGAAGGTGAAATGCTGCCGCATGAGGGAAAGGTGGTCATTTTTGGTGTTTTCTTGCCCAAGAAAATTTAAAAACATTTTTCCAGAAATGGTGCTCTGCCCATTTCGAATTTCTTCCCCCTCTTCCAATCCCTCACTCCCTCATCCTTAGGAAAAATCATGCGCCCATCTCATTTAGTTTCATTGACATAGTCAGCTGTGGGTTTTTAATTAAAATTGCAAATTTAACATGATGTCCAACTTTTTAATGTTTAGCTAGCATAAAATACCATCGGCTCAACCTTAATTGCTGAAACGTAAACAATAAATCAATGGTGGGGATTTTTCCTAGCTCCACACAATGATTATTTACATCTTAATATTTAAATGCAAACTGGGTAAAAACTGGGGTGTTACAAAAGGTGCATTGAAAAAATTAATGAAATTAGATTTCAACATCAATTTCGTATAAAAAAATATTGATGGAAAAACACTACTGTGGGGAAAGAATTACTCAACTAGCACAGAATGGGGGCCTTCATCGGGTTTGTCATTTTTAAAATTCATCCCAAATCATCAAATATATGCTTCAAATGTATTGTTATTGCAATCATCTGCAGAGATTCTTAATGCAAGGAAACATAGTAAAGATGTTAATTCTTCTCAATGCTTGGAAGAAATAAAAAAAGTCTATCGAAGATACATATGAGTACTTTGATGTTGTTGATTCTATTTGGTGGGAGTCTTTTTTCATGGAGTAGAGTGACATAATTTCAAACTCTACAAATGGGGATATATATTTGAAGTCTCCATTTACTTGGCCACAACGAGTATCAAATGAAAACGACAAAACAAATGTTGAACCTCAGAGGTGTTTAGTTTTCTTAAGTAGAGGAAAGATAAATTTATATTGGATCTAGAAGATCATCTGGAAAGATATGGAAGACCTTTACAGGGGCTCAGTACAAGATATCAAGGAGGGTTGCATGACTCTAGTTTTGGCTACAAATGATGCGCGTGATTCTCCATTCTAGATTGCAAAATTATGAAGGTCAATAAATAAAATAAAGAATTAATATCAATAGAAGTACATTGGTATGCAATAGATACACATCCATTTGATGGTGTGTACAAGGAAGAGATGGTGGTTGAGAAAAGGGTTTGCAGAAAGAGAAAACTAAAGGGTCAAAAAATAAATTGTCGCTGCATTGGAATCTTGAAATTAGAGGAAGTTGATATACATGTTTAAGATTTCAAGTTGACAAAGAAAGACACAGTTCACTACAATACTATAGATATTATCAAGAATTTGTTTCCAAAAGAAGAAGTTGTAAGATGGGAGTCTGCTAAACCAAACTGTAGATCCAAAAGGAATATGACATCTGAAATGATGGGCATAGATGTAGACTCATATGGTGCACCCATTGATAATAGAGAAGAATATGGGTCATCTACATCTTCGTCCAGTCCTTCATATGTAGAAAATGTAGACTCTGATGGGGTGTCAGAATCCATGGATGAATTTGAATAATTTCAAATGAAACAGTTTAGATGTTTTTTTATTAGTATGATGTTTGTAATTGAAACTCTGAAGGAGACTTTGAATATTTATATGAATCATTTGTTCTTTTATGGTCTAATATATGATTTCAATATGAATCACATCATAATTTCTTTGATTTTATATGGTTAGAGTGGTGAAATTATTTATGAAATATTTTTGTTTCTTTATTATGCAAGTTTCAAAAAAGTTGTAATTTATCGTTTGGAGAAAAAAATCTCTTTCCAATTTAGGGGTTGATTTTAAAGTTTTTGTAAACACTAGTATGGGATGTTTAGGCCAGGCTCTATTTTTAACAAAAAAAATATGTATACTAGTATCAACACTTTTCTATTTGGGGGGTGTTTTGGTGTTTTTTTATGCAAAAACCATCATTTTAATGGCTATAGGCTTTACGTTTCATAGTATAAGTGGTTAGAAATGAGGGTGCTCCATTCTTGTTATATTGATCTATAGTTGAGAAAAATAAGGAAGTGAAATAAGGAAGTGAGGTACTTAAGTAGAACATAAAAAGAAGACCCTATAACCCCATGGAAGCCATAATGTATCACTCTTTCCAAGCATACATCTATGGATGGTATGGCATTTTTTCTCTTTAACGATTTTTTAGGTGGTCATTACACGGATAGTATGACATTTTTTCTTTTACTTATTTTTATTTTTATACTCTAATCCAATAATATTAAAACATAAACAAAAGACTACATAACAAAGAGTTTGCATAAATTTGTAAAATCTAGTGTGATAACTTTTTAAATCAAAATATAACCTTAGTTTTAAGTTTTTATTATTATTATTTAAGGCTTCTATTTTTAAATTAATAAAAGTTTCTTTCTATTTTAAATATTTATCAATTTATAAAGATGGATAAATTTTTATCAATATTTCTTTGTAATTTCACTTAAAATTCATTTTGTTAAATCAATTTTTACTATGTTATTAATAATGTTCTTATATTTTCACGAGTTATATGTCCTCTCAATAGTTAAGGTCGAGAAGGACGAGTACATAGAATTAATGGTCAACCTAAATGCCCTTTGGGGCCAGCGTCGAGGGATCACTATCTTCTCAGATAGCCATCTCACTCTGTTCATTCTTGCTCAGCTTAATCTGTAGAAGCACTGCTTACCTCCGTCCAAACTTTTGCATGCAGAGCCGAACTCTGCCACCCTCCTTCCCACCCCTCCCAGGATTTCAATGATAATCATGCCGCCACGACGACGTGACCTTCCTAGGGGAGGAAGAGGATGTGGAAGAGCTAGAGGAGGCGCTTCTAGAACACCACCTTTCAACGCTCAGGCTAGCATATAGGGTTTTGACGTCGAGGTTCCACATGATCTACGGGAAATGATAGATGATTGGGAGGACGATCTTTCACGCTCCCTCTCAGCAGCAAACTGCACTCCAGCACACAAAGGGAACTACTGGATGATTAAAAACCTGATTACCAGACTCATTTTGCATTCAGTCAATCTCCATGTTCCCCCTGAAGCTCAACCTGCTGGCCCCGTTCCTAAATCTCAACCAGCTAACGCTCCTCCTCCTGAGCCAGAGCCATCCTCGGTGAATCTGGCCTCCCCTCCTCTCTCCTCTGTTAAGGTACCTCCCTCAGTGCATCTCACCTCTTCTCCTCGTCATCCCACCTCCACCCCTGCACCCAGCTTCCAATCCATTCCTTCTCCCATGACCAACACCCTCAATTCTCAGTCACCTCCTCAGCGCTAGGTTGTTTTTCTAAAAGGAAAGATGACTAAGGTACTTCCACCCAGGAAAACGTCTCCTTTATCGGTCAAGCAACCCAACATCGACAGTAAGGAAAGATTGGACAACCCCAAAGGAAGTGAAACACCCAGCATCACTAGCAACTCGAGAGAAGATGCAAAGAACACTAAACAACAAGGCGTAAGGTGGGGTACTGGTTTCGACTGCCTGATCATCGAAGTGCCCTTTGAAAAGTTATAAGGCTAGGTTAAATGCTCCAATCTTCCTCTTTATGGTTATTTTTTGGTTCATTGCTCCTGAGAGCAGTTTTGTTCAGGTTAAGTAAGGAACTTTTGCCTCAAACAATTAACACGTATTGTAAGATCTATTTTCCCCATCTTCGGGAGGATCACCCTAACAGTCACAACCTTCCTATCTTCTTCATGCAAGCTGATATGTTTTCTCTAGTTTTTCTTTCGTGTTCGATGGACACGCTAAATTGTACTTTTATCTGCATTTCCATTTCTTCATAATAAAATAGATCTCAACTTACAAAAAAAATTGTTCTTATATTTTAAATTTCAATCTATATTTTAATAGGTCAACAAAATAAAATATTGAAATGATAACATAAATATAAATTAAAAATTGAAATCATAACACAAATATAGATTAAGTTTAAGTTTATAAATGGAATATTTTATTTTAAGTTTTATATTTTAATTTTTAATCTATATTTTAATAGGCCAACAAAATAAAATATTAAAATCACAACACAAATATAAATTAAATATTGAAATCATAACACAAATATAAATTAAGTTTTAAGTTTGTATAAGTTGAAGATTTTATTTTAAGTTTCATTGTTTTAATAACTTTAATAGCTAGAAGCGTATATACATGTGTTTACAAGTATTAAAAAATATTGTATTTTTTTAAACTATATTATTTAATATTTTAGTTTTGAAAATCATTATATTATTTATTATTTTAATTTTGAAATTTTAAATAAATTAATTTAATTAAAAAAATAATAATTTATAATTTCAAAATATAAAAAAAAAAGCACATTTTAATTAACATTAAAGTCATCTAAATTAATATAATTTAAAATAAAAAATCATAATCACTAATTTTCATATCATTTTATTCCATAAATTTGAATATAAAATAAGTTTAAAAAACAAATACACATTTCTTTTACATTCAATTAATATTAAAATCATATAAATCAATATAATTTAAAATTAAAAAAAATCATAATCACTATTTCTAATATGATCATTCATTCAGAATACAACCATATAGGTCCAGATTTAGTAATCATAGTTTTTAAATACAAATTCAAACTGAAATTTAATTCCTACAACGGTCCAACCATATTGTAATGCTTTAGCGCAGCTTCTCCACTACTCCCTCACCCCATTGCAATTTGGGACACCTCGTAGCATAAAGATACCTTAAACCCTTACAATATCGTTCAACTCCTTCCAATTCTTCTAACTCAAGGCACCCTCGAACATCTAATACACAAAGCTTTGTTAGGTACCCCAAATCCTGTATGCTTTTCAACTTCACATAGTCTACTGCCTTTAACCGCTCCAAAGATGCCAATGTTTTGATACTGGACAGCTCCTGCAGTTCTTTACACCTCGAGGTATCAAGATACCGTAACGATATACAATTTCCAACTCCTTCCAACTCTTGTAGCTCAAGGCACCCAGAAACATCTAGTGATTCTAGCTTTCTTAGGTACCTCAAATCCCGTATGCTCTTCAATTTCACACAGTCTACTGCGCTTAACCGCTTCAAACATACTAATGTTTTAATACTGTGCAGCTCCTACAGTTCGTTACACTCTACAATCACTAGGGTTTGAAGCTTTACGAGACCACTGAGCCCTTCTATATCTCTCAGTTTATAACAAGTAGTCAATTCCAATTCCGTGAGCGTATTTGGTAATGTTCAAACCTTCGTAAGATTACCACACGCCTTTAAGATGAAATGTTGAAGGTTGGGGCATACACCTTCATCAAATGATACCTCTGATATTTCTGTGTCCTCTCGTAGTAACAAGTATTGAAGCAAAAACATGTACTTGTGAATGGAATAGTCGGACTTCAATGTTCCTACTATTTCTCTCTGTCCTTTAAAGGGTAGTTTGATTGTCGGACATCCAACCACTTTCAACTTTGTTAACTACATCAACCATCCAACAGAAGTCGGTAAACATTGCAATTCCCTGCAATCCTGAAGCCCAAATTCCTTAAAGTCCCTTAAGTCACCCAACAAAGGCAGAAGTGTGTCCAGCAAAGGGAAGGGAAAATGGAAGAGGGGAGAAGGCATAAGCGGAGGAGGGATGAGGGAGGAGTTATGAAGGAGGGGAAGATGGGAGTGGTGGGGAAGGGAGGGGAGGGGAGATGGGAGTGGTGGGGAAGGGAGGGGAGGGGAGATGGGAGTGGTGGGGAAGGGAGGGGAGGGGAGATGGAGTGGAAAGTAAGTGGAGTTTTGGATCGGGAGGGGGAGAGAGCGAAGGGGGAGGAGTGAGGAGGGATATGGAAGCGGCATGGACGTGGAGTTGTGTGAGGGGAAAGAAAGAGGAGGAGAACAAAAGCAGAGGGGAAGGAAAGTGGAGGGGGAGGAGGGCCGGTCGTAGGGAAGGGAGGGTTGCAGGAGGATGGAGGAGGAGAAGGGAGCGGTGGGGAGGACCATAGGGGGAGGGAGAAGGGAGAAGGGAGCAAGCAGAGGAGAAGGGAGCGACGCACGGGGGAGGGAGAAGAGAGGAAGGTGGGAGGGTTTTTTTTTCAAATATAAAAAAATAAAAATTGAATAGTGTTTGGCGGGGGCGATAAAAATTTTTTTTGGGGGGGGGGTTCAAATTTTATTTATTTTTAATTAGAGGGGGCTAAAGGGGTTGTAGAGGTTTAGAATTTTTTTTACTTTTTTTAATGTAATGTTGTTGGGGTTTAGGGGGATAGTAGTTGGGGTGTTTAATAATTCTTTATTTTTATTTTTTTAATGTATTGTTGTAGAGAGGTTAAGGGGAATAGGGGGACGTTTAGAATTTGTTTTAAAAATGAATTAATGTAATGTTATTAGGGGGTTTATAGGGTTAGTAGTGGGAGGGAGGCAAGGAGGGTGTTTTATTTTTATTTTTTAAATGTATTGTTGTAGAGGGGTTAAGGGGAATAGGGGGGTTTAGAATTTGTTTTAATTTTTTTCATGTAATGTTGATGGGTTTTAGGGGGACGTGTTTTATTTAATATTTTTAATTACAATGTTATGGGGGTGTTTTAATTTTTTTAATTTTTTTTTATGTAATGTTGTCGGGGGAGTCAAGGGGTTAGGGTTTAATTTTTTTAATTGTAATGTTGGGTGGGTTAGGGGGTTTAGGGGGGCTAGATGGAATTTTAAGTAGGTTAAAAATAAAAATAAAACCAATTAAAACTACAAATATTGGGATAGGGGGCAATTCTTCCTTAAACTAACACTACATCCCTTCACAAATAAAAAATTATATTTACAAAAAAAAAAAAACTAACCTGGAAAATGGTAGATCCTCTTATCTTGGAAGTGCTAGAAACTCCTCTGGAATCTTCTCCTTCTTCTTTAAAGCCCTTCATGAATAGATCCAAAGTCTAAATAAGAGTAAATTTATAAGGTAGATTAAGTTTAACTTTACCACTTTTAAGAATGTGGGATAAACAAAATGTAAAAATGAAAAATCAATAAAACCATAAAATAATAAATGCCAACTTAATAAAATAATACAATTATCATTTCCAAATTAACTATAAAACTAACCTATTTATTAAAAATGAAAAAAGAACTAACCTTGAAATTGTTAGTAAATTTCTCTAAATTCAATGATGAATAGTAGGAAAACTAAATGGTTTATATAGCCTAGATTAGGTTTAACATTACTTGTTTCACGAATGTGGGATTAAAAGAAAATGTAAAGAACCATTACTTTATTACATATTGTATATAAAATATTTTACATGAAACCTTAGTGGTTGTATAGGTTTGGAGATATAAATATTAATTATTTAATATATTATTTCATAGTTTCTTAAATCATAAATTTATTTTTTACTAGTTTTATGAATGTGCTTGAAATGTGTGCTATATTTTTGGAGGGAAAATTTTGAACGAAATTTTGGGGGAAAGTATTCAAGGGAATTTTTTGGAGGGGAAATTACATTCTCATAGCTATAAGATGGTTGATTGGCATTTGCACTATTCTCCCTTTTAGTGAGGTCTATGGTAAAAGTTCATTGTCTTATCTATTAATTTTTTTCTATAATTCTATATTTTAGTGATAAGTCATGGAATCATCTGAATTAAGTTCCAATGTCAATGAAGAGTTGTATTTTTCATCTAACCAAGATATTGGAAGTGCAAGCAATGTAAACAAACATGTCGTTCAAGAACTTCCTAATTCTAAATATTTTGAAGGCACTAGTAATGAAGGGAAACAATGTGACGGTGATGATGATGATGATGATGATGATGAATATCTTCATCTAGGTGGGCATCCTAAAGAAAATAAGCAAGATTATGAAAAATTTTCTCCAAGCGAGGATTTTCAAGGAACCAATGATGATTGTCCTTAAAGTGAGTATTTTGATGGGACTAATTATAATTTTGTTGAGAATTCCTGCACCAATAATGATGATGAATTTATTCATAGAAAGGATTCTAACGAGACAAATGATTATTTTAATTCAAGCAAGTATTTTAATGGGACTAATGATAATTCTCCTTAGTATATGCAATGCTTTTAATGGGACAAACGATTATTTTACTCCCAGTGAGGATTCTAATGGGATTGATGATGATTTTCCTCCAAGTGAGGATTTTAATGGGATAGATGATGATTTTGGTGAGGAAGAATACATAAATAATGGTGAATATTATTTTCCTCCAACCAAGAATTTCAATGGAAGTAATGATGAGTTTCCTCCAAGCGAGGATGTCAATGGAAATGATGATTATTTTCCTACAAGCGAGGATTTCAATGGCATCGCTGATGAGTTACTGCCAATCGAGGATGTCAATGGAAGTGATGATGATTTTCCTCCAAGCAATGATTTCGTTGGCACCAATGATGAGTTACCTCCAAGCAAGGAAGTCAATGGAACTAATGATTAATTTCATCCAATTGAGTATTTTCTTGGTACCGATCTCCAAGTGAGGATTTTAATGGAACCGATGATGACAATCCTCCAAGTGAATATTTCAATGGCACTGACGATGATATTCATCGAAGTGAGGATTTCAATGGTATCAATGCTGATTCTGTTGATGATGAAGACAAAGATTCTCCTCCAACTAAGGTTGTTACATGCACCAATGTTGTTAATGTTGAATCTTAATAGTTCTAATGGCAGGTGAAAGCTAGCAGACCTAAATTTATCTTCTTTAGACTTAAATTTTGATTGAATGCCCTTTTGCAAGAAGGATTCCGCAACTCTTCTCCCACAATCAACTTTCCTCAATCTTGGATTCTCATGCAACTAACTTTCCATAAGCTTGAGTTTCTGCAATTGAGTTCTTCCGCAACCGTATTTCCGCAAGCTTGAGTTTTCGTAAGCTTGAGTTTCAGCAAGCTTGAGTTCCCGCAACTCAATCTATGCAATTTATTTCTTCTTCAGCCATCCTTTTGCAAGACCCTTTCCGCAATTTTGAATTGCAGATTTCAGATACACCATCCCACTTTTCCATAATGGGATTTCGCAATTCTATTCCCGCAACTTCCTTTTTCACAATTCTTTTGAGACGTCGATTTCTTGCGGGATCCTTCCTGACCTTCTATCTAAGATCATATGCGGATCTCACCTTAATGGTTCGTATATTCACTTTTCTCTTACGGAATTTATCCACAACTGTTAATCTACTAAAATCAGCATACTTCAATTTAGACTGTAAAAGTTGAATTGATTCATGAGCGATCAATCTTATATGAAATTGTGCACATCTCCTCCTTTGGGAATCATTTAAACATTATTGAAGAATAATCCACACAAAGAAATAATCATACATCTGGTTATTGAAAACAAGACATCAAATAGTCACATATGTGTAGTGTATTAAGACTCTATTCTTCATTTCATTAACCACTATGACATACACGATCTCTCGCTCACTCACTCTTTCACACTTCTATTCCTATTCCTATTCTATTCCCGTTTCTATTCTTTGATTATTACATTTGATTCTTAATATATAATTCTATCAAACCTGTCAGATCTGCAACTGGAGGATCTGAACTCCTAAGAAAGTAAACCTGTAAATATTCTATCCTCAAGCAACCTCTTACAAGATTCAAGAGAATTTGTGGAAAATTGTCCTTGTTACATTCAAACCATCCCTATCTATAAAACATATTACAAAAATTGACAACCAGCCCTATCTTCTATAAAATTTACATGGAAGCAGAAAAATAGCATTGAATGGTTATTCAACAAACAAAGAATTTTGACTAGATGCTCCTGCATCATACTTCGAGGTAAGAAAATAATTATTAAATAAGTCTTCAGGGTTTAAACTATACTTGGAAATCTCTATTTCTTTCACCCATGCTGCATCTTCAGAAGGATGATCTTTCCATTTGACCAAATACCAAAAATATTATTTGTCCATGGTCTACTTTGAAACCCTTTTGTGAATGATAGCTTCAATATGTGGTTGTTCTTTCTGAGGTATCTATCCTTTCCAATATATAAATGGAACATTTTATCCTAAAATCATTTCTTCTACATGAACAACTAAATCGTTGAAAGGATATATATCTGAAACATTAAAAATTGGAGAGATTGGAAGATTAACAAGGAAGTTCTATTTCATATGCATTTGCAGAAAACTTCCTCAAAATTTTACAAGGTCCAATATTCTTGAGCTTCAATTTATTGTAGGTTCCCATAGGAAACCTCTCTTTTGTAAGATATGCCATTACTAAATCTCCAACTTGGAAATTAACTTCCTCTCTTTTCATATCTCCTCTCTATTTGTATTTCGCAACACTTTCCTGTAATTTCTTCTTAACATTTTGTTGTAGCTCATGCATGCTAGATACAAAATATTCACCATCTGCACTTCTCCTATCCTGTCCTCCCAAATGTTTAACTTCATACACTCCCCTTGGGTGCATTCCATATGAAATATGAAAAGGACTCATACATGTACTCCTATTAGGTGAATCATTGTAAGCAAACTTAGCTTGAGAAAGAGTTGAATCTCATTGTTTCGGATTTTCATAAACAAAAATTTTGGGTATATTTCCCAAGCTTTTGTTCACCAATTCAGTTTGACCATCGGTATGAGGATGATAAATGGAACTAAAATTGAAATTGGCTCCCAACTTCTTCCACAAATTTCTCTAAAAATTACCAACAAATTTAGTATCCCTATCATACACAATGTTTGAAGGTAAACCATGCAACTTTACAATTTCAGAGAAGAATAAATTAGCAATGTTTGTTGCATCATTGGTTTTCTTACAAGCAATAAAATGATCCATTTTTAAAAACCTATCCACTACTACATAAATAGAATAATTTCCCCTCTGAGTTCTAGGAAATCCCAGAACAAAATCCATACTGATGGAATCCCAAGGCCTAGTTGGAATAGGTAGGGGTTGATATAGTCCAGTATTTTGTCGTCTCCCTTTGGAATCTTGACATATCCTGCATTTTTTAACAAACTTCTTTACATCATGCTGCATTCTTGGAGAAAAATAAAAAGTACTCACCTGAGCAAATGTTTTATCGTGTCCAAAATGTCCTGATAAACCTCCACTATGTTTCTCCTGTATCAAATTTTCTCTCATAGAACATTTTGGAGTACATAACTTACCATTTTTGAACAAAAATCCTTCTTTTAACATGTAGTAAAACCATTGGATTCTATTATGGGTAACTTGATTCTCACGGGATGCATATATATATCTTTGAAATCCACATCTTCTTTATATATATTAATTAAACTTTCAAATCCCAAAGAATTGACATTAATTTCTTGCAAGGTCAAACTTACTCTGCTTAAAGCATCAACAACTTTATTAGATTTTGAACTTGTATGCGTGATCACAAAGGTGAAGTTCTGCAAAAATTCCAGCCACTTAGCATGTTTCTTATTCAATTTAGGTTGACTATTCATAAACTACAAAGCATAATTATCAGAATATAACACAAACTCTTTGGGCATCAAGTAATCTCTCGATTTCTTGAGAGCTTGTAAAACAACATACAACTCCGTGTCATATGAGGAATAGTTTTGTTTTTCTTCATTTAACTTCTCATTGAAGTATGCTACTGGTCTTTGTTCTTAACTCAAAACAACCCCTATTGTTGTCCCACTAGCATCTATCTCTACTTGAAAAACCTTATAAAAAATTAGCAAAGCTAGAATAGGCTTCTCAGTGATTTTCTTCTTCAACAATTTGAAGTTTTTGTCATCAGCTTCTGTCCACTTGAAAGGTTTTCTACTTCCCATGAAGGTGTCTATTATAGGTGCACAAATTTGACTAAAATTATTAATGAATTTTCCATAAAAACTTGCAAGTCCATGAAAACTCCTTACCTCATATGCACTTCTTTGAATTGGCCAACTTAAGATTGTATGCACCTTATTTGGATCCATATTCAACCCTTCTTATGAAACCACAAATCCCAAATAAATCAACTCTTTCTTCAGGAAACTACACTTTTCAGATTTATCAACAGCTTCTCCTTTTGCAGGGTTTCCAACTCCAATTTAAGATGTTTCAAATGTTATTCTTTATTCTGGCTGAAGATCAAAATATCATCCAGGTACACTATCACAAATTTTCCAGTGTATTCTTTCAAGAACTCATTCATAAATCTCATAAAAGTACTAGGTGCATTAGTAATCCCAAATTTCATTACTAACCACGCATATAGTCCATTAATAGTCTTGAGTGCAGTCTTCAATTCATCCCCTTCTCTTATTCTTATTTTATGATAACCACTTTTCAAAACTATCTTTGAAAAATACTTTGAACCAATCAAATAATCCATCAAATCATCAATGGAGGGTAAAAGAAATTTGTACCTAATAGTGATCTTATTAATTGCTCTAGAGTTAGTGCACATTTTCCATCCACCGTCCTTCTTTGGGCTAAGAACAGTGTGTAATTCATAAGGGCTCAAAAGTTATTTCAGTAAACCTTTATCTAATAGATCCTGTACCTGTTGTTTGATCTCTTCATTCTCTTAAGGAGTTAGTCTGTAGGTTGCCTTATTAGGTAAACTTACACTAGGTACTAAGTCAATGTGATGACTAATATTCTCACAGGAGGTAAAAAATTTGGTAACTCGTCCACAATCATATCAGCATATTCATCAAGCAAGATTCTAACTTCAGTAGGAAAATCATCTAAATTTGTAGAAGTTATTATTACCTTTGGTTTGCAAACAAGAGAAAAGTGTAGCTCATCCTCCTTCTTAACCTCTTGTAATAGATCTTTCCCATTCATCAGCAAAATATTCGACCCTGAACCTTATTGAAATGCTTCATCCTCCAATGGTGAAAATGTATTTCTTTTTCTATCCTTGTCCATAGAATAAGTGTTCTTTCTTCCATCATGAACAACTTTTCTTTCATATTTCCATGGCATCCCTAAGGCATACATCCATAGGAATTATATCACATAATACCACATCTTTTTAAGTACCAATTTGAAACTCCACATTGCATTACTCATTCACCAAGAGCTAGAGTCCTTTTTGAAACCAGGAAAAATTATAAGGAGTTGGATGTTTCATCCTCTTCAATCCCAACTTCTCTACAATCTCAGTGGACACCAAATTATCTACATTGTCGCTGTCAATAGCCATCTTACAACACTTCCCTTGTAACTTGCATTTAGTCCTGAACAAACTCTTTCTCTTGGATGGTTCATGCACTTTCTTCTCTATCTTTACTAAAACTCTCTTTATCCTAAGAGATTCTCCTTCCTCGGGAGGATTATTCACCTTTGATTCTTCACTGGAATCCTCATGAGCCTAAGAAATTCTTGCATTCCTATGAGTTGAAGATTTATTCCTTGTGCACTCCTATGACATGTGTCCAATCTCTCCACATGTATAGCATTTCACTTCTCTATTTTTTCCTCTTTCTCTGCCTCCTCTCAATCCTCCTCTTTGGGTTACCTGGATACTATAACCTTCTGCCTCATCTTTAGGAGTCCTACTTCCTCTGTTTGGAAATCCTTTCCCTCTTGCTGTATTTCTCCCTCTTCTCTTCTGCTTTTGTTTTCTTAGTAGCTTTTCTTCTACCCTTGAGGCTTCCTGATAAGAATCTTCAGCAGTTTTCAAATTCAACAAGCTGATTTCATCTTGTATATCATATCTCAGTGCATTTATATATCTAACTACTATTTCTATGTCCCCTTGTGTTTGTCCAACTCTAATACTCAACTTATAGAACTCTTATGTATATTCTTTAATAGCCATACCCTTTTGTCTAAGATTATGCAGCTGTCTAATGAGAGTCAACTGATAATCCTTAGGCGTAAATTGACTTTTAATTTTATCTAACAATTTATCCCAAGATTTGATTTTGGGCTTACCTCTTCTTTCTTTGTGGATCTGAAGTTCATCCCACCATATAGATGCATGCCCTTTTAGTCTGGTCACTCCATACCTCACCTTCTTTTTATCTTCAATTTCTTCAAAGTCAAAATACTTGCTTAAAGCATCGATCTAGTTTATAAGTTCTTCAACATTAAGATTACCTTCATACATAGGGACTTCAACTCTGGGTCTGTTACTAGCCTTCATCAGCATCTTCAATACTTTTACTTCTTCAACAACCTCCTCTTGCTCGTCTTCAGAGGATTCTTTTTCACCACTGGTGTCTGTATTCTCTGAATTCTTTCTCTCCATAGCTTCCATCCTAGATTGGATTTGTCTTGATTTCCTTTCTGTGTCTGTCTCCCTAGCTTGTCTTCCTCTACCACGTCCTACAGGTCCTCCACGTATTCATCCTTGTCTTGGAAGAATCTTTAACCTGCTCTGATACCAAAACTGATGGGAGGTGAAAGCTACTAGACCTAAGGTTCTCTTCTTCAAGCTAAAATGTTGATTGAAATCTCCTTTTGCAAATAGGATTCTTCAACTCTACTCATGCATTCAACTTTCTACGAGCTTGGATTCTCTCGCAACCAACTTTCCACAAGCTTGAGTTTCCATAACTCAATCTCCGCAATTGAGTTCTTCCACAACCGTCTTTCCATAATATTGAGTTTTCGCAAGCTTGAGTTCCCCCAACTCAATCTTCACAACCGAGTTCTTCTGCAACCGTCTTTTCGCAATTGCAGATTGTGGATTGTGGCTACACCTTCCCACTTTTTCATAACGATATTCCATAATTTTCTTATTGAAACTTCCTTTTCTGCAATTATTTTGAGCCGTTTATTTCTTGCGGGCTCCTTCCTGACCATCGATCTGAGATCATATGCAGATATCACCTTAACGCTGTGGATCTTCACTTTTCTCTTGCAAAATTTATCCATAACCGTTGATCTGTTGAAATTCCCAGACTTCAATTCAAACTGTAACAGTAGAATTGATTCATGAGCGATCAATCTTCTATGCAATTGTACACATATCTGCCTTCGGGAATCATTTAAACATTATTAAATATTCAACCACACAATGAAATAATCATATGTTTGGTTATTGAAAAGAAGACATCAGATAGTCACATATGTGCAGATTATTGAGACTTTGTTCTTCATTTCATTAAACACTATTATGTACACTATGTCTCTCTCACTCACTCTTTCACACTTCTATTCCTATTCCCATTCTATTCCTATTCCTATTATTTGATTATTACATTTGATTCTTAATATAGAATTCTATTAAACCTGTCAGATCCGCAACAAGAGGATCTGAACTCCTAAGAAAGCAAATCTGTAACTAATCTATCCTCGAGCAGCCTCTTACAAGATTCGAGGGAATTTGTGGCAAATTGATCTTATTACATTCAAACCATCCCTATCTATAAAATAGATTACAAAAATCAACAACAAACCCTATCTTCTAGAAAATTTACATGGAAGCAGGAAAATAGCATTGACTGCTTATTTAACAAACAAAGAATTTTTACTAGATGCTCCTGCATCAAGTTCTCTCTGAGTGAAGAATTTAGTGGCACCAATAGTGTTGATGGTCACATTGATCTATCCGCAAATGGTCAACTTATTTCTGATCATGACAATCATTTTCATCTTGAATTTCGTGATCATATTTTCAATGAGGGGGGTCATATTCCTCACAATGAAAACATTCACTCTAATGAGGTTGTTGGTGCATACCTAATCGTCCAGGAAATGCAGAGACATAATCCAACAATGAGCAGGATTAATTGTAGGACTAGACCTTTTTATGTCAATCCAAAGCATTCTAGTTATACAATGTCTAGGAAACAATTGCTCACATGTACAAGTTCTATTACTCATTTGATTTCGAGTGAGTGTTTCCGCAATAGTTGTTTGAAGGGTATAGGGTACAATTATTCCTTGGAGAAAGGAACGTGTATTTATCAATGAACAAAGGTATGAAAAAATCATATTTAGTGGGGTGTATGATTTCTACAAGGACAGGTTATGATTATCGAGTTGGAAATGTTCTTCTTTGTAGAAAGGCATTCAAAAGGATTCGATCAATTGGTAATCTTAGATTATCAAGAATCCAAACAAGACTAGAAAAGGATCCAACATTTTATTCTGACAGTTATCAGGGACGAGTCACTAGACCATCAACACACATTGCAATATCATGGATGCATGATTTAATTTCCAAGCATGGAGAGAAGTATGCCAAATAGAGAAACAATACACCTTCCGTATAATTTCACAAGGCAGGAAACATACAACTTATACAACCTGATTATGTTCAAGGTGGTGAAGGAAATGGAAACTTCATCAAATATGCATGTTTCACAAGAGTACGGAAAAAGAAGTTCAACAACGTCTGCATTCCAAAGAGGTCAAGGATGGGCATCTGCAGTACATGTGCTTCTCTTAATGAAAGAATGGATAGACCAGAAGGGATAGAAAGAGGTATGTTTACAAAATTGTTTATTTTTAGATAAATGTCAATTATGAAAACTAGTTTTCAATGTTTTTTATGTTGTTTGTAAATTCCATAATCAATTCACTGCAAGAACATCGCAATTAACAATCAAATGAATGACAAATTTTTTACAAAAATCACAAGAAGTGTTATGATGCTCCACATAAGTATATGGGTTTGATAATTGATGGCATGGATTAGGAAAAAAAAACACTCTTGCCACATTTTGTTAGTGTGCCAAGGAATTTAAAGGAGGAAAATTTTATTTAGTTTCGCTTGGTTGGGTGTATGGTTTTTAATGGTGAAATGTTTCCAAGGGTTTACTTTGTAGCTCCAAATATTCACAATGATGCAAATTTGACCATCGCCATATTTTATCATGTCCTTTCTCCTTGGCTTGGTGATCTCTCTGAAGTTCTATATATGCAATTGGACAACAGAAGCCGAGAAAAAAAAATCAAGTCGTGTTTGCTTATCTAAACATGCTTGTTGAATTGGGAATTTTTAAAAAGGTAAAAGTTGGTTTCCTTCTTGTTGGGCATACACACGATCATATTGATCAAATGTTCAACCATTTTGCAAGGACATTGAGGAGGAAGAAAGTTGTGAGCTAACCATCATTGATTGAAATTGTAAGGAAAGCAATGTATTATACTCAAAGCCAATAATATTAAAACTTAAATAAAAGACTACATAACAATGAGTTTGCATAAATTCCTAAAATCTAGTTTGATAAACTTTTTGATTCAAAATCTAACCTTAGTTTTAAGTTTTTTGTTTTATTATTTAAGGCTTTTATTTTCAAAGTAATAAAAGAATCTTTCTATTTTAACTATTTATCAATTTATAAAGATGAATAAACTTTTATCAATATTTCTTTGTAATTTCACTTAAAATTCATTTTGTTAAAGCAATTTTAACTATGTTATTAATAATGTTATTATATTTTAATTTTCAATCTATATTTTAAATGGAAAATAAAATAAAATATTGAAATCACAACACAAATATAAAATAAGTTTATGTTTGAAGATTTTATTTTAAGTTTCATTGTGTTAATAGCTTTAATAGCTAGAAGCATATTTACATAAAAATATTATATTTTTTAAATTATATTATTTAATATTTTTAGTTTTAAAATTCATTATATTATTCAAAGTTACATATATCGTGTCGGCGAATATATTGTCGGGGGTCCGGAATGAAACTTATTGGCAGCAACGGCGAAAATATCGGAAAATATCAGCAAATGTCGTTTTGCATTAAAAAATACAAAAATAAACATTTTTTTCAATTTTTTTAACATCTAAAGCAACAACAACATCAAATAAACACATTTCCACACAAATATTAAAATACGACTCATATATAAGATGCATAATATGTCAAATGGTGGATCATGATCATATATCGAGTATAAACTGAAAATACTGAAATATGTCCTTGATGGAATGATAGAACATCACATCAAATGAACAAAATAAATGTCTCTCGAGAGATGAATCATCATGAGTCATGACTCATGAGGCATGTAGAATCATAGTGTATAGAGTCTAGACATAGGACACCAACATATTATGATAGTATCATAGTACAATGATAAAAATAGGAATCAAGTCATCGACTCCCTGAGGATGATCCTCTAATCAATCTACCCCTTTTACGGGTCAAGGGAACTGGCAGTGGCACCACTCTTCCTCTAGAAGCAGTAGGTGCCGGTGGTCGTGGAGGTGGTCCAGATGAGCCTGGGGTGGAACTAGAACCTCCAACTGCTCGAGTAGATGTTGTGGATGAGGGGGAGGTGAATGTGAGCTGTCTCCTCCCAGTACCAACTGTATGACTCTATGGAGGTGGTGGGCCACCTGGAGCTGGTTGGCACTGCAAATGAATATCAACCTCCTCCTCAGTGTCCTCATAGTCATATGCATAGTCATCCTCTGGAAGTGGAACATCAGCATCCTCCTCTTCCCCCTCCTCCTCTGACGAATCTGCATCATCATCCCCCTCTTCCTCCAACCATTCAGGTGCCTCGTCCATCGCATGATCCTCCATCTCCACCCTCCATTTTCCAGTAGTGTCAATGTCATCCAATGAAATGGCATCTGGATTGGGCACTTTCTCAATTTGTTTCACCTGCAACCTTAGATTGTAGTAGACATAAACCATGCCATTAAGGCGTTGAGAAAGTAACCTGCATTAGTATGAGATGCATAGTTAGGGGGTGATAAATGATGATAAATTCAAATTCAAAATTGTAATAAATTATATTTAAAATTAATAAAATTATAAAGAAGCAAAGATTATAAATTTAAGTTTAAACTTTAACATTTCTAAATTGAAAATTCTAACCTTCTGCGCTTCTTGGAGTGTATGTTCTCAAAGAAACTCCAATTGCGCTCACACCCTGATGAGCTGCAAGTTTGACTTAGCACTCTAATGGCAAGTCTTTGCAACTCTGGGACTCTGCGACCATAGTTAGTCCACCACACATCTACAAAGAAAACAAGGAAGGTAAACGGTAAGACAAAATTCAAATTACAAATTACAATGTATTAAATTTTTACCAAGTAAAAAACATAGAAATGAAAGGGTAATTAATTAAGAATCTAAGAGATCAAAATTTGAAAGTTTTAAACAAATTGTACCTGGCATCCTTGTGGTTCTATCCTGGACAGCCATGTCATAGCCAAAAGTGCCACCTAACATCCTATAGATCTCCATCTGTCTAGAAATCTCTGCGCGCTCAGAGGGAGTTGACACCATCCTCTGAACACACTGAAGAAAGCCATCCATGACCTCAACATCAAACTGAAAGCCACATACATAAGAGAAAGCAGGGTTGAGGTAGAGCCCTGCTGCATGAATGGGACGATGGAGAGTATTATTCCATCGTTCATCGATCACACTCCATAGTTCAGCTCGTCTTGTGAGTCCCACCTCCCCCTTGTCCTCATAGTAGTGATGGATAGCTTCCTTGGCCCTATCCATGGCCTCATACAAGTAGCCCATTGCGTGATTTTCACCATCAACCAAACGAAGAACCTTTACCAAAGGTTCACTGATGGCACATACCTCCTCCAATCGTGCCCAAAAAGTCAAATCAAATTGCACCATTCGAGCAATGGCTTGCCCATCTTGTTTGGTGCTATAGACATAAGATGCCCACTCATCAGAAAGAAACATTCGCTGCAACTCCATCATAACCTTATGCATAGACTGAAGAGAAATGAAGGAAGTGGTGAATCGTGTGATTGCAAGCCGCATCAACTCCTTGTTTTTCGTGAAGCGTCTCATGAGTGAAAGAACATATGTATGATTGTATATATATTTTGTCACATTCTGAGCTGAATCAATGACTTATTTGATCCAAGGAAGTTTTCCCATGTCCTCTAGCATCAAATCAATGCAATGGGCAGCACAAGGAGTCCAATACAAGCTTGCATACCTCTCCATAAGCATCCTCCCAGCAGCAACATAACTAGCAGCATTGTCCGTAATGACTTGGACAACATATTGTGGCCCTATCTCTTGGATAAACTTATCCAACAAATCACATAATAAGCGTGCATCTTTAACATAAGGAGATGGATCGACAGATTTGATAAAAACTGTCCCCTGGGACAATTGACCAAGAAATTGATAATGGATCTGCCCTTCCCATCAGTCCATCCATCCGACATAATAGTGCAACCGGTGACCTCCCATGACTGTTTGAGCTCATCTAATCTCCGGGTGCAATCAACCTTCTCCTCATCAAGGAGTCTCCCTCTCGAATTATTATAGGAAGGCCCCCTATAATCTGGACCAACATCGCCAGCAGCTTCAAACATGGCATGATAGTAGGGGTTGTTTTTGGCGATGTTGAAAGGCACATCACCCCATAGAAAACATTTTGTCACAACTCTATCCGTCTCATCCTTCTCCCTTTGTTTGAGCATGGTTCGAACAGAAGGTTGCCTCGAATACGATCCCACATAAGGTGAGGCTGAAGAAGGCACAGTGGAATGTGGGGGTCGTGTAGATGAGGAGAAGGAATGCATGTCACTTGTGCCTCCCATGGTTCGTGACTGTGTTCTAGATGCAAGTTCATGTCTGAATTCCTCTTTCTCGTCCCTCTTCTTAGCCATGTCATGAATGGATTGGTTTGCAATACGCATCGCTTCTGGGGTAATAGCAGGACAAACATCCACTTCATGCCCAACAATTTTGGCAAGGTGGTATTTCAAGCGGCTAATTCCACCAGAAATATCCTTCCCACATAGTTTGCAATTCAACCTTTGCCGATTATTAGGGTCAATTGGCTGCCCATACTCCCACATTGGATGCAATGGCTTTGGCATTGTGTCCATTGTCACCTATGCCACATTGCCACAACAAACAAACAAAAATGAATCAATTTTAAAATGTTCTTTAAAATTTTGATTCTTGAAAACAATGAAATTATTAAAAATTTAAAACATTCAAACTTCAAAGAAATGGGAGGGTGGCCTACTTAAAACCCTATAGGCTATGATTGTAATGGCAAATCTACACCCTACACTAAATCTAAACATAAACGCTACATTAAATCTACATTAACCAAAAAATCTCAAGCAAAATAAAAAATAATGAAAGTTTAAAGTTAAGAATACATACCTGATTAAATGCTATGGGAACTTGATTGCCCCCTTCCTCTCTTGTAGAACATCGCCCAAGATCGCCCAAGACGTCAGAGCTCCACTTCCTCCAAGCCTAAATGTCCAAATGACTAAAAAAAACCCGTCCGCGGCCTCTTAACGGCAATTTTTTTTATTTTTTACCCAGCAGGCCAACACTTTCGATCGACTCGCGATAATATCGGAATATATCGCGATATATTAAAATGTCGCGATTTTTTATGATGTCGGCAAAATATCGCGATATATTAGTGGCGATATATCGTCGACCCCATCGACTCGCGATATATCACGATGTCGGCGATACATCGCCGATATATGTAACTATGATATTATTTACTATTTTAATTTTCAAATTTTTTTTTTAATTTAATTTTATTGTAAAAAACAAACATTTTTAATTTAATAATTTCAAATATAAAATAAAAAAATTACGTATTTCCTTTACATTTTAGTTAACATTAAAATAATCCAATTCAATATAATTTAAAATAAAAAATCATAATCATTTTATCAAAAAAAATACTGAAATTAAAAGAAATTATGAAAATAAATTAAAAAAATACACATTTCTTTTACATTCAATTAATATTAAAATCATATAAACCAATATAATTAAATAATAAAAAAAAATAAAAAATAAAAAATAAAAAAAAATAAAAAAAACCTAAAATCATGATCACTATTTCTAATATGATCATTCATTCAGAATACAACAATACAGGTCCATATTTAGTAGTCATAATTTTTAAATACAAATTCAAACTTAAATTTAGTTCCTCCTACGGTCCAACCGTATTGTAATGCTCTGGCGCAGCTGCTCCACTACTCGCTCGCCCCATTGCAATTTGGGACACCTCGTGGCATAAAGATACCTTAAACTTAAACGGCCCGTACAATATTGTTCAACTCCTTCCAGTTCTTCTAACTCAAGGCACCCCCGAACATCTAATACACAAAGCTTTGTCAGGTACCCTAAATCCTGTATGCTTTTGAACTTCACACAATCTACTGCCCTTAACCGCTCCAAAGATACCAATGTTTTGATACTGGACAGCTCCTGCAGTTCTTTACACCTCGAGGTATCAAGATACCGTAACGATATACAATTTTCAACTCCTTCCAACTCTTGTAGCTCAAGGCACCCGGAAACATCTAGTGATTCTAGCTTTCTTAGGTACCTCAAATCCCGTATGCTTTTCAATTTCACACAGTCTACTGCGCGTAACCGCTTCAAACATACCAATGTTTTAATACTGTGCAGCTCCTGCAGTTCGTTACACTCTACAATCACTAGGGTTTGAAGCTTTGCGAGAGCACTAAGCCCTTCTATATCTCTGAGTTTATAACAACTAGTGAATTCCAATTCCGTGAGCGTATTTGGTAATGTTCTAACCTTCGTAAGATTACCACACGCCTTTAAGATGAAATGTTGAAGGCTGGGGCATACACCTTCATCAAATGATACCTCTGATATTTCTGTGTCCTCCCGTAGTAACAAGTACTGAAGCAAAAACATGTACTTGAGAATGGAATAGTCGGACTTCAATGTTCCTGCTATTTCTCTTTGTCCTTTAAAGGGTAGTTTGATTGCCGGACATCTAACCACTTTCAACTTTGTTAACTGCATCAAGCATCCAACTGAAGCCGGTAAACATTGCAATTCCCTGCAATCCTGAAGCCCCAATTCCTTCAAGTCCCTTAAGTCACCCAGCGAAGGCGGCAGCGTGTCCAGCAAAGGGCTTCCTATCCACAAAACTTCTAGATTGATCAGGTCTCCAATTGCACTTGGTAATTCTTTCAAATTTGTGCCAGTTAACGTTAGTATTTTGAGCGACCTTTGATGTGTCAGTTTCAAAGGCAATACTTCAGTTTCCTTACAATTGGAAAGATCTATATGCTCAAGCGTTCTTATATTTCCAAGTGTGTCGCTTGAGATGGTCAAATTAGAGCAACAGGACAAATCAAGATATTTAAGGTTACTGAAACTCCCAGAAGAATCGGGCAGCCTCTCCAACTTCCAGCACCCAGACAGGTCCATGTGGTAGAGTTTCGTCAGCCGGCCCAAGGAATCCGGCAGCCTTCTCAACTTCTCGCACCCAGATAAGTCTATGTGGTGGAGGTTTGTCAAGCTGCCCAAGGAATCTGGCAGCGTCTTTAACTCCTTGCATCTAGACAGGTCTATGTGGTTGAGGTTTGTCAAGCCGCCCAAGGAATCTGGCAGCCTTTTTAACTCCTTGCACCTGGACAGGTCCATGTGGTAGAGGCTTGTCAAGCCACTCAAGGAATCAGGCAGCCTCCTCAACTGCCCGCACCCAGTAAGGCCTATGTGGTGGAGGTTGCTCAAGCCATCTATGGAATCTGGCAGACTCTCCAAATTCCCGCACCAAGACAGTTCCAAGTGCTGGAGATTCGTCAAGCGACCCAAAGAATCTGGCAGCTTCTCCAACTTTTGGCACCAAGACACGTCCATGTGGTGCAGGTTTGTTAAGCCACCGAAGGAATCTGGGAGACTCTCCAACTTCCCGCATTGACGCACGTCCATGTGGTGGAGCTTTGTTAAGCTACCCAAAGAATCTGGCAGTTTCTCCAACTTCCCACACCAAGATAAGTCCATGTAGTGCAGGTTTGTCAAGCCACCCAAGGAATCTGGCAACCTCTCCAAATTCCTGCACTGACGCAGATCCATGTGGTGGAGGTTCGTCAAGTAGCCCAAGGAATCTGGCAGCCTCTCCAACTTCCCGCACCAAGACCCATCTATATGGTGCAAGTTTGTCAAGGCACCCAAGGAATCTGGTAGCCTCTCCAACTTCCCGCACCGACTCAGGTCCATGTGGTAGAGGTTCGTCAAACCACCCAAAGAATCTGGCAGCCTCTCCAACTTCCCGCACCGACTCAGGTCCATGTGGTAGAGGTTCGTCAAACCACCCAAAGAATCTGGCAGCATCTCCAACTTCCCACACCAAGACAAGTCCATGTGGTGCAGATTTGTCAAGCCACCCAAAGAATCTGGCAGCATCTCCAACTTCCCACACCAAGACAAGTCCATGTGGTGCAGATTTGTCAAGCCACCCAAAGAATCTGGCAGTTTCTCCAACTTGCAGCACTTACGCAAGTCCATGTGATGAAGGTTCGTTAAGCTACCCAAAGAATCGTGCAACCTCTCCAACTTCCCGCACCCAGACAGGTCCATGTGGTAGAGCTTCGTGCAGTCACCAAAAGAGTTTGGTGAATTTGGTGCCTGGAAGATTATGATTCTCATGAAGAAAACCGTCAGAAATCGCTGGAAACTTGTGATGCAATATCAATAGCGACTAACCAGACAAACTTTTAACTCGAGAAGTACAAATTTACCTGCGAATTGCCTTCCCACAATGTTTCCAATTCTCTCCCGTGCAACTTCAAAACCCTTAAATTCTTAGTTGGAACCCATGAAGGCAGGTAAGAGTAGGGACAGTCACGCCAAGAAAGCCATATGAGATTTGGTGAGTGCACCTTCCTCAAAATGCGCTCAGGGAGATATCCTTCACTACTAAGAAGTTGCAACTTCATCACACCAACACCATGAAAACGATGGAAAGTTTACACAAATTTCTATAGAAAAAGAATGGTAAATTGAAAAACAGCGAGGTTGATAAAGGAAATGTAATATTTGAAATGTTTGAATGATGGAACACTTACACATGATAGATGGTGCAGCCAGTCATCAATGTTCTCTGGGCGACGCCAAAGACGGAGCGGCAATTCCTCGTTCCCAATCTGTCTTCCCAAGTCTCGGAGGTGATCATGCATACGTATGTAACCATCACTGTCCACTTCTACCAGGCATTTTCTCTCTAGATTTTGAAAACGGGACAAACCTTTCGACAGAGATTCGCTCCATACTCCTATGGCAGTGTTCGTTTTTTCTCCGATCAAAAAGCAGGCAATATCTAAAAAGATCTGCTTCTCGTCTCCATTAAGTGCATCATAACTAATTCTTAATCTATTCTTTATATCAGATGGAAGTTGTACTTGGTGAAGTTTATCCTCCCAGTAATATTTCTCTTTTCCAAAGAGAAGTGCCCCAAACACTTTTAAAGAGAGAGGCAATCTATCACATGCCATTACAAACTTATTTACCAGATCTTCAAATCCGGAGAGTGGATAGGGGTGGCAGAAGGCATATAAGCAAAAGAGCTCCCGTGAATGTTGTGGAGTAAGGCCTGTTAACTTATAAATGGATGACTCTTCCACTCCCGACCTTGCTAGGACATCTTTGTCCCGAGATGTAACCAGAATGAAGCTATCCTTATGTAAGGAATCTATATCGGGTAAAAGTGCATCTATGTGATCGTGATGATCTATGTCATCTAAAACTAGTAAGACTGGAGCAGATGAGAGAAACTTTCTAAGCATTTCTGTACCTTGATGGCTGTCATCTATATGCCGCTCCAATCGACTCAAACCTTTCAGAAGTTTACTCTGCAAAGAATGTAATGAGATTTTAGCATTTTCTCTTACATCTGATAAAAAGTAGGATTTACTATGCTCTGAACGTTTTCTATTGAAAAACTCTTTGGCCAAGGTTGTCTTCCCCACTCCACCCGAGCCAACTATGCCCACCAGCTGAGCTTTTCCGGTGTGTTGCTGCCTTAATACCGTAGTTTCAAACTCTTTTACTTTGTCATCTAAACCTGTTGGATACTTCGCCACATGCAACCGTGTCTTTCCAGCCATTATCTTCATCACACGTTCCATGACCTTTTCAAGCATCAGACCCTCATCCCTAGTTATTCATAAAAATAAGACAATATAAGTAAATAAAGCCAAGCATCATATCCATGTACATGGCGCTTATATGTATTCTTAAAATTGTAACCATAGGCAATTAAGCATCAGATACTTCTACCACTTCATATACATAGAGATGGAGTTGGATGTCTCACCCATTAAATTTGCCCTTTAAATCAAACCCGCTTGTGTCTGCAACAGTGGAAAGAGCATTTCTCCATTTTTGAATGGTAGCGGAGTCGTATCGTGGCTTCTCTTGATGGGTATGAGAGTCGACTGTTTTCTTCATTTGGAGATTGTTAAGGCCCTGAGCATAGCGTCCTGTTTTGTTCTGATCTGTCCACCTCAGCTCAGCAGGCTCTACATTGTAAAATACAGGAACAATCGTAGCCGTCGTCTCCTGCATGAGAACGAGCTCATGCAAACACCATCGCGAGTCCGCATAAGTTGGGGAAAAGATGGCCACATGGACCGAGGCATTTTGAATGGCGTCTACTATTTGAGTTGGAAAATCGAGGCCCTCTTCCAATTCCTTCCTGTCTAAGAAGGGTCTGAATCCATGTAACAGAAGACGATGGTAGAGATAACTAGCGAAAGTATTCTTGGTGTCTGGGCCACGATGATTAAGAAACACATCGTGGATGGAATGAGAAGCAGTGGCGGAGGAGGAGGAGGCGGGGGAAGCGTCCATCGCACTTGCAGTCGTTGGGTTTGGCGGGGATGGAGGGTTGGATAGAAATAGCACTAGAACTAGAAATTGGGAAAGCTCTGAACGGTCGATGCGACTGGTGCAATTTGATGCGATGTTGATTAATAACAATATGATATTATAGAAGACAAATCCCATAAACTAATTAAAACATTAAGAAACACATCGTGGATGGAATGAGAAGCAGTGGCGGAGGAGGAGGAGGCGGGGGAAGCGTCCATCGCACTTGCAGTCGTTGGGTTTGGCGGGGATGGAGGGTTGGATAGAAATAGAACTAGAAATTGGGAAAGCTCTGAACGGTCAATGCGACTGGTGCAATTTGATGCAATGTTGATTAATTACAATATGATATTATAGAAGACAAATCCCATAAACTAATTAAAACATTAATAAATTTATATTATTAAAAAAATAACAACGTGTAATGATAAATGGTTAATAATCGATCAGTCAGGCGTAGCAGGTGGAGTGGCAAAGATGTTGATTGATTTCAACAACATTTGAAGTTTAATATTCTTATTGACTCACTTCATACCTTCATATTAAACTGATTTTTAAAAGGTTATAACTAAACCCGCGACAAATAGTGAATAATAATAACATCAACTTGGTTTTTATATTTTATATTATTTTATTTAAAAGAAAATATTAATGACTTAAGAACCATATTTATATTATTATTATATTTTTCCCATTTTATTTTATAACAATATGATAGAAGACAAATCCCACAAACTAATTAAAACATTAATAAATTTATATTATTAAGAAAATAACAACGTGTAATGATAAAGATGCTGATTAATAACAATATTTTGCACTTTGAATAATTCTATTTACATTATTTTAGTTTTAGAGTATATGCATATCAATGCATTCTATATATCTTAACATTATATATATTTCATTATTATAATTTGGTTCTGATATCCAAACATTAACAATGAAATCATATCTAGTCAAACAAAGTGGTGAGAATCTATTTCACTATCTCAATATATATATAATACTATCTCAATATAATTTATTTATGTTTAATTTGATTCGGCAAATATATGATATTATGTTATTTTAATAATATATATATATAATACTCTACGGATTTTGATAGATTTGTTGGATTAGCGTCGGGTTCTAACATACTGACAAAGTGTTTATTTAAATGCAAGTGTTGATTTAAATTCAAGTTTAATAAGCTGGGCGGCGATACACTCGATCTAATGTGATGGCTCTATACAATTGATAGTCTGTTAACCCAATGGGCCTATTCAAATAGGAATATTCCTACAGAGGAGGGGTCCGCTTGGAGTGAGCTCATACTAAATGGTTAAACTTAATAATCGATCAGTCAGTCGTAGCAGGTGGAGTGGCAAAGATGTTGACTTCAACAAGATTCGAAGTCAGTCGTAGCAGGTGGAGTGGCGTAGCAGGTGGAGTGGCAAAGATGTTGATTGACTTCAACAAGATTCGAAGTCAGTCGTAGCAGGTGGAGTGGCGTAGCAGGTGGAGTGACAAAGATGTTGATTGACTTCAACAAGATTCGAAGTCAGTCATAGCAGGTGGAGTGGCGTAGCAGGTGGAGTGACAAAGATGTTGATTGACTTCAACAAGATTCGAAGTCAGTCGTAGCAGGTGGAGTGGCAAAGATGTTGATTGACTTCAACAAGATTCGAAGTTTAATATTCTTGTTGACTCACTTCATACCCAGTTTAATATTCATATTAAACTGATTTTTAAAAGGTTATAACTAAACCCGCGACAAATAGTTAATAATAATTAACTTCGACTTGGTTTTTATATTTTATATTATTTTACTTAAAAGAAAATATTAATGACTTAAGAACCATATTTATATTATTATTATATTTTTACCATTTTATTTTATAAAAATAAATTTAAAAAATATTTTTCATTATAATTATATTAATTTATTTAATTCTTTTATTAGGTTTTTAATATTAATTATATATATATATATTAAAGTAAAAATAACTAAAAGTATGTTATTTTAATTATATTAATTTATATATTTTTGATCCCTGGATGTGGATGTGGGTGCTTTGAGAAGAGACTGTGGCGGAGGGGATGACATCCCATTGAATGTCACCTTTGATGCCTGTAAACACCTCCTAGCTATTAATGAATTACACTCCTCTCGACACAGGTCATTCAAGCTTGAATGCACTTAGCTCTGCACACATGTCACGTCACATAAGTCTTTGGTTTTAATGTCTCGCTTTTCCCAGTGTAGGTCATTTATATTCAATGATGTTCAACTCGGCACTCAAGTCACCTAGCATGATGGCTCAACACGGATCCAGTTTCTGTTAATGTTTATCCTTCGCGCATTTTCTGCTCTCCTCATTTCGACACGGCTCATCAACTCTCTTCCCAGGAAGAATGTTAAGATTTGGAAGCTCTGGGATTATTCATCTGCCATGCCATGACGCCTCCGTGCCACACCTCGTAGGGGAAGAAACTCCAGGGGGTGAGGGGCCATGTTGTTACGCATCACTCCCTTTTAGTGGGGTATGGTGCTCACATCCCTCTCAACATTCGTCGGGTTGTAGATGATTGGGAGGCGGAAGCAGTGGTTCTCCATTGCACTACTCAACCCTTTAGACAAATACTATCACATTATTGGCGTATGAAAAATGTCCTAGAGCAATTGGCGTAAGAAAAATGTCCTAGATCAACTGCTCTAGGAAAGAGACAAAGCTCCTTCCCCATTTCCCTCTAGCAATTTAGAAAGTTCCTCTGGTAAGCCGACCTCCTCGTCTTCACCGAGTTTGCAACTGTAGGACCCTCCTAAAGAAACCCCTCAGCAGCAGGACACTATGTCCATCCAACATCTGGAAGAAGCTTCGCCCAATACAAAGCTGAAAATGCAAAACTCAGGGGGTCGTGAGAAGGCTAGTAGCTCGTCATAGAGGATGTTGATATTTCCTCCTGCAGTGGAATCACCCCCAGATTCATAACCGGCTCTCTCTACTGGTGAAGAAGACTAACTACAAGCCCTGCATTATTGTTGAAGAACCTTGGAGGAAGTCGTAAGGCATTAGGTTTTTTTAATTATCTCTTTGCTTTTCTCTGTATGCTCAGTTTGCTTGTCGTAGCTATGCTATGTGTCAGTTTTGTCTAGAGTGACTTGGTTTCCCTCACCAAGGGCATGTCTATAACAAGTATCTTGTTAGTATACCAGTGGCCTAACACTAATGATATCCAAGATATAGACTATATGTATGTACTCTTTTTTGTATATTAATACATCTTTTTGCAACTTAAAATTTAAATTATATATATATTTTACGTTATTATTTTATTTAAAAATAATTATAATAATATTTACATTTATTTAGATAACAATAATTATATTATAAGAATATAAAAATTAATGATGAAATAAGTTGGTAATCAAATATATTGTTTTTATATATTTCTTGGGAACTTGGAGGAAGTGTCTCCTTACAAATACCTAGGAATTGATATTCATCACAAGCTTAACTGGAATTATAACATTGAGAAAAGGATTAATGGAGGGTGGAAAGCTTATTTTGGTCTCGAAAATAATTGTAAAGCAGCAAACCTTGTGATGTGGGGGGTGAATCCGCGGACCTGGGTAACACTTTTTGGCAAGCGCATTTCGGCAAAAACAGAAAAATGCACCTCGGTCGAGGGCTTGTTAAACCCTCGACCGAGGTCTTAATATCTCGACCGAGGTTTTACCAAGCCCTCGACCGAGGTTTTGTTCAGCCCTCGACCGAGGTATTTCTTAACCCTCGATCGAGGTATTAAAACCTCGACCGAGGGTTAATAAATACCTCGGTCGAAA
>LPNX010548288.1:3464-19552 GCA_001517045.1 Pseudotsuga menziesii | reverse complement strand
GTTGGGTGTGTAGTTGGAGTGTCATTAATGTTTGAATTCACTCCCGGGCTTTTGCTCCGAAGGAGTTTACATGACTAGGACCTCGACCGAGCTCATACCTTGGTCGAGGGCTTANCGAGCTCATACCTTGGTCGAGGTCTTAACGAAACCTCGACCGAGGGTTTGTTAAACCCTCGGTCGAGGGCTTTACAAACCCTCGGTCGAGGTTTCGTTAAGACCTCGACTAAGGTATTTAAATACCTCGGTCGAGGGCTTAAGAAAATAGACTTAGCCCACATTCAAACAAATGAAAATTTTTCTGTGCCTTGCAGAGGTGTACACCCTGCCATTCCTAGCACATAACTGAGTGGAGTTGATACCGATAAATTCACCAACGAATCTTCTATCCATTGAGGTATCATACACGCATTTTGGCATTCATATGAAATTTATTTTTTAATTACTTCTAAAACTTATACTTAGAAAACCACACTGCAACTTCGAAGCAGCTCATAGAAAAATACGCAGAGTTAAAAATACACAGCCAAAAAATTCTTAAAAATGCACACATCACATATCGACGTGTCCTCTTCAAAAGGGTATCTTTGGTTTTTCAATTTTTGAAAAAATAGAAAAAATAGCTTTACGTGGACAAATATGTGTTTAAAACGATGCTGAAATCGAATGTGGTCACTTTCGAAAAATAATAAATAATTTTATAATGCGAAAAAAATTAACAAAAAAATATGCACATCACACTGCATTTTATGTAGATCATGCTCATATATATATATATTTTAATTATTAATGCAAGATTGAATTACTCTACGTGGACACGAGCCACTTATTAGCTTCTTCAAATTTTTAAGGTCACACAGTTTATTAAATGCAAAAATTCACACATTAAATGACATCGGAATATTTTTTAAAAAATATCACTATGAAGCCAACATAATATTCTACAATTTGTTTTTTTACTGCAAGTCAAAATTCACATGGCATATATGCGTTTTGAGGGCTTCTATCTAGCACATGAGTAAAAAATCAGGTTTTCATCGCCAAATTTGGCCAAAAAGTGTTACCCATCTTCATGGAATCACCTTGAGGATAAAAAGAAGCTCCTCTTTGAAACTTTAGTCACTCCTGTTATCTTGTATGGGTGTGAGGTTTGGGGTTGCAACATCTCTAGAGAATCCTGGAGAAATATTGAGCAAATCCAGAAGTGTTTTATAATGTATAACCTCAAAATTAAAAGCAATACACCCTACCCTATTCTCCTTATACAAGTGGGTCTTTCCTCTATCGAGAGCCTCATTGTGACTAGGCTCCTATTATACAAGCACAAAATCAATAACATGGGAGACCATAGACTTCCTAAGCTAGCTTTAAATTCCATCCAAAACCACCTAAGACTCAAGCAAGGTTGGTATAAAGATACGAGGGTATGGTTAAACCATTGGGAGATCAACGAAACTGTTGCATTGCAAAATATTAATAACATTAAAAATATTGTTACTTCTAAGTTTAAAGACAAAATGTGGTGTGAGAAAGATTTAGAGGCTAAAAGAAAACTAAGATATTATAAGGAGGTCATCAACCCTACTCTAGAAGATCAAAAGTATCTCTCTGTTTTAACTAGTTCAAAGGAAAAAACTAATATAGCCAAGATAAGAACGAACTCTCATGAGCTCCATAGGGAAACAGGTCGTTGGGCAGTTCCTAAAACATCATGGGTGGAAAGGATATGCCATCTTTGTGAGAATATGAACAATGAGGATGAGACTCCTTCCTCTTAGAGTGCCCTGCGTACACCCACATTAGATCTCAGTTCCATAATATTTGTTGCAATACCGACCTTCCTAGCTTTTTAACTTGTCAAAATTATAGTGAGTTCGGGACGCTTCCCTCCAAGCTCTTTGAGCATAGAAATACAATTTTAAAACAAAATAATAGTTTGTTTCTTTAGGTCTGATGGACCAAGGTTTGGTCTCAGGGACGTTAACCATCATCATCATCATTGTGATTTTTCAATTACATAATTATAATTTTTTAAATAATATAATTTTTTAGATTTTAAATTAAGATGAATTAATTATGTTACTGTGATTTTTCAATTAAATAATTATAATTTTTTAGATAATATTATTTTTTAGATTTTAAATTAAGATGGGTTAATTGTATAAAAAAACATTTGATAGAAATTGAAAGATTATAAAATAAATGATAAAAGAATTTAATAGAATTTTAAAAACTTTATATATAGATGAGAAGATAAGAGCTTTAATAAAGCTTCAATAATTTAAAGATCATATTCAAATTTATATTTGCTTTAAATCCAAATAATTATTCAATATTTTAATATTTATAATTGCTTTAAATCCAAATAATTACTCAATATTCTAATAGGATTATGTAGTTGGTATTAATAAGTAATTTGTTATATACTCTATTAAAATTAATTAATTTATTATATGATTAGTTTAATGTTTAAATATCTATCGAACATTTTTAAATTAATAATATTATTGTTTAATCAATTTTATTAATTTGTAGAGATATATAGCCATGCTATATGCATTTTCTTTATTGGAATTTTGACCACACAATTGAATTAATAATATTGTTGTTTAATTAATTTGTAAAGATATATAGCCATGCTATATGGGTATTTTCTTTATTGGAATTTTGGCCATACAATTGATGTTTGAGTATTTAAATTATATCTTAAAATATAGTTGCAAATTTGATGTCTTTCTTACCAACTATATAAACAATATTAAATTATCACAAAACTTATACTTATTTTAATTTAGTATTAATGTTTAGATGTGTCATTCTCTGCTTTAATAATGTTGTTTGTAAATGGTTAAATTTAGTCAACAAAACTATAAAAAAACAATTTTTTACCTATATTATACCATACTATAAGTTTCATTAACTTTTGTAAGTGGTTAGTTGTTACAGGTAGATAGTTTTTTTATTGATATCTCAAATTTTATAAAATCTCAAGAAATTGCTAGATATTTAATAAATTAAGAGGTCCCAAGCTCTTATTATACATTTGATCCTTCAAAAATGATTTCCTTTCCACTAAATGTTTTTCATACTTTGTTTCTTGTAGCTATAAACCCCATGGCATATTTCTCAATGGAACAACGCATAGGGGTGAATCCGCGGACATGGGTAACACTTTTTGGCAAGTGCATTTGGGCAAAAACAAAAAAACGCATCTCGGTCGAGGGCTTGTTAAACCCTCGACCGAGGTTTTATCAAGCCCTCGACCGAGGTTTTGTTCAGCCCTCGGTCGAGGTATTTATTAACCCTCAGTCGTGGTATTAAAACCTCGACCGAGGGTTAATAAATACCTCGACCGAGGTATTAACTCGGTTGAGGTATAGACCTCGATCGAGGTACATACCTCGACTGAGGTGCCTCTGTCAAAAAAACTATAAAAAGAGGCCGCTCGTCCCCTTTTATAAATGAACATGATCATTACATAACTGAATTGTATTTAGTCGAGGAATCACTAAATTACCAAAGACTGAAAAAATATTCATTATACTTTGCTGAATCCTCCAGCAACTCATGAAAACCTGAAAATAGAACTCTCCACAAAAAACTTTGCCTTCAAACATTAATGACACTCCCCGAAGTCCCTGGTACAAAACGAAATGGAGCCATTTTTGAGTAGTGGGATGCAACTGGAAGCAGTGAAAGCTTTTCATATATTGAAAATAGAACTCTCCACAAAAAACTTTGCCTTGATCTCCATAAAACTCTCCCCAAGTCTCTTTTGTGGTTCGCCATTTTCAATATGTGAAAAGCTTTCACTACTTGCAGTTGCATCCCACTACTCAATAAATGGCTCCATTTCGTTTTGTACCAGGGACACTGGGGAGTGTCATTAATGTTTGAATTCACTCCCGGGATTTTGCTCCAAAGGAGTTTACATGACCTCGACCGAGCTCATACCTCGGTCAAGTTATTAACTAAACCTCGACCGAGGGCTTTACAAACCCTCGGTCGAGGTTTAGTTAATACCTCGACCGAGGTATTTAAATACCTCGGTCGAGGTTTATACCTCGGTTGAGGGCTTACGAAAATAGACTTAGCCCACATTCAAACAAATGAAAATTTTTCTGTGCCTTGCAGAGGTGTACACCCTGCCATTCCTAGCACATAACTGAGCGGAGTTGATACCGATAAATTCACCAACGAATCTTCTATCCATTGAGGTATCATACACGCATTTTGGCATTCATATGAAATTTATTTTTTAATTACTTCTAAAACTTATACTTAGAAAACCACACTGCAACTTTGAAGCAACTCAAAGAAAAATCCGCAGAGTTAAAAATACACAACCAAAAAATTCTTAAAAATGCACACATCACATATCGACGTGTCCTCTTCAAAAGGGTATCTTTGGTTTTTCAATTTTTGAAAAAAGAGAAAAAATTGCTTTACGTGGACAAATATGTATTTAAAACGATGCTGAAATCGAATGTGGTCACTTTCGAAAAATAATAAATAATTGTATAATGCGAAAAAAATTAACAAAAAAATATGCACATCACACTGCATTTTATGTAGATCATGCTCATATATATATATATTTTTAAATTATTAATGCAATAATGAATTACTCTACGTGGACACGAGCCACTTATTAGCTTCTTCAAATTTTTAAGGTCACGCAGTTCATTAAATACAAAAATTCACACATTAAATGACATCGGAATATTTTAAAAAAAATATCACTATGAAGCCAACATAATATCCTACAATTTTTTTTTTACTGCAAGTCAAAATTCACATGGCATATATGCGTTTTGAGGGCTTCTATCTAGCACATGAGTAAAAAATCAGGTTTTCATCGCCAAATTTGGCCAAAAAGTGTTACCCATCTTCATGGAATCACCCATTATAAGGGTCCCACCTGAAGGGGCCTCGCCCATCTGCTCTGATTATGGAGCTAACCCGATGGGGACATCAAATGAGGCCCTTATATAGCGATGTATAACCACTCGGTGATTTGACTTCGAGACCTTCTGCTCACAACTTACAGCACTCAACCACTTGAGTTATGCCACCGAGCTCTATACCCCATGACATATATATGAATCTAATTTACCATTAAATATAAAAACATTATTGAACAAAAATTAATTTTTTACAAAACCAATAAAAAAAGATTAAAAAAAAGCATTAGCATCCCTATCCCTCACACCATATAGCTAGTCCACTTCTCAACAAAACTATAGAAAAAAAATGCCAATGATATATTAGTTTCCAATTAAGAGTAAGGTTCAATCTTGTACGTTCAAACTTGCATTGACATTCAATTAGTTATTCCAACTAAAACTCTATTCATATTTATAAATAAATAAAAAAATATTTTTTTGTTGTTAGATTCAATAAAAATATAATATACTTTTGACAAGACTAATTTTATTTTATTCTCATCAAAAGAAAATTTTTAAAAATAAATAAAAATATTTATTATGCCGAAGGCGTTTCACAATGGAGATGCAGTCCCAAAAGATTCCTCGTCGCTCCGTCTAATTGCAATTCAACAATTGTCTCGTTTGTTGGCAGAATAAGAGTTCACCATGTGTCTTCTATGTTAGGACCGGTCCTGTGCATGAATGGATTGATGGTCATATGTACTGACAGTTTTTTTCATGCACATTTGGTGATCAATTTCATATTTTTTCCACATGTCTCAAATGACAAGCCCATCTTTTCTGCCAGTGTCCTTTACTGAAGTTCAGTTCAGTCCTTTATCAATTTAGAAACATGATTCCACAATCTCGACCACAATACAATTTTTCGTGAGCTTTCTCTTGCAACCTCATTCTTTCTGCAATTGAGTTTCCACAACTCCGTTTCTGCATATTACCCTTCAATAAGCTCCTTTGGGTTGATGGGATTATGTCCTGAAATATTTTTTCATGCACATTTGGTGATCAATTTTGTCTTTTTTGCCGCATGTCTCGATTGACAAGATCATCTTTTCTGCCAGTGTCCTTTATTGCAGTTCAGTTCAGTCCTTTATCAATTTATCAATGTGATTCCATAACTTTTGTCCTGCATACAATCTTTCCTCAATACAGTTTTCTGCAAGCTTGCTTCTATAACCTCATTCTTTCTGAAACATAATCTTTTTGCAATTGAGTTTTTGCAACTCGATTTCCATAGGTTACCCTTCAGCAAGCTCTTTTTCTATAGATTACCCTTCAGCAAACTCCTTTCCACAATCTCCTTTTTCGCGATACTGTTTCTCCAATACAGATTTCCGCAAATTTGTTTTTGTAGTTCTGGTTCCACAACACTATTTTTGCATTTTCCTTTATGCAACAGTTTTTTTGCAATTGTGGATTGCGGATTGCGGGTTTGCAATTCTCCATTTTCAAAAATGGACTTTTGCAAACTTTCACCCATAATGGTCCTTTCCGTAATCAGATTGCGGATTGCAGATACTGCTTCTTAGTTGGTGTTTAGGGTGTTTTGCTAACAGCTGGCTTACATGTTTTGACTACACTTTAATCTGTTTCCCTAAACGACTGGTCCTGCGCATGAATGGATTGATGGGATTTTGTCCTGATAGAATTTTTCATGCATGTTTGGTGGTCAATTTAATTTTTTGCTACATGTATGAATTGACATGCTAATATTTTCTGCCATTGTCGTTCAGTGCAGTTCATTTCTTTGAATTGGACATAGCCTTTGCCAAGATTTGAGGCTGATGGTTTTGTGAAAGTTTTAGTCCGGGGGATTTTTCGGGTTTAAGCTCAGATTTTGTAGGGTCAATTTGGTCGAGGGACTTTGTGGCTTTAGGCTCACAGTTTGTGGGGTCAATTTGGTCACGGTGTGGTTTCACTACAACTTCAGTCGATGAATAAGAATTTGTCAATGTCCGTTCATCGACATGAATGCTCTATTTTAATTCTTCATCAATGCATTGTTGCGCTAGTAATGCAAAAAAAGTTGTCATTTGATTAAGAGATAGGCCTATTTCTTAATTGCGGCTCATCTTATGAGGATCTCGAAGATCTTGTAACAATCTCAATTTATTGAGTTTGCTGCTGCACCGCCTTTGATTTGCACATATATACAAAGCTTCAGGTAACCAATATTTTCTATTGTTTTCTTTTTCTTTGCGTGCATTTCTTTTGTTGCACTTCGTTTACACCAGAGATTTTGCAATAGAGGTTTTAACACTTTGTCAAATTTGCAGGTATTCCTTCAGTCTTCTTAACTATTTTCAACATTCATTGCGGTAGAAAAATATTTGCTTCATATTTCCATGGATTTGAATTTATATTCTTCTTGCAATTGGAATTTTAATCTTGAATGTTTAAAAATTTAGTATTTACGTACAAGTTGTTTATTTATTGTCAAATTGAGAGATTCATTTTGCAAACTGTATGTAATTGTTATTTTGGAATCAGTAAGAGTATTTCTGAAACATGGTATTTACTCTACCAGGGGCAATTGTTCTTATATTGCATATAGTTGAAAGTAGAGGAAAACAAATATCACTAATCCTACCCATAAAAAACAATTAACATGACCGCTTCCAAAACATGCAATCCACACTGCCAAGGCACGAGCTGTTTCACTCTGAATGATTTCCAATTATTATTTTTTCTTCATGCCCTGTTTGATTCCACAGGAAAGAACAACCATCACATTATGGAGATTATGCTAACTGAAGATGATATTTCACTCTTGCTACATGGTGATGTCAACCTTTTCCCGCTAGTACAAGTTTCCACATTAAACCAAGTGAAATCACTCAACTCATCAACTATTCGATTCCTAATTTCTATCTTAGACGACCTTCACAAGCATGATCTATTACTTCCAATTATATATAATAGTCTTGTAGAAGATGGGCAGATAAAAGAATGAACTATAATCAAAGTCACCCAATGTACATGCAACGTTGTACATAATGTAACGTATGTTTGATTTCCTCGTTGTTTTGTCCCACTTAATTAATTTCACACCATTGATGCATCAAATGTTTTTGCCTCCCATTACTCTCTAACATACTTCTTCTTACGACGACTATCACAATGTTTGCACTTGAAGTTGTCACAGGGGATGCGTCGATTATTGGAGACCCTGCATCTTACCACTTAGTCGTAGCCTCTCCCTCATAGAGTAGTTCCTCTATTGTAGTGAACCCTACCTCAATAAATGAAAACCTTTCCTTTCCTGCATCGACTATCCCATTCACTTCACATGCCTCTTTTATCAATTTGGAGCATTCAAGATCGAGTTATGGCCAAGACAAACATTCATGAACATGAAAACCAATGACGGTTTGACAAAGTGTTTGGATTTTACCTTGTTAATAATTCACATGATGAAATACATATCTCTACTTTCAATGAATTGGCACTCTCTTTGTATGACCAAATACAAATAGGAGTAGTGTACATAGTATCAAATGGCATAGTGAAAGAATCCAATCCAATTTTCAACCATCTGAAAATCCATAAAGAGATTTTCCTAGGTTCCCCTTAATAATTAGATGAATACCCCTTAATACCTTTATATTGCTTTGACTTTAAAACTATTCAGGACATCCAAACTATACCTGTCAATTCAATGGTTTCCCTTCTTGGACTTGTAATTTCAGTGTCGTCTGCATCCACCATACGAAAACCGGATGGCGTGGAGACTGTAGGACACACCGTTGGACTCCTCAACATGTAAGGCTACAACATTGACATAACAAGTTGGGGATATCATTTCCAAATTGAAGGAGTCAAGCTTGCTAACCTTCACGGTTTAGATACTCCTTCAGCTTTAGCAATCAAAGGCGAACGTGTTACAGGTTGATTTGGAAGATATCACTGGACACCTTCATGGTGTCATATATTTTTATGATGCTGCAAACCGACACATAGGAATTTCTATGAAATACCTATGCCTCCTCTCAACTAAAGCACCATCAATTGTTGAAATATCCCAATAGATATGCAACAACCAATTTCTTTTACTCTTTCAGTTAGAACAAAGACCTTTTGTGGAATAGCATGCATAAAGGTTGTAATTGTGATGGTTGAAAAAATTTAATTCGAAATTTTAGCTAGACATTCAAATGCATGAGTTGTTTCAACTTGATTCTTAAGCATTTTTTATTGTCTGTAATGAGTAGCCTAAATTCTCAGATTTTTGTCCTTCTTTCATGCTTCAACATAGCAAGGTTATTTTTTAACACGCTTTTAGGAGTTCTATCTTGTAGTCTCATAGTTCCACTATACAAGCCTTCACTTAACATTTTGAACCTAAATTTTTGATGCAATCTATATCGTCGCTTTTGAATACAATACTAAATTTTCTATTATGTTTATTTATAAAATAAGCAACTTTGTTCTCTTCTTTCTTAGCACAACTTGTCATTCTTCCATAAAGAACAATTATTACATTTATTGTTTTTTCATATATGGTTTGTCATACTACACTTTGGTCTTCTATATTGTTTCTTTCTTACAGTTATCAAGCTAGAACTTGAAAACAAATATTTACTCCATAAATGTTATTTTAATGTACATAGTTGGTTCCCAATATGCAATTACTTAATATTTGCTCTATATCTTTTGTTTTATATCCATAAAATTTCCACTTAATACATATATAAAATGTGTCCCTGCCACCAATGAAAGCTTCTAAGTCTTTAACAAGTTTACACTTTTCTTTGATTGGGTGACTTTGATTATAGTTCCTTCTTTTAGTTTCCCATCTTCTACAAGACTATTATATATAATTGGAAGTAATATCTCATGCTTGTGAGATCTCTCTGAGATAGAAATTGGGAATTGAATAGTTGATGAGTTGAGTGAGTTCACTTGGTTTATTGTGGAAACTTGTACTAGCAGGAAAAGTTTGACAACACCATGTGGAATAGCATCTTTAGTTAGCATAGTCTCCATAACGTGATGGTTGTTCTTTCTCATGGAATCAAATAGGGCATGAACAAAAAAAAATGGAAACTGTTTAGAGTGAAATAACCCATGCCTTGGCAGTGTGGATTGCATGATTTGGAAGCAGTCATGTTAATTGTTTTTTATGGATAGGCTTAGTGATATATGTTTTCCTCTACTGTCAACTATATGCAAGATGAGAATAGTTTCTCTTGGTAGATTAAATACCATGTTTCATAACTACTCTTACCGATCTAAAAATAACATTTACATATATTTTGCAAAATGAAACTCTCAATTTACATTCAAGATTAAAATTCCAATTGCAAGAAGAAAATAAATTTCTACGAAAGACCTATGCCTCTTCTCAGCTGAAGCAACTTCAATTCTTGAAATATCCTAGAAGATCTACAACAAAGAATTTATTTTTACTCTTTCAGTTAGAAGAGATACCTTTCGTGGAATTACACGCCTAAATTTTGTAATTGTGATGGTTGAAAACATTTAATCGACAATTTCAGTTGGACATTCAAATACATAAGTTGTTTCGACTTGATACTTAAGCATTATTTATTGTCTGTAATGAATTGCCTCAATTCTCATATTTTTGTCCTTGTTTCATGCTTCAACATAGCATGTTTTTTTTTAACCCACTTTTACGAGTTCTATCTTGTAGTCTCATAGTTCCACTATACAAGCTGTCACTTAACATTTTGAACCTAAATTGTTGATGCAACCTATATCATTGATTTTGAATACAATACTAAGTTTCTATTATGTTTATTTATAAAATAAACAACTTCATTCTCTTCGTTCTTAGCACAATTTTTTATTCTTCCATAAAGAACAATTATTACATTTATTGTTTTTTTTCATACATGGTTTGTCATACTACACTTTGGTCTTCTATATTGTTGTTTTCTTACAATTACCAAGCTAGAACTTGAAAAACAAAATTTCTTCATAAATGTTATTTTAATGTACATAGTTGGTTCCCAACACAAGTGAATTTGACCACAAATTCCAATGGCCTAAATGCACAATTTTCGACATCTTAATGTCGGCAATTCGACAATTTTCTTTCTTTTAATACGTCGGTGGTATTTCACATTAGTTCCAACTAAGAAATTTACTCGTCGGATTTTCAACACCCCTTTGTCGAAAAACCGACCACTAATGCGAGTCCATATTCTTTGGCCTATCGATGAACACTCCAGAGGTGTCGAATATGCAACGACCCAGTCCACTATAAAATATGATGAACCCCTTAATATCGGTTGGATAACCAATGGACTAGAGGCGTCGGAAGTTTAACAGGGTCATCGGATTTGATGGATATCCGACGACCTCCTTCACCAAAGAAATCTTGTAAATCCTTTCTTTCCCGTTGGATAACCAATGACTAACACATCGGTAGTGTAGCAGGGTTGTCAGATTGGATCTCTATCTAACGACAAGTGCCACTTTGACGCTGTCAAAAAACTAACAACCCCGTTGAAATTTGTAAAAGAATAAATGGAAAGCTTTTCAAATCCAAAATAAAAAGGATTTGAATGTAATTCGCATGCCTCTAAATTCAAATTATCATACGTTTGGGATTTGATTTGGTCAAATATAGAAAGAATTAAAATGATTACAGGATAATGAAAATAGGATCTAGTGTAATGCAATAAAAATTAGTACATGCTAATGGAAATATATAAAGTAAATGTGTGTATATAAAGTATTAAAAAAATACTTGCAACTAGGGATGATTTTAAGGAACCATACTTATTTAAAAGTGTATAAATGTTGGCGAATCTTACCACTTTTTAAGACACCAACTATAAAATGCTTGGCGATGTTTTTAAACAATTATTTTAATTTCCAAGGATTTTATATCATTTATATAATAAATTGGCAATTTTTAGGGTGAAAAAAGTTTACCCCATCAAAATTGGGCGAAACAGGGCTTCAAAAATTGCAAAATGGTGAATCTTTTGTTCGAGAAAACCCCCTAAAAATATCCCATGGGCTAAATTCCCCCCCTAAAATTATCCCTGCTTGCAACAAATTGAGGTAACCTTACACCCATAATTAACAGAGTTGAAAAAACAAACAAGGATTTGTTTACATTTCCACACGCATAAAGTTACCATCAAAATCATAATAATTGCAAAGGTTGTAGAAAACATGCATGTGGAGAAAGGGTTTTAATTAGTAGCAGAAGTGGGCCAACATTGAGAAAAAACTAACCTTTGTCAAAGCAGAGGATCCTTCTTCTTGCACGATCTTAGGAACACAATCAAATACACCCTTGTATTGATTTGATGTTCCCTATGCCAAAATTAAAGGTTAGATTACCATTGTCATCATGCTTCTCCTATCTTACTATTTACAAAAGGAAATACCTCTTGTCTATGAATTGACTATAACTTAAATCACTTCTTAAATGGATACCTAAACCACTAATTTGGTCTTCATTACATGAAGAGGAGTAGTTATTGCACCAGTAACAACACCTGCATGAAAATCATGTCAGAGTATTTGGTGATATGTCCAACATCATGTCTCATTAAGGAGATGAATATTCTTAAGTTGTGAAAATACAAGTCTATCTATTGCTATGTTCAAATTTCATATTAATAAAAGAATACAGATACAACCAAAGTTCTGAGTTAAAACAAAAATTCACAAGAGACCTTGCTCGGATGACTTTAGCTTTCTTTCCTGTATTGAAAATGAATCAGTTCCGAATATTTGTAGGGAACATATTGAAAGAAAAAGGACTCTAAAGGAATTTAAACACCTGGATAAGCTATATCCAGATACTGAAACCATTCAATACCATTCAATACCAGTCAATAAATCAACTGTAAGATTGCTTACTTTTTGCATTTGTGTTTGGTGTGTTCTGGATATTTGAAAGCATGGTTGGAGCAATGCAACCTCAATTGAAAGTTCTAAATGTTGCAGACAATCTAGATGTTTGGGGTCCTTTGGAGGGCTTTGTTATGTTACTCCAGAATGTTCCCTATGCCCCTTTCTCTAAAAATGAGAGGATTGTAAGGGTTTTAGATTGGACGCGCAACTATAATGCTTAGCCCAATGCGAGGAGCAAGAAAGAAAGTAGTGTCTTCGATTTTCATTTCGATGAGATGGACAAGGAATCATTTCATTTGGTGGATGGAAAACCCCCTCCAAATCCCATATTTGGTTCCATATGGAGGTTCCAGCAACAAAGGAATTTACTAATCAATACGAGGGTAATCAATACGAGTGTAAATGGCAGGAGATTTACACGTTTGGGAAGCATTTAGTCCTCTATGGATATTCTTGGTGACGTCCACTTCCTCCACAACCTCGACCTCCTCTACAACCTCTGGGACCTCGACCTCCCCTGCTTCCAACCTCCTTTGGAACCTATGGGACCTCGACCTTCGCTTCCAAGTAGAGAATTGTAAATCAACCCCAAGGTGGTGGAAAATAGTAATAAAACTACGTCTAGGAAAACATAAACAATAAATCCATACAGAGAATGGACCCCAACTAAAATAAAGCGAGTCTATTTTACCGTAATGCTTCCGCAATATATAATGCTCCAACGACAATTATATAGCGATGGTCGCGAGTCATAAACATTGAAAGCATGACGGTTGTGTTTTTATATTTTTTCAACCAAAATTTTTAATAAATGTTAAAAGTATGACCAATAAAATGTTTAATTTTAATAAACATTAATAGTATGGAAAATAATCTAGATGTTGTAGTTGAATTGTTTGAAGCTAAAAAAATCAAATTAATTATTGAAATTAATATTAAGCCCTAATATGGTGACTATTCGTTCAATTAGCCAGAAACCCTAATGTTGGAAAAAAGAGAGAATAAAGCAAAGAAATCACCCGAAATTTGTTGCAGACAATGAATATTCTTGGTAGCTAACCCAAGTGTCTATCGAAAAAATTAAGGTTTTTAAAGATAAAGGAAGGTCAATATTCTAATTATAGGCTTTACAAAGATGAATAAACATGTATAAATAGGAAAATGAATGCCCTTAAGGTGTAAGAGAACAATGATTATCCCTTAGGGCATCTAAGTAACACAAAATCATAACATTAATTAGGTTTTACGAGTTTGATTATAATGATATAATGTTTTTTAGACCTAAAGCAATTTTCTATTTATGTGACTAGTGTATTGATAGTGGAAGTACCATAAATGAATATGTGTATGGTTAACGCCAAAAGATTAGGAAGGTTTAGGGGTTTGACCCAAGTTGATATTATAAGTAGTGATTTCCAAATGGGGTTGGAAGGTTATGTAACCAATTTAGGGAATCATAAGTTATCATGGACCTAGGTCAAGTATTTTCATGCACAGTTGGACCCATGCTAATAAGAAATGGCCCAAATAGGTGCATAGAGGTTTCATTGAATTGAACTAGAGATCAAGAATGGGAGATGAAAGGGGAACATGGACCTAAGAAACTGACCTAGGTTTTGAACATCTTTGTGAGGTCCCATGTATGGACTAAATTGAGAGGGGTCTAGGAATGTGATCCATCACATTAGAGAAACAATTTAGAGGTACCATATCATCATTGGGAAAATCAATCATAAAAAATACGACCATTATATATAAAAATTAACAATTAGAAAAATGAGATTATTTTCAAATATACACATCATCAAAAGTAACCCTATGATGACGACAATGATGATGATGATTATGATGATTATGATGATGATGATAACAGTGACGGTGATGGTGATGACGACGATGAGTATGATGACAATGACGATAATGACGATGAGGATGAGGATGATGATGACCATGATGATAATGGTGATGGGGATGATGACAATGTCGATGATAATGGGCCACGATGATTCAGAAGCAGATGGTATTCTTGGCGAAAGTATTCTTGAAATGGATGGAATGAGAAGCGGTGGCGGAGGAGGAGGAGGAGGAGGCGGGGGAAGGGTCCATCGCACTTGCATGAAACTGGAGGCATTGGGTTTGGGGATGGAGGGTTGGATAGAAATAGAACTAGAACTAGAAATTGGGAAAGCTCTGAATGGTCGACACGAGTGGTGTAATTTGATGCGATGTTGATTAATAACAATATGATATTATAGAAGACAAATCCGATAAACCAATTAAAACATTAATAAATTTATATCATTGATAAAATAACAACGTGTAATGATAAAGATGTTGATTAATAACAATATGATATTATGGAAGATTTGAGGAAAATTTTGCACTTTGAATAATTCTATTTACATTGTATTGCATGATTTTAGTTTTAGTGTATGTGCATATCAATGCATTCCATATATCTTAACATTATATATATTTCACTATTATAATTTGGTTTTGATATCCAAACGTTAACAATGAAATCATATCTAATCAAATCAATGCATCATATAATTTTTCTTGTTATAGTGTTTTCAATTAATGCAATGTATATGAATTTTTCACTATATTATGAGTGAGATAAATGCACCATATTCTTTGATATATAATTGCTAGAATTAATGCAAATATTTGTCATTTTTTTGTTCTATCGTCACTAAAACCAATACACCCTAATGTTTTAGGGAAACAATATGCACCTCGTAGTAATTTAAGTAAGATTTTTGTAGGGGCTTTGACATAACCTCATCTCTCTATTCACATCTGATTTTTTACAAGAACTTTCAACATACTAGTTGTAGGGGATTTGACTTTTAATTAGTTATTCTAGCTAAAACTCTAGTTTTAATATTCAACTTTATAAATAAAAAATAATATTTTTATTATTTTACAAATTTATTTATGTTTAATTTGATTCGGCAAATATATGATATTATGTTATTTTTACGCCGATAGGCGTTATTCAATGGTATTTTGGGGGGTTTGGGGGGAGATGGAATTGCTTGAGCGGATCATCAAGATCCAGCAAATCCCGCCAAGTGGATGCTCAAGATCTTCCCGTTCGTCTGATCTTTTAACACTGCTAACTAGCTGAGAGTTAGGAGTTTGTTAAGAGATGAGGTCGGTTTTCACCCTGCTTTCAGGCGGACAAGATCCAAAACCCAGAGGTGCAGTTTCCAAAACCCTGTTTCGCCATTCCTGTGCCGTCCTGGAGCGCGCCGTCGCTGGATCTGGAGCATTCGCCAAAACCCGATTTGTTCACCGTGC
>LPNX010548255.1:450534-463705 GCA_001517045.1 Pseudotsuga menziesii | reverse complement strand
TGGTAGGGCAGGTGATGATGATGATCCAATGGTAGGAATAAGCCTACTAGGGGGCTAATCAATGGGACTCCTAAGGGAAAGCCGTGCATACCCGTTCCCATTGTTCAATCCATATGGTCTCTCATTCTCCTTTCTACTTCTTGATCCCAGCAATCTAACAAGATTCAGCCCTGTAACCCTTTCTTTGTTGCTAACGCTGTGTCGCGATTTCGACCCCTTCTTCCTTTTCCACGTGAAAGATAACCTGAACAACCCTTCTAGCTATTTGAGGAACGTAGTCGCTCGACCAAAGGGATAGGAACGACCACTCTTTGAAGGGGTAGGGGGTGAGGTACGAACCCGCTCCCCCGACCAAATAGAGGGGGAGGCCCTAAAATGGAGGAGGCCGAGCCTTCTTTGTGTCAGGAGCTCTCCGTCCTATGGGGATGGTAAATACTCCGGCATAAAGGTGGCCTTTCAATGGAGATTTTCCTCCGTGAACCTGGCCTATGAGGTGGTAAATTGGAGAGTGCTAAGGTGACGTAACGTATTGAAAGCTAGGCGTAACATAGGTATATTGAAAGCCAGTCAGTAAGTCGAGTCAGTCGCGTAAGTAAGCAAATGGGTGGAAGGAGAACCTTAAAAATGCATTTTCGTTTCAGTAGTAACCCGGCTTACTTGCAATATCCCTGCCTGCAGAGCAGTGTGAATTTGTGTAGGTTATTCCTTACCTAAGCAGAGCTCAGTCTTTGAGGGGAATAAATATGAGGCGTAACGTATTGATATAGGAGTAAGTCTCGGAAAGATTAAAGATAAGATCGAGTAAGTTGAGTAAGCCGCCAAAAAAAACAGTAGGTGAGAAGGTGCGTAGCTCTTTCCCGACAAAGGAGGGGAAGGCATTTACTAGGTTAGGTCTGAAGCCCGCCCGTCCAGCTCTCTCTCTTGATCCCATCCCGTCTCCTCTGATGTAGTAAGTCTAAGTAAGGGAGGCAGCAGTATCTCTAGGTGGGTAAATAGAAGGTTGGGTAGCAGGCGCGGAGCGAAAGGCAGATAGGTATATAAAGTGGGTTCAAATCGATGAATTGTATTGGCAAGGCTTGGCCGGACAAATAGGTGGTGGTACCCATAAGGTAATATGTGAGACCAAGAAGAATTCATAAGGTAAAGGTATTTATTGGTTGATGTTCCAAGTGAATACTCAAGGTCTAAGTAAGTACCAGAGCCAGCTCAAGCAAGCCCACCCATTAATTAAGGCAAGCATCTCAAGTTCCTGCTAACAATGTAGTCTGAATTCCAAACAAGTAATTATTCCCGTCCGTTCTGAAAAGATAAATAGCGGTACCCACTAAGCATTCATAAAGAAATTGATCTAGGGCTAGAAGGTGCTAGTTATTAAGGTGGATAGGTTGGTAAGTTCTGACCCCGCCCGATCTCATAATCAAATCTGATAAGATCTAATAAGTTCAGGCAGTAATTAATTGATAGGGCAGTTCCGATCCGACAATCCGACAATACCACAGCGGTCCAACATAAAGTAAGGAAAGGTAGGGATGATCATATTAACTAATCCAATGATGTAATACCTTCAAAAATTTCCATAATTAAGAAAAACGGCCATAACTAACCATATTCTTGATATCTATTATTTTGCTTTTGGCCAAGGAATGGATTAGATTAAATGATGTCTATGGACCATAAAAAAACAAGGGGAGCTGCTGAGCAGCAAGTCCCTGCCAAGGAGTGAGAGCAAGTTGTTAGTAGGATCAATGTGCTTCACGTTTCCATGTGCAAGTCTCTCCAGTCAGGAAAACCGCTAGAGCATTGTCTTCCACAGGATTAACAGATTCTTTGACTTGACCCACCAAGTCGGGAGATGGCCTGCCTATGTGGCATCATGCGCACTATCTGTAAAAGAAAAAAGCTAAAACACGACAAACGAGATTGGACTTATAACATGCTACAACTCTTTATCTATAACTCTTTATCTACAGGGATAAGCGTTCTTTGAACGGTTGCTTTCTCGATGATAGTGGCATTCTATAGCTTACCACATGAATAAGTGAGCCTGGACACAACGCAACAACTCCATATGCGTTCCTATAGTAAACTCAAAGCCTTTAAAGAAAAGTACCGTTGTCACCATATTCTATGAAAGCGAGGCTCGCCCAAGTCTTGTTGATTGCCATTGTAAACAGAGTTGCATTCTAACTGGCCTTCTTTCCTTTGTCTTCTGACTTGCCTGCCCTTCTGACTTGTATCGTCGAGGTTTTTATGTAAATAACTATATAGGGGAACGAATCCTTGATCAATCTATAACGCCCACAAGGTTTGGTACCATCATACGCATTGAGGGGAAAATAGAGAAAAGAGAACTCTGCCTAAGCGATAGTCGGAAGCTTGCCTTTTCACTTGCTTTCAGGAAAAATCCCGATCATGACAGATCTAAGGGCACTAGTGAAACTGCTTAAACTTGAACTAGGGGGTTCGCAGAGGGTAATTCCCTGTTTGCCCAGTTCATAAGGGCCATTCGGACTTGACGTAATCCCGACCTTACTCCAGTATCTAACTGAAAGTATCTTGTGAGTCCTACATGCATACTGAGATTACTCCGTTTAACTAACCGAATTGCTGCTAGGTGGCTTAGAATTCAGTTTTTTTCTCTATCTCGTTAGCAACACTATTACTATACTACCGTCGCGGGAGACGTGCTTTCACTTTCCCAAACAAAGCCCCTTCTATTAACCTCGGGAAAGTCCCTCTCCCTTATGGTCGAGCATGCTTACGCAACCTCAATAAATGCATTTTTTCAATATAGTAAAAAGAGTTACCCCAACTTACCGCTATGGAACAATAGTTCCTACCTGGGCTGGAAGGAAGGAATGACGATGCGTTACATACGTTAATTCACAATTTGAGCATCATACACCATTCATACATAGCCCCACATACCATCACATAGAGCACCTGACATAGCCGACATATCAACCTGACATAGCAGCTAGACATAGTCATAGATCATAGCCAGAAGGGCATAGCAGCCATACATATCCCCACAGCCCACATAGCAGATATACACGTAGACCACCCAACATAGCTATACAGCCAGACATAGCCGGACATACCTGCCTTACACAATAAGCACCAGACATAGCAGCAAGCAGCAAATAGACCAACCACACATAGCCATCCATACAGCCAGTCATAGCTAGAGATCATAGACAGAAGGTCATTGCCGATAGCCAATCATAGTTAGAAGGGCATAGCCAGGTAATTGCCGATAGCCTGTTTTCATTACCAGTCATAGCCGACGCTAGTCATTGCTTTAGACAGTCATAGTAAGAAGCTCTAGTCATTGCTCTAGCCTTAAGGTCATAGCCTTAAGGTCATTGCTATAAGGTCATAGCCCATAGCAGCTTACATATACCCATACCAGCTATACATAGCTGCTTCTATATACGCAGCATATAGAGCATATACAGAATAGCGTAGAAAATACAGTGTCTAAAGAACAGGCGCCTAGCGCGAAATAATGGATTATCTCATATATAAGGAAAGAGCAATATCTTCCCCCGAACAAAGAAAGTGAAGTCAACGACCCGAGTCAGTTAGTTCCCACCTACCTGCTGATCGATATCTTGATACCGGAGACCTGGGATATGATCGATTGAGACCCGTATCGATCTTTATACCTGACTTACTGATCTCGTGCTACCTGTCCGTATCGATGATCTTGCTTCCCGTTGATCTAGATCTACCTCCTCGACCTTGTCACCTTCCCCCACTGAATAACTCGAAGCTTTCATTGACCCTCGACCTTACAAACTGCTGATCGAGACCTTTGCTGTCCGGTAGAGTCGATACAGATGGATGTATATTGAATTGTCCATCAAGGTTATAATCTTCGCTACTATAGGTCTACATCAGCCAGGAATGCTTAGTAGGGGAGGCATCATCCTTCCTATTCATTAACCCTTTACCTTACCTTGCTTTATTAATTCACTTCTGCCGGGTACCATGTATTACTTATTGGTATGACCGAGCGCCCATACGATTCAAGAATTTGAACCCACTGGCTAGGTAAAGGAAGAGCCCTACTTTACTTATTTTACCTACTATAACAAAACCCTATTCTTCGTTCCATCGCTAGTTCTTATGGACCACGGCTGGTGCATATATACTCCCTGCCCTTACTATATATCATTCTATTTCATCCTTCCTATCAGAGGAAAACGTCGTTATTAAGTTTCAATATTCTTAAATAAAACCTTACTTTATGCACCCAAAAAAGGAGGCCCCTTTGACCCCCTACCTTAAAAATTATGTAATGATCCTTCAACCTTACACTGACTTCCTTCTCCCCTGATACCACCTGCCTGCTTATTATTTTATACCTGTATCTCGACTGATACCTGTCTGTCTTATCTCTTGCTACCTGCTAGGTATACCCGGGGGTGCAAGTAAAAAGGCGGGTGGACCCCCTTGATGTACTCACTTCAATAGTATCTCCTCCCTCAATTTTATCTTATGCTTATATGTGATATTATCCATGTTCCTCATCAATAAATTAATAAATAAATATAATAAATTACTACTAATCGGTGATCACCTCAAACAATCACTTGGAATAAATGTACTGTGTGTGTGGCCTTGCTTTTTATATGCGTACTGTGCTATCCTGGGTGACGTGAATTGGGGAGGCGTACTTAATGTGGGTGGCGGTATGCGGTAGACTGGTAGACTGGTAATGTTATAATGTTGGGGTAATGCGTTAATGGAGGATTGGTTACTGAAAGCTTAATGATTATTTTTTGGGTCGATTAAGACTTTGACTACTAGCTTCCCATGCATGCTTTCCCGATTGCGAGATGGATGGGGTCGATTAGCCGAATACTCGTAGTAGCTTCCCATGCTTTCATGATTATGGATAACATGGCTGGATGAGGGGATAGTGGGTACCCAGTATAATAATTAATGAAATGGTTTTATGTAACTGAATGCTTTGGTTGTTGTATCGAAGCCCGTGCAGCTCAATGCTATCTATGTGAAATAAGTGCTTCCTTAAGGATAAGGGATATAGGGCAGGCAGTCTTAAACAAAACATTTTTAGGGGAGGATAGCTCATTGGGTGGGGGGAGGGGTGTACTTATTACTCCTTCCTTCATTCCCTGGCTTCTCCGGTAGCTGCCCTATAGGGTACGACGAGTAATAATTAGGATTATTAAAGAGAATCCGCCGCCTCTTTAAAAGAAAGAATTTCTTTTCTTTATTGCCAGTTGAGGGAGAGCGGCAGTCCAACGGGCAGAGCCCACAGATAGAACCCCGATGGATGGAAGGATTGGGCCATATATATATATAGAACTTCTTGAAGGATTGAGTCAGTAAGGCTGAACCTTTGAACCAAAATGAAGTGCGGTCAACCAACTGCAAAATGAGAAGGTTATCCCTAAAGATATAGACAAGCAAGCAATTCTTAAAGATTGAGACGAAGGTTTCTGTGCAAACAATGCTCTGCTATTATGTAATTACGATGCGGGGGGGGCTCCCTTTTGGGGCAGATAAAAGGCATGGCTCTATATTATAATAGGGGCTAAATCACTCCAACAATTATACAAGGGTAGTATTACTAGGATCTTCATATTCTCAAGAGGCACTGCTGATATGGAGAAAGCAATAGGATTTACCTAAAGCCCGGGGCGTCATCAGAAAATAAAGATTGTCATAGTGGGCGGTAAATATAGAAAAAACCTACCCAAGTAATGTAATTGTGAAGCCATACTTCTGAAGCTTATATATATATATTAATATAGCCTCCTATTTATTCTTATATATGGCGGGGGCCGTCCCACACCCAAAGATCCTGCTAATTATATGCGCCCAAGAGGTTCTTTTTGTTTTGTTTTGTTTTGTAAATAACTTCTTCTTTATATGGAGACTCCTCTCCATCCGAAGGACCTAGCGAAGCAAGCAACGAGTCCTATCTGAACTCTACTAGATAGCGCCCCTTACTTAAACTTACCTTAAACTCCCACCCGCAGTCAATCAATATAGTGTAGTGGCGCCTAATGCAATTACTTTAAAATAGAAAACCGCTCACTAGAGAGCTATAGTGGGAGCTTGCCCATTTGAGAACACCTTCTATCAAACTAATTTACATTCACTACAACCAACTATAGTATAGATGGGGTTTTGTAAAGAGGCATGCTTTTAAAGATATCAGTCAATATACAGGAATAGGCAGCTATACCTAATTACCCAGTTTAAAATGGAACGGTATTACCCCGAGGGACTAACTAAGCCTAGTTTCAGAAGTGGTCGGCTCGGAAAAGGACTGGTTGGCTTGGACGGGGTGATAAAGTGGGATAGCAGCTGGAAACAAAAGATGAGTGTCGCCTTCTGTCAAAGTTTATATTAGTGCGTGCTAACGTTAGGGTTAAAGACACAATAGATTGGATGGGAATAAAATAGTTCTCTGAACTGGAGAACCAATCTTATTGAACAAAACTTCCGTTCAGGAGTAAGTAATATTTCAAAAGGACTAGGTCCACTATAAATTTATTAGCATGCATATATATACGGAGACGAAAAAGCTTACCCCGCATGCATGCTAAGGCCCTTAGTTAGAACCGATATTCTTTTCCACCTTTTAAGTTAGTCAGCCTCTTTACCCTTCAGTTGGCTTGGTCATGGTCCGTAATTAGAAGCTATCTGATCCAACCCACTGGAATAAGTACTGCTATCTCTATATTGCTCTATAGCTATTATAAATTGCCTTTACAGAAAAAGAGAACAATAGATTAAGCTCCCCTTTTTATCCATAAGTAAGGTTGTGGGGGGGGGGGTATACGGCCAGCATAGTATAGTAATGTGGGTCAACAGATAGATTAGTCCATAGGGAATATCTGAACTATAGTGAACATTACTTTTGTGATCTAAAGCTCTCATATAGCTGCATTGGCTGGGGTGGGCAACAACGTATTTAAATAAATTCTATTGTTACGTTAAAACAACTGACATAAAGAGTAACGATTAGTTGCTCACAAAGGAGGACGAGGTACGGTGGTAAGTGACTCTTATACCGTATAGAGGGCGAGGGACGGGCGAGGGCTCTCATAAAATAGGGAGGGTATGAGCGTTTCGCTCTTGCCAAAATGGTCGAGGGCAAGGAACGCGCTACCCCGAAAGGAGTAGGTGGGGTAGAGGCTCATTTCAAATAGAGGGTGGGGTACCTGGACGACTAGCTTGGGTTCGAAGGTTATCCCTCACACAATTTGTTACAGCAACCAACTAACCACCTGGCGTATTAACTCACCTTTAGAGGTTGGATCCATTACCTGAAGAGCATTGGACGAGTGTTCGACAACACAACAAGCTTAAATCATGCTTAAGAGGTATTGGCACTATATTCTCTTTTTTAGTCGGGATTCCATATACAATTGATTAATGAAGACAGCATTGCCGGAATATGGATGCCCATTTCCCTTTCCATTTTAGTGCTACCAACCACATATTATACCAGAACTTAACTTACCGCGTAGACCTAGGATATGGATAGAAGGAAGGCTGCAAAGATGTGCCGCTTTAGCATAAATAGTAACAATCATTCTCTTACTAACGAGCTCCTGATTTTAATAGACTCTAACCGTTAGGACTGTCCGGGGTAGGTGGGGAAGGAAAGGAGGAGCCCGTGAGGAAGAGAGGAGTCTGACCTTCCGTGAGGAAGAAGACCTGCCAATAAAGAGGAAGAGGAACCGTGAGGAAGATAAGAGGCTTTTCCCTTATATTTTCATTTCCAGAGTGAAGCAGGTAAAGAGAATAGCAGTTATTGTATACACAAGAGGACGAACAGGGGAGGCAGGATGGGAAAGAGAGCGCTCCGATAGGCAGAGAGACTCAATTCCTGATCATCTGTAACGGGTATTCCTTCTTTACGGATTCTAGTAAAATGAATGCAAGTCCTGCCTGGTCAGCTGGCTTCCCGAGAAAGCCGGCTACTAAAAGGACTTGAAATGGATCGTTAGCTTACTGGAATAGAAAGAGATATTTTAAATATAGTGTTATATTTTAAGTCATATGGTTGGATTATCTCTCAAAGATTAATACCATTAGCAGGCTCTCTCTTTGGCAAGCCCGACTACCGGGCACTTTATTTCCTTCCAAGCCCCCCCTCAAATCGTTACCACATTCAAAAACTTGGGTAAATCATAATAAGTGTTCATTCTAATAGGCTAATAGGGGAAAGCATAAAATAGAGTAAGGCTGGCTCTCCCTACTTTGCTCACCCAATTTGCTTAGCTTGCATTACCGAGGGTTAATCATTACCTTGGGTGAAAGTACATGGGTGCGGGATGGCAGTTCATCAAGGTAGGGTCTATTCTGTAAGGGCTCTTCCCTATCTGGGCTCGATAGAGCTCGTAGGTAAAGGGAGGAGCTCTTAACTTATATTTTCCTCCCTTTATTTGCCGGAAACAAGGTTTGAAGAATAAATAAATAAGCGGTAATTACATATCATAATAAAGGTCCAATACTTAATAAAGGTGTTTTACTGGGGCATAAAAGCGGTGTTACTGGAAGGAAAGGGTATTTGAACCTAGCCTATAAGTATTGTTTAAGTATGTTCTCCTATATAGTTTTTTTTTACTATCCGCGTGGTGGTCGGTACGTCTTTATGTGTGAGCCTACATAGTATTTCATGCCTAGTCCGGGTGTGTTCCAAAGGTCTTGTTTCGGTGTTACTGACTCACTATCGCTCAGACAACTAATTGCACTTACGGTGTTGTCTGCAGAAAGAAAAAGGAAGTGTGGGATGGACCTACAGTGTTATCCCAAGCTTGCCTAACAAAATAAAGAAAAAGCTGACCTAACCCGCAAGTCTGGTTTCAGTGTCAGAAGCCTACTTAACTAAAGGAGGACACTTGTTGGTTACTGGACTTATCTCGCGGTAAAGGTGTCTACACTGGGTTACTAGGTACATATACTCAAAACAGTTACTCTATTGTATATTGATAGCTGCTTTCAAATTGTGTAATTTATATAACACTATCCCCACACTTATTCCCCCCTTGATAACTGCCTCTGAACTGCCCCATCAAATTGCAGAAATTAGAATTTATTACCAACCTACTATTTACCTAGATAGTTGCTCCAAAACCATATAAACTAATAGCATAAATAAGGGATATACCCTAAAGAAATTCCCCCAATAACTACTTAATATCTGTCCCATCCTTATAGTCAGAATCTAGGTTTTACAAACTTATTAGTCAATTATGTATAATTTACGATCCTGAAATTACAATTCATAGTCATAGTAAAGGCACTTAAATTATAATTACTCTATCTATGAACGGATACGTATGATGAATTGGCCTGAAAGGACAATTCATATATCTAGTAACGGTCTATCTAGCCGGCCATTAAGCGAGCAACCCTTATGTCCCGTCCACTCCCAGCAACTAGGCTTTCTGTCATCAATCAATAAAATCAATCAATCTAGTGAGGCAGGCCAGAGAAGGCCAAGTAGGTAGGACTGGGCCTCGATATGAGGTAAGATAGCTAGTTTGGGAGAAGACGCAGAGAGGAAGGAGCAGGAGGGAATGCAGGCAGGGAGGACTGGGCATCCACACGACGAGGGAGATAGAAAAAGTAAGGGTAAAAATTTGTTGTATAATGATATGGAATGGGTATTGAACGGACTGGAGGAAAGCGTCATACGGGTGTTTATGGGGACTGGGTCAAGCGGGTATGCGTTAATAGAATAATGTGGTCATGGGACATAAAGCGTATTGGGGGCTGCTAGAATAGAAGACTGCAGGGAACGTGCTATTGTTTCAGTTGAAGCTCCTATCGTGGAAGATATAGCAGTTGGAACTCCTCTATTGGAAACAACAGCAATCAAGTTAATATAATCCATTCAATAGTAACTGTTACAAGGAAGAAAGCAAGGCTTTAACCCACCAGCATAGGTAGGGGACCAATTTCAAGTAAGTAGTACTATTAAATCAGTTGACTGGTAACACTGATAGGCCATGTTTGCATAAGAGAATATACCACCTGGTAAGGTCTGTTTGTCCTCTCGTTGGTCGGCGCTTCGTACCTTACCTTCCTTTGGGAAGAACTGAAACCCATTGTCCATATATATATATATAAATTCTTATTACTGAAGTTTGGTATTTCGGATCTTTATCTATGATTCGACCGAACCTCAGCCCTCGACCCATTTATGGCTGATCCACCCAACTAATGGGATTCAAGTACTGCCAGACCCAGAAGTAATCAAATGGATCCAGCTTCTTTTTTCTATAAACGAATTTGGGCATGCAATTTGATCTCCTCCTTTCGATGCAGCGCAAAGCGGGTATTTTGTAAAAGTTAGTGATGAGAGTTCCCTTTATATTCTTTAATCTAGGGAGGGGGGAAAAAGCAAATACTAAGGGGTCCTTCCCTGCATCATCATTGCTGGGGCCGTTCTCCAGTGCCAGTTATTGGGCAAATACCAGAGATATCTGAATGCACACGTAAGCTCAAAGGTAGGTGTAGCAGTCCCTTCCCTTACAAATGTATCTTCCACATGAATGGGAGGAATTTAGTGGTGTAGAGGGGAGAACTAAAAAACACAACACTTTTTTGCTATTTATGTCCATAGCCAACCCTCTTACTACTCGCCGAGAGCGGAAGTAAATTAATTAACCGGGAATCCACAAGAATAATACAGGGTATATTAAAATGCCCGAGTTATTACAGGTGAACAGCCCACATAAATCAGTGAGTTCCAAAAGTTATAGGTGGGGTTTTCCACAGTTGACTCGCGATCCACCCTACTATTGGGCAAATGGGTTGGCCCCGGGACAAGAGGGAATGTTAACGGGGGGAATAGCAACTATTATGAATGAATAAGTAGATAAATCAATGGATAGAAATAAAATAGAATGATTTATTTTAGCATTTCCATAAGCTGTTGAACCGGTTTACTCATAAGCACCAGTCTTACGATCAGCACCGATTGAACCAAAATATCCTCCAGAGGCATCTCTTCCAGAAGCAGTACCAGTTGAAATGGAATTATTTGCATAAGCTGTATAAGGGGAAAAACCCCAATGGAGCCAACAACCTCAATTGAACCAGCCTCACCCAGGATCAATTCAAGAAGCACCAGTTTAATGAACATTTCCATAAATGGTTGAACCAACATTTCCAGAAGAAGTTGAAGGGGCATTTTAATAAGCAGTTTAAGTAGCATCACCAGCAGCCTCATAAGCACCAGTCGAACCATTATTTTCAGCCCAAGCATCAAAACTAGCATCCCCAGGAGTATTCTTCCTAGCAGTTCCAAGAGCAGTTCGATCAGCAGTTGAATCATCATCCCCAGCATAATTAGTTGAACCAACAGCAGACCAAGCAGCATCAGTGGAGCCGGCATCATAACAGAATTCCAGCTGGGCTGAAGAAGGAGAGTAGGCGCCCAGCAGCAGCCGAACCGGCAGATTAATATTCTCGTCATAATTCTCAGCATTCTAACCCAAGATTAGTCGAACCTTAATTCTTAGCACATAAGTTGAAACGAACAGTGGAACAGGGGCATTTCCAGCAGCATTAGAATCGTAAGTAGGGCCAGCAGCCTCATCAACACCAGTATACTAAGCTTCATTCCTGGCAGAAGGTGAAGCACAAGCAGCTAAGCATCACCCACCTAGCTGATATGGATTGTTATTATTGATGGGAAGGTTGTATTCCAACCCAGGTAACAGGGTTAGGCCCAGGTTCCAGGTTGTTGTAGGCCCGCCCGCCTGTTGTTTCCCAGTGTTGGCAGGTCCCCACCCTTTCTAAGTTGGTCCGGGGGGGTCATTTGGCACACCCGTTCCCGTGGTGAAGTGCATGACTTACTTGTTTGTTTATAGAAGCCTTAAATCCAATCTATCCAGCAGCATCCCACCTCTGTCCCCTCCCTCTAAACTGGTGGGCATCGATCCAAATAAATCAAGGCTATTTGGTCATCCCGCTCCTTTTCGGCCAGCATCATCTTCTTAATAAGTTATCAATCATCAATCCCCTTCCGGAGACTTCAGGTTGGGATAGGACTCCAGGCATAAAATTCATTTATTATCTAGCTATTCAAATCAAAATAGAAATAGGACTCTGCTCAACAAATTGTGAATCACCGTAAGTAAAGCATGTTTTAATATTTACTGGGTAAGGTATAATGGTGTATACTTACTTTTTGGGCTAAAAGAGGATGCTCCTGGCAAAGGGTTACTGACATATGTTGTACCTGTTAGGCTGGTGTGGGACTTGGCTTGGCCAGTAATGAAGGCTAAAGGTGATAGGTTCAATATGAGAGACCTATGCTGGTTCATGTCTTGTGTAGTCCCTGATGTACAGGCGTGTGACCGATCTAGCGATAAATACACAAAAGCAACAACTCTAATTGATTTGAGCAAGTAAGCAGCATCAATCAGAAACATGTAAGCTCAGGGTATAACGATAATTTATGTAGTAAATTGTAAATGGTATAGCTACCCTCTGTGTATCATCACCTAATTGTGGCACCTACCTAAATGAAAAATCCTTACTTAGCTGTGTCCTGCTTGGTCTAATGTTATAATGCGGGCGTCGTGCTCCTCAAAGCGGTAATGTTTAAACGTTTACCTGCCCAAGCTGGGGTATCAACTCATTCCTCTACTGTATCTAATTACCATAAATTGATTAAAATCCTGTGACCTCCTGCTCTATTCTGGCTGTTAATTGCTCTGTATTCCCCTGCCCTATCTTCAGTCTTACAGGTCTAGTAGGGTAGTAATATTTTGAAAAGGGTAAAAGTTTAAGGAAGTGGCCCCATTCAAAGTAGTAGTGGGTTCCCAAGGCATATGTGTTATGCATAGGTTACAAGGCCGATCCCACGCAAGGCGTAGGTCTGATGCATAGGTTACAAGGCAAGTCCCACCAAAGGCGGAGTTAAAGTTCTCAAGTAGTAGGTCTGAGGCGGAGATTAAAAAGTATAGTAAAAAGTATATGATTCTGAGGTTCCAAGGGCAGAGTTAAAGTTCAAAATGAGTATTTTATGCGGTCCCAAGATAGAATGAGCGCCCTAGGTCATATGCTGAGGTTCCAAAGGTGGAGTTAAAGCTCCCAAGGAGGAAGGAGGTTCAAAGTTATATTCCAAAGTCACATAGGTTCCCAAGGCTGAGTTTCATACATT
>LPNX010548255.1:305361-449730 GCA_001517045.1 Pseudotsuga menziesii | reverse complement strand
CCATTCCCTTGGATTGAAAAGAAGGGTTTCACTTTAATCCTATTAATGAATCCGGATTTCAAATTATTGACCGGGAGGGGGAGCACCACAACAAATTACCCTACCCGCTGCTTTTTCTTCTATAGAAGGGGGGCCTTTGTTTAGCTCAGGCAGGTCATAAGGTACTTACCAACTTTCTATTTGGAGGGTTGGGATGAAATAGAAGTAGGTGGGATGCCGTAGCCTGGCATGCCTGGCTGCTAGTGGGTAAGATGCTGTAGCCTGTTGGGATACCTGGCAATTTGAAGGGAAAGGGTACAAGACCTGGCATTGGAATTACATAGATTTCACCCGAAAAAGAAATCCAACAGCTTTGAAAAAGGATTCCTAGCAAAAGCATCACATCAACATCAGTGGAATAAGCCTCATATTCCCAGCATCATCAGTTCTCGGGGCATTTCAAGTATTATTTCCAGGATCATTTAAAGAAGCATCAGTTGAATCGGTTGAAGGAGAAAATTCCCAGCATCAAAACTAGAATCCCCAGCACAAGCAGCAGAACAGCCAGCAGCTTCATAAGAAGCACCAGTTACCAGCATTTCAATAAACAGTTACCAGAGCATTTCCATAAGCAGAAGGAGCATTCTTCCCAGGATCATTCCAATAAGAAGCATAAGTTGAACCGGCTTATTCCTCATTCCTGGCAGTATAAAATAGGAATCACTCTTATTACGTATATAATATCACACTTTTACTTTCTGTACTTTTACTTTATTTTAGAACCACTCGGGTCGGGATTTGACTGTCCAACCTTAATCTTTAGATCAGAACCCTAGGACGGACGAGGGAATGATGGAGGATGGATGCCTTCTGTCGTAACTAACCTTCTTATCTTTCTACCCATGCTTTCACTATCGCTGGATTAGCAGCTGAATAGCGGTCATTAGCCAAGGAACCCAGTTGCATGCTCGCGGGGATAGGATTATGGTCCCGAAAAGGAAGAGGGAGGGTTTACCTTTATTGTTTAACAACTGCTGGATATCTCACTTATGGGTCATCAGAAATCCTTGTTGGATGGTGGGTGTAAAAACTACTGATAGGATATTATCCCAGACAAGGATATGTTCGCGCACTTGCCCCTTAGGTAGCAATCTTAGGGAGATACCACTAGAGAACCGGAGAACCGGGATTGGGATTTTATGGCATGTGCTATGACAGAAACCACCTTACCCTTTACCTTTAGACCTTAAACCTAGAAGCATTGAGGCAGTTAGCCCTAACTCTGTTAGTTATGAAGGAAGCTAGCCAGTTATACAACATGTACGCAGGGGCATATACACTCCCTTTAGATTTACCTGCACCAAATAGACCTCTGGAGCTAGAGACCTGGAATGCATGTTTTCAGTGTAAGTGAGTCAACGATCATCATTAGAACTTAGAAGCACCCGGAGGAGCCATGGATGCTTCAGAACCTTACCCTTAGACCTTTGAATGCCAACTCCTAGGCTACCACCAGAGAGGAACTTTACCACCTTGACACCTGGAAGGGAAGAGCTTTAGGGAACTGTACATGAATACCTTACCTTGGTCAGACCATCTTCCAGAATGACTTTCACAGCCCTAGCCACATGCTGGAAAGCTTGAGGAGGACATGCTTTAATACCTTAGGAGCACCGGATGATGGGATGTGGGACGGAATGGGAGGATTATGATCCATCAGAGAAGAAAGCGTTGGATGGACGACGTTAGTTCAGATGCCCGGTCCAACCCTCGAAGCGTTGAAAGTGGCACCTAAGCGTACGTATGGCGTTGTTTTCATGCCTCAATAAAGTTAGATTGGGCACTTACTTATTCTCTGGCAGTATAAAGTAGAGTCTCTAGAGGCAGGTACGCATATAGACAACTAAAGAGACTTATAGCCAGCCCCAAATAAGTCAATTCGGATATGCGCAAGTAGGCTTTGACCGAAGCCCCCCACCCAGTAAGTCCAGTAGGGTTTTTCTCTCCTTAAAGGAACCAATCTGGATGCCTGAATATGGAGCCCGAAATAACAAATTAGGGAACAGGCTGATCGGGCGGGCTTTAGAGAATAGACCTTCTTTTATTACATATACAATGAATTACTTAATGTTGGACAGCTCAGCTAAGTCGTGGAATTCTCGGAGCCGTACCTTACAGCTAGAAGCTATGCTGCTACTTGTGGATTCAGGCACCCAAGCCAGAGGGACAATTAATCATTCGTCGAGTACAAACTTGAGTTCGGAAACTCAGAAAAACGATTTCTTCCAACCCCCAAGAAACACCAGCTTTTCTTTAGTAAAAACCCAGTTGGCAAAGGGTTTTCGGATCCACTGGACCAGACCAATCGGCATGACTGGTTGTCTTACTTAGTCTCTTTAGGGCATTCTTTTTTGGTTTGACTAGAACCAACTGGCAGGAAATCAGCTATTATGCTAAAGCCAAATGCTATTTATCGACCCGGATGGAAGATGATGCCTCCGAACCCTTTGAAATGGGGTTCACCTTATAAAAAAATGTAGTTGGGAGCGCTTTTGAACGCTTCCGCCCCTCGACTTTATTCTTTAGCAACCCACCTAACCTTTATTGCTTATTCCATACCTCCTCTTTTGGTTCTTCTTTGGCACCGCACCTCATCTTATTTTCATATGCCGGCCGGGCGAGAGATACCTTTTCTTCTTAAACTTTTCTTATCAGTATTTGTTAGACCCAACTTACCTTGTCACAGAACCTTACCACTTTCAATATTTAGATACGTCATCTCGCGGGCTTGAGAGACCTTCTTTTTTTAGATTCTTTAGGACACACCTTTATGCCGTAGATGACTTATTCTTCTTAGTCGCTTTATTTCAGAAAACTCCTTCCCACAAACCCAGTAAGGTTCCAGTGCTTCCAGGATCTACTTCATCACATGCTCTGATTGCTTGGAGGGAGGAAATGCCTAGACAGAGTAACCAGTAAGGATATGCTTTATAACACTTGCCTTTAGGAGTCTTCAAAGTATGGATGGCTGAACCATTTAAAGGGGCCTTTCACCCAACAACTGGAGTAGCGCCCTTACGTTGAAGCCTGGAATAGCAATTTAGTAGTGTAGGACTATCCCATGAAACTCCCCCGCCTTACCTTTACTGAACTTACCTATAAAGATGATCACCTTTAGAGCTAGGCATGTTCAAACTAGACCACTTGCTTAATTCATTGCTTTGTTTAGTGGAGTGGGTACTGCTTAGACCTTTCTTATCAGCATCGCATGTAATAATAGTATCTTTTATTTTCGCTTAGCTTAGGTTAGATTAGCTCTTTGTTGTAATGATATCAATTGTATTACTCCTATTCAATTACTATCCATATATACTAGTATTGATATTGGTTCAGCTTTGATTACTAATACTATACCCTTCGTGTTCTTGTATGCCATTTGCAATACTATGTTTATAAGTGTAAACATATGGATATCATACTAGTGATTAGTATAAGTAACCTCATGTTAAAGGAGGAGATGAGCTTGGTATATACTCCCACCCCATGTGGATGGTGCCACAAGGATCGGGGAAAAAGCTCTGAAAGTAAGCTCGTTCGCTCCTTCAATAATAAAGGGAGCAAAGTAGTAGTCATATCTTCGTTTTGATGGTTGAGATAAACAATCTTTTCCGGGTAATGAAATTGGATTTTATTATATATATATATACCATACCCTTTCCAGACATTTACCTAATGGCATGCATGAGTCCACAGGATCATCATAGTATCAGCTAAAAGACAATGTGGTAGCTCGCTTTGCCATAAACTGACTAGATTTATTATATTCATAGAGCCACATCTGGGGTGGGTTGCTCCGCTAGCAACTTTATCCTCCTGGAAGGAGGGACTTCAAGTAAAGCAAGGTAAAGTAACCAACAACCAGTACTTCTGAAGAAAGAGTAACCAACAACACAAATCCATCGTAGGTAATACGCAGCCCTGCAGGGCTTAAAAAGCCGTTAGAGTTAGGGCCAAAGCAAACGTCCTACAGCGCTACAACCTGAATGTCCTGGGCTAGCTCCCTTACTGGTAGGTAGCCTCCTCTTTCAATTACTTTGTTTATATAGATTCATATAATAAATGGAACTCACATATAGACGTTACTTTCCTTTAGTGTAAACAAGGTATGTCCAAGTCAGAGATATTGAGTCACATTCAGGTAAGGTACATAGAGTTCTCTGTTGTTAGGTAACCTACACATCCATTCATTGTTTTACTCGCATATATATATACACGCATGTATATTAATTTGCATATAGAAGTTTAAACCTCCTTTCATTTCAAAGATAGAATCCGCCCTGAAGGCAAGAATTGAGTTAGTCCAGACTTCACTAAACCGTCTCATTGACCAGTTTTTATTAGCCATAATAATAATAATATTTAGGGTTCAATGATAATTTCCTCCGGATCATCAAAGTTCAATTGCTATAAACAGAGTATAGGTCTTTCCGTTCGTCCCCCCCCCCCGTGCTTGGGCCAAGCCCCGCTTACTGCTCTTGAGGTTTCATTTATGCAGGTTATAATAGTTGGTTATAGATAGGCGTGGTGAGCAAAGGAAAACTCTAGGCCAGTTACTCCCGGCCGTACACCCCGTTTAAAACAGTTTTTATATATCAGCATGCATGTCAACTCTAACCGTTCCATATTTCACCCATGACAATAACATATTCTGCTATTCACCCTGAATACTTCTAGGATAAATACACCCTGCCTTTTAACTCCCCTATACCCTGGCATACCAAATAACCACATCGTCTTTAAGGATATCCGTTTTAAACAGCTTGTTTAGGAGCCCTATAAGCCCCCGCGGGCAGATTAATACCATCGATCAACACACACTAAAAAACGTATAAAAATTATATTGAAATAAGGTTAAGCGAATCAGGCGTCCAGTTAAGCCACGTCACTCTCGTAATATTTAGCCGGGTCACGCCCAGGTAAGTAAAGCCTGATATATCACAGTTATTTTATGTCCAGTCGTCAAGTAAAATAAGGTCACCTCAAGCCAAGCCATATCATTTCACCTCAGGGCAGAAGCTTCAACCGGCCTATATCGTAGTAGTGGGTGGAATAAAGCATAGCCGCTACTTCCATAGGATCCCTCTCGCTTGCCTAAATATAGCAACTGGGCTCATCAATACCGCCTACCATTGATTGAAGGGTTATTGCTCTGCCCGGTTTGATTCTCCTGGGATCCATGTCCGTCTGTGTTCTACCAGCTTTGGGCTATCTCTTCAGCCCAACCCAGCCAAGTAGCCCAGCCCCTGATCCAAGCCAAGCCGCCTAGCCCAGCAATGCCTAATCAACTATGCAGCTATGATCTCCTATGCTTGCAAATTCTGTCTCCAGCCCGGAGTATAGCCCCTAAGCCAATCTGAGTATAGTATCCAAGTAGATAAAAAGTAGCAAAGCCAAGTATCCCATACTATTCCAGCAAAGATAAGAAATTCCCCATGCTCAGGAAGGTGCTTAGAAGTGAGGTAATTCTACGTGTTTTAACAGTTATCCTCATCCACCATGCCTAGGAAGCAGATGGTTTCTAAGTGGTGTTACCTTTCTTTTTCCACGTGCCCAGTTAGTAAGGTTAGTTAGTTAGTCAGTTAGTTAAACGGCAGTCCCGATAGCCCGTGATCAATATGGGTTTTCTATGTGAGTGACCAGTTCTAAATACCCCGTGCCCAGGAGGTATATGTTCCGGCCATGTGTGAATTAATTCCAGTCATAAATGGCAAGTGGCATCGGTTATGGATTTATTTCTTTTTCCACATTGGGGAGGGCTTGCTCCTTGCTTTTAGGCTTTACAAACATGGACGGCTGCTTGCTGGCAAAATAAACAACAAAAAATGGATACTTAATTAAGGCTAGTACTATTTTTCATGGACTAAGGCGAGTGGGACTGAAGCTGCCAGTAGTTCAATAGGGGGCTAGTAGTTTTTTAAAGTCATAATAGGGTCCGATCCATCATCAACAGACGGTCATTGCGTAGAGTCATTATTAACCTATATTCATGGGAACCCCTACCCAGTTGTAACCCAGTCTCCATAGTTAGTATTATTACCAGGAAGCTATACTACTATTAGAGTAAGTCTCGGCAGCCTGCCTTACTAGGATCCATCTTACTCTAAATGGGAGCTATCTTAGTTCATGCATTAATAAGTTCCATGCACACTATATCGTTTCTTTCTTTCTTTTATTACCACCAGACAATTCGGATAATTTGAAAAACCTCCCCCTCGTACCTCAGGGAAGTCCCTCTCCTTTTAGTCGAGCCCTCCGGACCTCCGGGTCCTATATTTTTATATTATTCAATGACTTATTGCTCCTCATCGGGGGTCAAAAATTCTATTTTTTAGTCATAATGCAATTTTCTGAAGTTTATCTCTCTAGGGATATGCTCTCCCCACTTCCATATGAAAGGAGGGTTATNCATCGGGGGTCAAAAATTATATTTATTTAGTCATAATGCAATTTTCTGAAGTTTATCTCTCTAGGGATATGCTCTCCCCACTTCCATATGAGAGGAGGGGGATACTAATTCTGATGAGGTCCCACAACAAAAAAGACCAGGCTTGTGGAGCTCTAATGAATCCATCTAACCCCCCCAGGACTCTATTGCTGGATGTAACCGAGAGACCGAGCCACATTAACTAAACTTGGGGTTTGCTGTATCACAATGGGAGATCTGGAACAACCCTTAGGTTATTGACACTACTTGCTTAATAAACCTATAACAATGTTGATGATACACTGGGTGGACCAGCTAGCAATGAATTCCACTCTATCTGCTAAGGACAAGTGTGGAAATTATTCCCCTTATACTCATCCAGGCTACGTGATAGGCCTGGCTGGAACAGCTGAAGGACAAGTGAAGCGTAGATATGTGTGAGTATTGGCCATATGAAGGCAAGGATCCACTAAACGTTGTATATTTTGGTAGTAGTGCTTAGAGTAAGGTTGTCTATGCAATAACAACTACTAGTATTATGTAGGCATTTTATTTGTTCTGCACCTACCTGGATAGATTGAATCACCACATGTAAATCCTAGGGATTAGTTCCGTACCCCCATCAGCTAGCAATGAATCCTTCGGGCACTTATAATTAATCCATCCCGCTTGCCTAGGACTAGGGAAAGCTCTGGAAATGATGGCATGCATATGACTCTTCATTCTACCCCCTAAAAGGGAAATGTTGTTATTCAACAACAATGGTATAGAATTGAAAGTAAAGAACTGGACTAGTGCCAGCTCAGACCCTTCTATGAAACTGACTCACCTAACTGACTAACTAACCTCGCAATAAATCACCTAATCCCGGGCACGTGAGACAGAGAAAAGGTAACACAAAATACAATGGTTTCCCTTGTTGTTTCATTTTTCCCTTCAATAAGAAGGTTTAAAAGAGTGGTTATATCTAAAGATCGCATGGGACCAATCGTCACGACAAAGTAAGACGGTCCTGACAAACTTAGCATATCTTGAACAACGTGTTTCATTTTGCTGCTCGAGATAATAATGGCTAACTTGATTAGCTTATGCATGCTCCGTCGTTTTTGTACTAAACCGTACCCGTACATCGTATTAGGGTGACTTAAGTGTATCGTTGTTTATATATGTAATTATGCTTTTGTCTAAATGGACTGAAAGTTGCGCCATTCCGGGAGGTCGGGTAAGTCCAAACTGATGCCATCTTGCCTTCTACTTTTCACTTGATTCACTTCACGATCTACCTTTTCTTTTGTTAGGGCCTCACACTTACGAATCCAATCATTACTGATGCCATCTTGCCTGCTTCTATCAAATTCCCCCCTCACTACAATCCCTTTGTTTGCCTTCCGCATGTCGTCGAGAAACTCCTGACGACCCCATTCGTCCGAGTTAACCCCGCCTTCAGGAATGCCCTTATCAGATTTCTTAACCTCACTGTATGCCTTCCTGGGGTCATCAATAAAGCCCTTTTGGCTCCACTCCCCACTATATTAACGTTTCCCTATTAAATAAAGTATGCTGTTCGGATGAAAAACACGCGGATGAGGTTAATGGCAACTCACACGATAGTAGTTCTATCAACAAATATATATACATAAAGGGTTTATCGAGGTCTGATGCACCTTACCCGGGTGAAAGTGGCAATAAAGCACGCTAAAATAGCGATCTACAGCATTCTTAGCCATTGGTTAAACTCATTGCTGCACAGCTTGATGGAATGTGGTGGATGAGCTAGCCGAGGATAGAACGTAGCATATTGATAGCTAACTGGAACATAGATTCGCTCGCGGAAAGCACTTGCCTGTATCATCCCCAATCTGTCATCGGAAAGCATCAGTTGGTGGAATCATCTAAGGAAGGAATAGAGGCTACCTACGCTACTCATCCTTGGTCTGTCGTCCTCCTCATTATAGTCCTCTTGGTGGAGATTAATAATATTTTTTCTGGGTGCTTTGGTCAGGTTTTTTGCCCAGCGGCGGATTATAGGGTTATCCCTACTTAGCGATGTCTGGGAAAGAAAACCCTCGGTGAGAGACCGCTAGAGACGCTTCGCTTGAGGAATGGGAGATAGGAGTGAATCAATCATCCTTTCCCTCTCTGCCTTTGCGTCTCCTGCGATAGCTCTCTAAGCTTCTACGCTTTCGGCCGGAGCCATGACGATACACCTTTGCTATCCCGTTGAACTCCAATTAATTAGTACCCCACATAACCGATACATGATCGGTTGCCTCAGTCATAATACGTTGACACACTCGCCCCCAACCGGCGATTCCCTGAATGGAAACACGAACCGATGAAGGGAAAAGCGAATAGGAACAGGCTGCCCAAATCCCGACGTTTTGCCGAAGGATGACGAAATTTAATGGATATATGAAACGTTTGAGTCGCCCCCTCCGGCACACTTCCAACCACAAACTAAGAAAACGGGACTTTAGCCAAAAGAATTTCGGCCATTATCTTGTTATTAGTACTCTACAGGACTCGGTGTGGGACAGGTCCTACTAGTATATGGAAATACTTACTGATAGGGATACCTCCCAATCTTTTATTTATCTGCATTGTCGCGGTATTGAGTTACACTATGAAACCTATTCTGCGACTCAATCCTGTGCTCATTATTTGACTCACTAACTGTGGGCCTTAGATTTAGGGCCCCTTCCTTACTATCTGCAATCTCGTATTGAGGGCAACTATTAGACTTATTAGTTTCGTTACTCGTACCCGCATTACTAACGTTTTGTTTTATATCCGCGACTGCCCCCCTCCAAGTATTAGCAGTACTATAGACAATATGGTCTTCCCTTGTTTGATCATCAGATTTAGTAACTATATTGGAGTCCCCCTTCGGGACCCCTTCATCGGAGCTACTATAGAGACGTTTCACTATCAAAGAAAGGATGTCGTTCGGATGAATAAGAACAAGCGGAAAGGAAGAGTGACTTTTAATAGAAGGAAACAGCGATAAGACCAAAGACACCGAACCCAGACCCCGTCGAAATATGCAAACCATACTCACCTCTGTTTGCTAACCGGACTCTGATGTAACCCTGCTCATTCTCTGCGGTCCGGATCGTCGTTGGTTTATAAACTGGCTGGAAGGTTCATAAGGTTCCTCCCCTCGCGACTTACTATAGGGGAGGGGGGACAACCAATAAGCGACACCTTCCTTCTTAGATCTTTGCCCCCCCTTAGGGATGTCAAAAAATTGCTAATGCTCCCAGGTTGAGTGCAGGCTTTGCTTGGGACTACTATATTAAGTAAAACCTTCTTTAAGTGGTTGGACAGCGGGGGCTGGGTTACCGGGTGGCTAGCTGATAATAAAGGTCTCATCCTCATAAAAGTAAATAAGTAAGTATATAAGTTCTATCTAGTAGATTTCAATCTTACTAATAGTGATTCTCTCTCGACACTAGCACTTGAGAGCACTTGAGAAATAAATGCAAGTTGTATCTCTACATTTCACTTTAAATATAGCTTGTATCTTACAATACCAGCATCTCTACGTTTCATTTTTCCTTTGGAACAGTTCCATTTGAAGAGGTAATAAGTGGTGATCCTAAGCACCTTGTCTTATCCTATTGTTGGACTGGGCGAGCTTCCGCCCACTTACGAATGAAACATAAAGAGAACTCCTCCAGCATCGTGTTCATTCGTCGTCATCGTCTAGAATCTTAATACAATTTGACAGACCCTCTCCCTTATGGTCGAGCGGCTCCGATTGGGTGGGAATAGAGAAATAAATTCTGCTCTTTTTTATTTTATAAGATTATGACTCTTCGTCCGCATGTGGCTATTGAAGTAACAAGATTGAGAGAGCCTAAGATATGTCGATGCTTTTATCATATCACACTTACTGAATAAAGCGCTTAGGAGGTACCTATAACCCAGCATAGCATGGAGATGGCTGGCATGAAAGAAACAACGGTTAAATAAATAATATCTCCTGTCTTTCCTCACAGATCTACTATGGTTTAAAATAGAAGCACGGGAATCGGTCTCTTTGGATGCACGAGGAGGCTTTTTACTCCTGGACTTGGATCCATTTTATTCTTTTTTTCCCTCCCAAAAATACAACCGTTCGGGAAAAGGATCATGTCACCGGGTTCAACAGCCATCTATCAGAGATAGCATCTCGTCTCAGGGCCCGTTCCATTCTTCCCTTCCCTTAACTGGTGGTAAATTGAGTAACCAAACAGGGCGTCAAGTAGATGGAAATGCAGACCCGAACCTTCCTTACTTCTCTTCCTCCTAGGAAATGGAGTAGTAACAACCCGGCACCTTACCTTATTTGAAGAGAGAGATGGAATAGCCTTCCTTGCCTAGACTAGAGAGAATGACTGGCCTTCCTTCCTTGAAGTGGTAATAATTTGAATAAGCAACGTGGGCGTCTCCAAATGATAGAAAGGTTTTAATGGGCTCTACTCAGATGGTAAATTAAGTAAAAAAAAGTGGCGTTGCAAATGCTTCATTGACCATCTCATTCTGTCCACCACTCCCGAAGGGACGTGTCTGGTGACTCCGTTATTTCGCTACGCTCAGGTCCCCGGCTAGAAGAGTTAAAAATGACTCCGCCCGTCGAGAGATAGATCCAGTTTCTCGTGATCTTCATATGCCTGGATCATCAGTCCATTGTTCAGTTGTCCAATCATTATAAGATTGTAGTAGTTTTCGCTGTCTACCCTCCTTATACAAGTAGTAGATTCGTAGAGCTAACTCAAGGTGGGGGCTTGCTCGTAGCCGCCCCGTATCGGTGCTTTCTGGCTGGTAGTGTAGGGCTCAGTTTGAATAATTGGGTGGATACCGGACACTTGGATACCGGGATCACTTGGGCTGGAAACAGCCATTGCTAGTGGTCGCAAAGAAATAGCAGCCAGTGGTGGTGATAGCCAGTCGGGCAGGAAGGAGGTCGCCCATAAGTAGGTCACCAATAAGGAGGTCGCCAATAAGGAGGTGTCGCCGATAGATAGTCTCATTGACAGGAGGTAGCGGTGGTCGATAGTACCCGTTAGTGCCAATCATTCCCCATAGCATCCATACCTCAAACCTCTACATCGATGCAACCATGGCCCTCTAACTTCACGGAACCACAGCCCTATACCCTCTAATAACTTCGATCTCTTCAGAACTCTATCCTTGAAGGAAACCCTCGAAATCATATCGAAACAGACCCCCTCCCACGTAGGAACCATAGAACTCAACTATCTACCTCGAACTCACTTACCAATATGGAACTAGAGTTAATACTTCTGCTGGATGATACTTGCCGATACGGAACACATATAGGGTTACTACATCAATTTTATGGATGGTGCGTTAACATCGCATATGGATTTATACTATATCCTGTGCCCTTATACATGCAATTATAAATCGGGAATATGGGTCCTAAACTAGCACTGACCCTAATGCTGGATCTTCATTGACTAGCACTCAGTCTGCTAGTTCTTAATCAATGAGTGTTATAGGTATTTCATGAATAAGGAGTGCCTCCAGTGTATATTTACCCATTACATCCACATATTTAATATCAGTCTCGGTTAGCTCACACCTCTTCGTCAAATAGACCTTGGCAGTAATCTTATCCTTATTGATTAATAGACCCACTATGTCGGGGACACTCTTAAATAGACTCTCTTCCTCAAAACCCATCGTAAGATCTTCAATCCGACGCTGTAATGCCAAAAACTCCTCTTGTTTCAATGATTCGTCCTTAGAAATTTTAGAGCTTTCCAACAATTTGATAACGACATCATGATAGAGACTAGTATGACTCTTTTTGAAATTAACCATTTCAAACGAGTCATTGATTTTATCGTAAAATGACAGCCAGAAGGACTCAATAATAGCATCCCTTTCAAAAGACTTTGAAGATGAGGAAAACATTCTATAGGTTATTCGTAACGTCCCATCCTGCCTCAGACCATAAAGACGTAACGTAGTATTCATAGAAGAAGGAGATACAACCCGTAGATATGGAACGTGAGAGTTATATGAGGAAGTATAAGAAACACTGCCTTTGCGGCCGACTGTTTTGCCTTTATGGCTACTGAGAAGAGATAAGTAAAGTACAGGAACCGACTGCCTGAGCAGACATATGGGAGAAGATATAGTAGAAAAATAGAAAAGAAACCAGCAGACAGCATAAGCGGCGAGTTCAATGCATCGCGCATAGCATTGCAAGTTTACTCCATCGCCAGGATACAGGTTTAAAGTCTGTGCAGACATTCTGTTGAATATAGTCATGATTGATATTTATCCAATTTAATTTAAAGCACTAAGCTACATGAGGGCGGCAACGATGCAGAAGACGATGAGGGCTGCAACATAACTAATGTGTATGTAGCTATTAAGTGTTCATATAAGGCGGAACAGAGCTGAAGGCCTTTAAAACCCATTTGAACTGTCAAAAGGATGATAGAACGCTTAATAAGAGCCATTGAGATGGTTTTGATAAAGCAGTAGGACACTTCATCTAAAGGCTATTTTTATATTACCCTAAAGGGGAACTCGAATGGGAGGTGACTTGAAATGGCTAATTTACTACAGTTTACTGATGAGTCAAAGTCCGATGAAGAGACACATCCTGCACCTGGTACAACAATCCAGATCACAGAAGGTGTTAGTGTTGCGGTTAAGAGGATTTTTTTCTATGCTGAGAGTATGGAAGTAGACGACAAGGCTTCCCATAAAAAGGCAAATATGCTCGAGGGTAGCGAGATCGTAGATGATGAAGTTTCTGGTGTTTTCAAAAATGTTGCCCTAGTCCCCATGAAGACCGTGCAAGTAAACCAATTTTCTTTTAAAGGTTTAGAAGGTAATGTAGACAGCCCAGACTCCAGTCCCTTATTTAAGTCAAAAGAAGAGCTCAAGACTAGCTACATGGAAAAGAGGAAGCAGTCCCTAGAGGAAACGAGAAGTCTGCTCCCGAGGGTAAGAAACCTGTACAGTTCAAAAACATCTCTAGTTTCGGCTAGGGATGCTGAGAAAAATACTTTTAAGATGGCCATAGTGAATGACAACAGGATGTCTGAGATAGAAGTCAGGCTAGACAAAATCAGCACCCCAGACAAAATTCAGCTGCATAAACAAACCAGCAACATCATCTACTTAAATTTACTGCAGGCCATGGTGAGGATAAGCAAATTACAGGTGTTGGTAGACAAATTGGAAGTCCAGTTAAAGCATGAGAAAGTGGAAAATAAGGAAAATGTAATTCAGATCAGAAAACTGCAAGCAGACATTGCTAGCTCGGACAATACCCAGGCTGTCAAGAATTTACTAGAAGAGAAAGATAATGCGCTCCAGGTTTTGAAGAAGAAGTTGAAGATACCAGGCTCAGAGCATGTCCAATCAGCTGAATTGCTAGCTCTCCAGGAGGAGAAAGATAAAATCCATCAGGAGATGATGGAATACAAAGAAAAAGCTGGAGAGCTACAAGAGGAAAAGGATAGGTGGGAGGCCAAGAGGGAGGAGCTGCTATCCCAAATCTCCGTGATGAAGAAAGATCAGACTGAGGAAAAGGAGATTATGGAAGAGATAATGAGCCAAACCCCTGTCGGTGATGACTTATCTATTGTAAATATCCAGAAGCCATTAGCTGATTTTTCTGCAGATGACCTGTTGAAGTCTATGTCCCAAGTGAGTTTGAAAGAGGAATCTATTAAGGAGTTGAAAGCCGAGAATGAAAAAGTAAAGGCCAAACTAACCAAGATAATTGAAAACAGAAAACAGATCTTGCATGACAGGAATCAATTACAGAAGAAGCTCGATGAGCTAAAAGAAAAATGCATTGGGAAAGGCCCTCTTCAGGGGGCGAAACATATTATCTGGGATACCCTGACTATAGTGATTACCAAGTTTCGGCATTACTTGAGTTTTATTGATGATTTGTGTATACTGACAGAGTTGGCCCAACAAAGACTGAAACTGGTGAATGAACACATGGCAAGAAGACCCATCACTACAGCTCAGAATACATTAAATTTTCTGAATTCACTAACATACCAAAAGCTGCACGACATGGGCATAAAGGACAGAATCTCAATAGTGCTGTCGGCGAAGAAGATCATCCACAAACACCATTTGATGAAGATTGTCCAAGACAAGTCAGAATAATTGCTTATGCAGGTCAATAAGTTCAAGCAAGAGTTTAAAGAGCTGTTCGAAGATGGATTGCCGTCCTTCTGGGATGAAGAAGGTCGGATGCTCCTGCCGGAACATTATCATCACCTGCTTGTCCGGCCTCGCATGGACCACACGAAATTCAATAGCTTGGAGAAGAACCTGACAGGGAAAACCATTGTAGACATGTTAACAGAATATTTCGAAGTCCTACAGAAGTTCGCCGTTATCAGAGCCAGATTGCCCAAGAAATCTTATGAAGCATATATGGAGCTCGAGGTAGCAATTCGGGAGATGATGGAGTGTGACACCCCAACTTCAGAGCAGTGGAAAGCTGTAGAGTCGTTTGGGAAAACAAATTATATTCTTCCCCCCTAGGGATAGGTGTCAGGTACCATGGAGCTGATGGGGCAAAGACGTGGAGCTGATGGGGAAAAGACGTGGAGCTGATGGGGAAAAGACGTGGAGCTGATGGGGCAAAGACTTGGAGCTGTCGGGGCAAAGACGTGGAGCTGTTGGCCAAAATTTTGTTATCCAGTTGATTCGTACTTTGTGATCTGTTAGGAATGGAGTTGTAACAACTTCCTAGTGGTGTAGGAATTCAGTTACAAACTCTAATTTACGTCAATCATTCTGTTATTGATCTGTTGGGGGAAAACTTATTGTTTTATCTATATATTTGTATCTTTTTATGAGATGGGGGTTGGAACCCATCGGGTCGTGAATAATTTTGGAGAACATATCTATTTTTGGAATGACAAAGTAAATGCATGAGAGTTTTGTCAGAGATTCATGTGTTGTTGATATTACAGTCTGTGCTTCTTTCATTTATGTGATTGTACCTTCTTTGTGTAACACTCCATTTTGTTTCTTCCTCGTATCTGTAATATAGCGTTAGATGATCAGAATTCATGTGTTCGTGCTCTGGTTATCATTTCAGATATTATATGAATTTTTCTACTAAAGTTGATGTAGAACTCATCCTTGTTGATGCTCTGTATTAATGGGTTGTTTCTTCATCTCTTCTGTTCCACCAAAATCAATTTGAATGACTGTGATGATATGATTACCTTGCCTTTGATGAATATCATGTATATGTCTTTGTGGTATCTTTGTATTGTATATGACTCCATGCCCAATGGTTATGTTATTGTTTCAGCCAAATACATAAATCTATGAATGTTATTTTGAATCTAGTCTTGTTAAATCTTTATCGAGAGATCCCTCTCTGGAAGAAAATACCAGTTTCTTCCTAAAGTGGTTTTGCTGTTACCTTGGAGTGTACCTTCTACAACTTGGGTACATTCTGAGTGCTAACACCCTGTGCAGAGCTAATCCCATGACAAAGTGTTGTGATTTCCAGAGATTACAGCCATTGCACGTCCAGCGTTTTACACCAAGTGGGTTCTGTCTGAGGAGGAACCTATAGAAGCAATTTTGGAAAGGTTCGAACGTGGTGGCCTTACAGCTCCTATGACGACGCCATCTAAGGGTACCCCGCCGAGTTCATCATAGACCAGAGAACCACCAAAAATGAGGAGCCACTCTCAGGTAATAGAGGGATCCAGTTCAGAGCCAGAGGAAGAAGTTCATAGTGTAGCAGACTACATCATGCCACGAGTTGAAGGTGCACCAGAGGTAAAAATTCCCAAGAGTGCTAAGTTTACTGTTCCCATACCACCAATAGATTCTCGAGTAAAGGAAAATGGAGATCTAGTAGGATATGCTACTACTGTTAAATTTGTAGATTATAACCTGGGAGATGGTAAGACATACCCTCAGTTCCGGCCAGATCAATATCTTATGATCCAGAAGAACCCAAGGACAGGTAGAGATGAATATGTTCCCATGGCACACGTCCAAATTCTTAAGCGCTCAGGTCTGCTCAATTTGTTGAGACTACCTCATTTTGGACGAGGTGCAAAGGTTAATGCCGTGGTGCGTGTCCTACTTTCGTGTGTACATGGAGGTTACCTCTGGCAAGGTAATAGGGTTGACCTGAACATTGACCTGATACACCGCATCACCGGGCTTTCCAAGACTGGTAAGGACCCCGAGATACAGACAGCAGGAGAAGCCGGTTGGTAGTGGCTCGGGGACGAGCCACAAGTAAGTGTTAGGGGACTGTTGGAGCAGGGTCCCGCAGCTACAGAAGAAGCTGGCAGTTTAGTGGACATACAGTTTTGGTGGAGAGGAGATAAGATGGAGCTATGACGCCGTAGCATGTTTCTAGATACAGAGCAGAGCTAGAAACTGTGACTTTTAGGGAAGAGAAGTCAAGGAAGACGACAGTACATGAGTGGCCGAGAAGAGAAAGATCACCCACTGCATTGAAGGCAGTGGCGAAGATAGGAGGGCTCAGCTACCCTCATAAAGGAAAAGGAGCAATGAGGCTGAGGTATTGAAGACGAAGGACAGAAATAGGGAAGCAGTGCACAGTACCCATGGTCAGCATTGAGAAGCATGGAATACTGCAGAGAGCTGTGGTGTTATGGAAAGCGGCTACCCCAAGTACAGATATGCTGACTGTCACTAGTTAGGGTTTTGGGTTACTGTTGGGACAGGCCCACAGTGTTGTAATGGCGAGACCTTCGGGCCACCTACAAAGGGATATATTTTGTATTGTAAAAGGGTTCGGTTGTTGGTCATTTTGTGGGCTAGACAGTTAGACAATAGTTGGAAAATTGTATGGAAGCCAAGCTCTGGTTCTGTTATTAGCTGTAGTTATCTTACTGTAACCAGTAGCTGGCTCATAGAGCATGCATGTAACGATCCGCAGGGATCGACAGAGAGGGAAGAGTATATTGTAAGAGGTGCAATATATAGTAGAGAAGAGATCTAAGAGAGAAGGGCTCCAGGCTGTGTGCGGATTTACCCAGAAGATCTCGAGCTGCATATGCGATGCAGCAGAACTGTGTTTACCTTCCCCTGAGCTATAATAGAAACACAGTTATGTGGATGTAACTTCCATCCTGGAGGTGAACCACATTAAAATCATGTGTTATGTGATTGATTTATGTGTTGTGTTTATTTGTTGCATCTATCAGTTATCACATGGGCCTTGTTTACAGTTTAATGTATGTATACGTTATTTAGTTTACAACACTATAGAAGATGAATGTAAGTTGAAACCCTTAAGTATTTTGTATAAGAGTTTATCTATGCTTCAGCTCTTAGAGTTAAGAGTCACAGAGTTAAGTACCCTTGTATATTGAGTCCTGTAATTCGGAACGAGTAGCACTGAGTATGCTGAGCCACAGCGGTAGGATATCACGAGGAGGCGATATCACACCAACAGAGGAGCTATGGTGCACTACGGTTGAGAATCAGCGTAGGAAGGAGTTACACATTGCCCAAGGCACGGTGATGCGATAAGGACTAGAGTCATCGTAAGTAAGAGGAGGTTGCGCGTTGTGGAGAGAGAGATATCTCGCAGGCTAGAAGAGCTGCAAGACACCCAGACTATCTAAAAACCTGGTCGAAGACACTTGAGTCTTTTGGCCAACCCATTAGAATCACTTCGGGTGAGACTTCAGGCTGCTCTGCGGTCTATCGCCGAAAGGGCCAGTGAGCTAGGGGTGTTGTTGATTAGCTACAGTAAACCCGGGTCTGCCCATGCAAGCCAACACATAATTTGGGTCAAAGAGATTTTCTAAAGGGACTAAACCCCTGGGGATAGTGTTACTCTTAAGTTGCAGGATTTCTTTGCCATGGTGATTGTTTAAATATTCTTGCTTTCCAACAATCCCCTACAATTATGGCCAAACAACTTCTTCAGCTTCATTTCCAACAACACCCTCAGCAAGGGTAGCAATATCATCTTGTGGCATTTCTTTGGGGCCATCAATATGACTTTGTAGGAACTCTTGGGTGAGAGTATACCTTTCCGGGAGCATTTTATACTCATCAATGATCAATCCATAAAAATCCCCAGTGAGATTAAGGAAACTCTAAATATGTTTATCATCCTCAAAGACCTGCAATTCTTAACATTATCCAGAACAAAGGGTCTGTGCTTAAACTCAATCTCACGTTTAATATTGGGGTACATGGGAATTTTAAAAATAGAATTAAAAGTGGCCGAAGAATCAGATATACAATTTTACAATTTGGGAATCATATTAAACTTGGATCCCTTAAAGGATTCTATCAAATCCAGGGAAAAATTTCTGTAGCTTCTCATCCTGGGATCTATGGCCTGATACTCACCTTGCATTTTCTTAATTACCAACTTAGAGTCTTTATGTATCACCACCCTCCTGAAGTAGAAATATTTTAGGATCTGAATTGGCAACATCATAGGCTCATATTCTACCTCATTATTTGTGCAATGGAAGGCTAACTTTTAACAATAATTTAAAGCAGTTTCTCCTGGAGGTTTTACCTAAAACTAGCACCTGCCCCTTCTTTGCATGCTTCCCCATTAAATATAACATTCCACAATCCTTCTAGTTCTTTCTGAGTGGGGACAAAACAAGTGTTCTGTGAACTGAAATTGTCTTTGCCTCCCTCTATAAAGAAAATGGATGATCCTATATCAGTGTCCAATGAAAAAATGGGGTGGTTATTCATCCTTTCAACACTTCTCACCATGTATGGTAGCTTTTGTTCTCTATAAATCCTCCTATGTACACGAAAAATAGGAATGGTGGCATATGACATGTCCATTTGAATTTCCCCCTTGAGTTTGGCCACCCAGGATCTTGACAGTAGCATTCCAAACTTTGGAGGAATGTGAGCCACCATATTGGCAGGGGTTTGGGTAAGTGAGTTGCGCAGCACCCCGGAGGCTGTATAAGCTCACCCGACACTACATAGGACCAAAGCAATGTGATAGAAATAATAATAACCGTTTTTGGAATTTATTATGCAATTTTGTACCGTTTGGCCACATTTTGTGGATATAGGTCACTAGTTTGTTAGAAGTTAGTTAGAAGTGGATCTTGGATGTAAAGGTGCAAGCCTATATATAGAATTAGAATTGAAAATATAGAGAGGAGATAGATGTGAAATCATTATGTAGCATCATAGAGGTGAAAGATCAATTGATTAACCCATGTTGTGATCTATTTTGTGATATTGTTGCTTCATTTTGTTCTTAAGCACTTTTGGCTCTGTCTGTTTCAACCAGCTCTTGAATCTTGGGTTGTGATCAGTCTCATGCTATGGAGAAGTACTATCTAAAGTGGATCTATTGCGCATAAGTAATATGACATGACAGATGTTTTCCTCAATTGGTTTCGTCTCTTATTTCTTTCCTGTCTTTATGTGCTGCGATGTCAATGATGAATGTTTACTAAATCTGTTATATGAATGAATGTTACTGCTGTGACAAAGAAGTGAATGATGTGACCTATTAACAATCCACTAGTTATGCTGATAGATCTATGATGAATGCTACGATTCTGATTAATTGTCTCTAAAATATCTACTGATGATGTTCTTTAATTGTTGATGCCCCACCCTCCCTTCTTACTGTCAGAAACTTGGTTTCAACTACTCTCCCTCGACATCTCGGGTGAGACTTCATCCACTCTGCGGGTGTTGTTGGGTAGGGTCAAACCTGTCTGGCTGATGCTCAGGGAGATCGCACTGGTTGAGCATCGATAGAGTGGGAACTGCTGTCAACGAGGATTTGTTGGTGGGTTTCCACAACAAATGGTTCCATTTCCTGGACCTTGTTGCAATTGAAGGGAGGATATGTTGTGGCATCCAACCAAACCAAAGATCAAATCTTGGTTCAACCTAAAGTTGCGAGAGTTTGCTAAAGCAGAGAATCAGAATCCGAATTTGTCGACAAACAATTGGCTGGACAGATATATCTACGACGCTTCCTATGAATGGTTCTTCTATGAATTTCCAATAATACTGTATGAGTGGCTAGCATGGTTTACTTATAATAAGAACAACCATTAAGGAGGGGAGCCGACATCCTGGGCCCCTAAACTAATCCAGGAATTGCGAGAAACCGACAACAAGGCATCACATGCTATTGAAGTATGGTTGGACAGTATTGTGGAAGGATACATCACTGAGTTGCAGTCAATACCAATAAGTCATACAATGAAATAGAAAGAGATTTATTCAATGGACCACAAGGTAGGTTCTTGTTGTCTCTACAATTATCTATTATTATGCTTGTCTATGAGAAGGGTATTCTAAAAATACACCTCGAGTAGTGGAACTCTTGTGTGAAAAGGCCGTGGACACTGTGACGGAAGGGGGGAGGAAGATGGCAAGATAAGGGGTAGATGGGTATGAGTTCTGATGAGACTGTGAGGGTCACCGAGGAAACAAGTGGTTCTACGAGGGGAGGAGAAAGGTTTGGACAAGAGAAGAGGCAAAGGACATGGGAAGGTCTTGTTGCAATCGAGATACAAGGCCGCAAAGAAAAACCACATAGGATTAAGAGACCCTACAGTGACAATGAGGACTACCAGACCCAGGCTACGTCTAGGGTAGCGGTAAGATCAAACCCCAGTAGTAATGTGTCCACACCTCCGCGCACTACTCCACCAATAGGTAGAAAAGTGCATTCTATGTCGACTTGTCCAATGTTCCAACAACAGTCTAGTAGTAGAGCACCATTTGGAGGAAGAAGGCCCAAAATGGAAGGCGATGAGATGAAGCTACCAATGTTCCATGGAAATGGAACTGATGACCCAGAACAACACTGGTTCTTGTGTGAAGAGGTATGGACCACCAAATAAATTGTGGACATTTATATCAAGAAAAGCCAGGTGGAAACCACCCTCACGGGTCGTGCGCTTGACTGGTACATGATATTCATACAGGTTCCTTAAGGGACCATGAAAAAAACACTGAATGAGATCCAGGAAGGGCTATTTGAAGAATTTAAAAAACTCAAATCTGAGGCCCAGTATATTATAGAACTCAAAGAGATCAAGCAGTTCCCGAATGAAACCGTTTGGGATTTAAATCAACGGTTTAAGACATTGATGGCTCGAGTTAGCTACAAAATGAGTGATGTTAAACATAAGGAGTGGTGCATCACTATGCTAGTCTTGCACATCAGATAGTCGTTAATGCAAAAAAATATCATGACATAGAGCAAGGCTCTAGAGATCGTGGTGAAGTTAGAAGCTTCACCTATTGGGGAGACTATAGTTGGAATGAACCAAATTCAGGAACAGCTAGAATATTTGACACTCCAGCTGCAAGATATCAAGAAGGAAAAGGAAGAATATGTTGACCTCTAGTGCACATGTTGTCATGTGGATGGAAACACTAAGGACACTTGTCTGACTTTCTAAAATTATTTTCTCTCAGGAGCACCGAAACCCTTGAGTTGTGCTGGTGTTCCAAGGTGTCACGTGTGTTAGGTATATGGGAATCGACACAAAAACTATAGCTACATGCAGAAGATGGTTACAAAGGAAGAAAATTTGTATTGCAGCTTTTGTCACTCAGTGGAGCACAAGGATAAATACCGTCGAGCTTATGACTTATTTCTAGAGAAAACATATGATTCATACTTTGTGAAGGGTGAGGATCCCCATGTGATCTAGCAGTCGCAGCCTCAACCGTAGATAGTGCAATCGACACCCCAGGTACAATATACCCCACCTCCTCCAATGCATTTTATACCATCACAGTCATAGCCACATTTTGCACCGCAGCCATATTTTGTGGCACAATCGTAGTTTTCACTATGACCATAGTATAATCAATTGTTGATCGCTCAGCCTCAACTGCAATATGTTCAAAAAGAACATTACATTCAGCAGCAAATGAATCCCCTGCAATAGCTAGCCCAACCATAATATCAACAAGCAGCTCAACCACAGTACTAGTGGCAAGGAGGATTTAGGGGACGACGAGGAGGCTTTGGACAAGGGGGAGGATGAGGTCAAGAATAAATCTAGTGTTGCACCTGTTGAGTGTTTGGGCACTACCAGATGGAGTGTCCTCATGCGCAATGTACATACTACATAGCAAGCAAGCATAATGTTGAAAATTTCCCTCAGTTGATAGAGAAGTGGCAAGCTAGAAACATCCCTTAGTTGTAGAACCAGTTCCAAAACCAAAACCAAGTACAGAACCAGAAACTGTTGTAGAATCAGACTTAGATCCTGCTACAGACTGAAAATCATCATATGAATCCATCGACAAATCAAAATCCACCGACGAATCAAAATCCACCCCTGAACCAAGCTTAGAACCAAAATCAAGGATCGATGGTTGCGATGATACTAGCAGAGCCCAGAGCCCAGGTTGTCGATGTTGTTGTCGTCACTCATGTAGGTGCGATGATCGGAGAAGATGGACCTCGTCAACAAGTTCGATTTGCTCATAGTTTGTTGGGAAGAAAAAGATAGCATTTGATATTGCGACAAAGAAAGATACCTTCTTTGAGGCCAAGCACACTCGGGAGAAATATGGGTAAGTCACTTATTATTGAAATTCCTTATGCTTTTGATCCTTCTCTAGAGGCAGGACCATCACAACAGCATGGTACCTTGCAACAGTTTATTGATATTTTTCTATCACTAGTTAGAGATCATGAGGCTCTCATCGAGATTGAGCAGTTGTTATGCCACCAGAATAAGGTGTTGAAGGATTCCGCATTAAATTCCCTCAAGAAGAAAAAGACAGGTAAAGAGATGAGAGTGAACATCCATATTGGAGACTATGAAGTTGACTCAGTTATTCTAGATCTTGGGTTGGATGTGAATATTTTGACCAAGAATATATGGAATCTTATGGGAAAGCCAATGTTGGGATGGTCCCCTATGAACTAAAACTAGCAAATCAGACCATAGTTCAGCCTATTGGCCGTGTCTCCAACATGGTCGTCGATGTTGAAGGTATGAAGACATATGTTGATTTTGACATTATTGAAGTAGTTGATGATGGAGGCTCCTATCCTACGTTGTCGGGGATTGGATGGGCCAATGATAGCATGGCAGTTATCAATTTCAAGAAGCGGGTTATTGAATTCGAAAATCAAGATATTGTTAACACCCAAAAAGTGTTCACTACCTCATCTACCCCACTACATGGCTCACTTGTCCATTTTTCTACCATATTTCCCTTAAAAACCCCTTTTTTCCTCCAAAAATATCCAAAAGTCCTCTAAAATAGAGAAAATCCCACTAAAATGCCTCCAAAAGGCCTAAAATGCCTCCAAAAGGCCATAAAACCTAAAAAGGGAAGAAAAAATATAAAATAATGAGGAAAAGGAGGAAAAAACCCTATACAGCTGCCTTAAACCATATGGTTTCCAAAACCATGGGCCAGCACTCCACCACTAAAAAACTATAAATAGGTGATGGAGACCCCTTATTTCACATCCACAATCATAAGCACCCTTACTCTGCCAAAATAAGCTCTTGAAACCCTAGCTCACCCTTGAGCTACTTTCACCTCGAGAGCCCCTTTTGGCCCATTTTCCACCATTGGAGAAAGAGAAGGAGCAAGTTGGAGCTTGGAGCAACCCTCTTGGATCACCGCAACGGGCTTCACCAACCTTCACATTGGAGGTAATATTAATACCAAAACCATTATTTACATTTTGTTTTTCTGTTTTATGCACATGTTAGAGTTTCTTTTTTAGCTTTTTAATTTACACATATTGAACTGCTACTAAGGAGTCCCTTCTCCTTAGTAGGTGCTCATTCGCACAAGCTAGGGGTAAAACCCTAGCCACAGATTTCAAGGTCATTGCTCCCATGGACCCTCAGGAAGGACATCGGTACATTGAACCTGTCAAGGATGAAGTTGGTAGAGGCTGGGATCATACCTACAATAGATCTGAAGACTATATTCACCCTACCATCGATGGCGAACTTGGATGGTGTAGCGGTAGCTCTGCGTTCTATGATTATGATGATGCTTCAGAAAATTGCCAAAATCGGCTGCATGAGGTGTCTTTTAGAAAGTGTGGATTGGTCATGCAATCCCTACATCGCATTGCGACTAAGATTATTGAGTTGCCAATATATGAGGGGCTGTTAGAGATGTCCAAATTCCTTAAATAATTTGAAGAAATTTTTTTTGAACCACAGAGGTTGTTGGTGCTGGAAGAAGCATGGAATTCCACCCCAACATGATGGTGGGAGACTCACAAGAAAACAATCCATTAATGGGAAGAGTGTCGACAATTGATGATGGTTTGCTTCGGTGATTCAGAGGTCTATCATGCTTGGAGATATGATGGGAAGAATGACCCCACTAGTCATTTGATGGAATGTCAGGCCTTCTGGGCATCGCGACCCAAGGATGAGTAGGTCCATGCTTTTGTTCATACTTTTGAAGAGATGCCTAGATCCTGGTATGTAGTAGCAGAACTGCATAGAACCATAACTACCTAGGAGGAGCTATCAATTTTCTTTGCGCAAAATTTTAGTTTCTAGGATGCTAACCCTAAGGTCCACAATGCACTCCAACTCATCCACGACGTAGTATTGAAGGTTGTCACAGTCGCATACCCTATAGATCTGCATGCGCAGTTCCATATGAAATCCATGATGACATGTTACAATCTATCTAGTGAACCTGAAGATGAGGATGACATGCAGATTGTTAACATTCTGGAATCAAAAGGAAGTCGTGATGTTATAGCACCAGACATACCAACTGACCCCATGAGTCAGTCATTGAAGATAAGAAAGGTTAACATTGGGACAAAAGAGAACCCAAAGTTTGCTAACATTGGGGACTATTGGGACAATGAAACAACGTCACAAATACAGATTTGCTGCATGAATTCCAAGACCTCTTTTTGACATGGTTCTCGAAAATGAAAGGGATATTAAGGGATCTATAGGAGATTACAATTTCGTTGAAACCAGATGCGAAACCTGTGCGATAGAGACCGTATCGACTGAACCTGTGATACAAAGAACATGTCAAGCCTGAGCTCGACCAGATGTTGGACGCTCAAATTATCGCGCCTGTCAAAGAACTAGAATGGATAAGCCCTCTCGTGGTTTAGGACAAGAAGACTAGAGAGGTTCACATTAGTGTCAACCTGAGAAAGCTGAATGATGCCTTCCTGCATGATCCTTTACCAACTCCCTTTACGGATGAGGTCCTTGAAGGGATAGGTGGTTAGGAGATGTACTCCTTCACAGATGGATTTTCGGGGTATGACCAGATCCAAATCACAAAGGAAGACCTACATAAGACCACATTTGTCACTGAATGGGGTTGTTTTCAATATACAATCATGCCCATTGGATTGAAGAATACACCAGCAATATTTTCTCGGGTGGTTGTTGCTGCGTTCAAAGATTTCATTCAGAAGTTCCTACAGGTATACATGGATGATTGGATAGCTTATGGTCTGGTTAAGGATCATTTAGCAAACCTGCGATTGATGCTAGAAAGGTGTCGACAACATCAAATTGAATTGAATTCAAAGAAGTGCATTTTTTGTGCGCCATTCAGGATGTTGTTAGGAACATAGTGTGCAAGCAAGGTCTGTTGGTCGACCCTGTAAATATCATGCTTATCTTTAGTCTGCCACCACTGAAAAATGTGAAAATGATTCATGCGATGCTGGGACACACGGGGTACTATTGCAAGTTCATCAAAGGATACACTACAATTACTGCCCCTACGGAGAAGCTTTTAAAGAAGGATGGTGCATTTGAGTGGAATCAAGAGTGTCATGGAATATTCGACACATTGAGGCAAAGATGGTGTCAGCGCCCACACTTGTATTTACCAACTAGAACAAGGAGTTCCATGTCCATGTTGACACCTCTTCTGCTGCACTAGGGGTAATACTTGCGCAACCAGGTGAGGTAGACCTAGATCATCCGATCATATTTTCCAGTAGGAATTTTCCTTTTGCTAAAAGAAATTAAACAACCACTGAAAGAGAAGGCTTGGCCATGGTTTATGTGTTGCATAAGTTTAGGCACTATCTGTTGGGTGGTCAATTCAAATTGTTCGTGGACCACTCCACTTTGCAATATCTGGTCAATAAGCCTGTGTTGGGGGGGAATATCTCTCGATGGCTTCTACTTTTTCAAGAATTAAACTTTGAAATCATTGTAAATCCAAGGCGGCTGAATGCTAGCCCTAATCATCTATCCTGCATTGAGACAAGACCAGAACCTACCAATATTGATGATGGATTTCCTGATGCGCAGTTGTTTTGGGTAGAGCTCATAGATGACCATTACTCTCCCATCATTCAGTTCTTGGCAACTAGAATTTCCCCAGAGGACATGTCAAATAGTCAAAAGAAACAATTGGTAGTGAAGGCTTCAGATTTCCAGCTGATTGTTGGGAAATTATATAAACTTGTACCAGATGGAATCTTGCGACGATGCATCTTACCGCATGAGAAAGGACCTATTCTAGCAGAGGTGCATGTACGAATCGTAGGAGGCCACTATGGAGGAAGGGATACTGCACATAAGGTGTTGTGCGTCGGGATATGGTGGCCTACTTTACATAATGATGTGACAGATTATGCGTGGATCTGTGATGTTTGTCATCATGTAGGAAAACCATCATGGAGGGATGAGATGCCACTGGTGCCACAGGTAACCCTACAACCTTTTGATAAATGGGTCATTGACTTTGTGGTTCCAATTAATCCACTAGGAAAGAGGACTGGTGCACGGTACACCATTACGACAACTGACTGTCTGATGAGGTGGGCAAAGGCTACACTAGTTATGGACTGTACTGCTGCGATGGAAGCAAAGTTCATATTTGAGTATATTGTGACACAGTTTAGATGTCCCAGGATATTGATGAGTGACCAAGGAAGTCACTTTATCAATCAAACGGTTATAGCATTCACTGATGAGTTGCAGGTGCAACATAAGAAAAGAACACCATACCATCCTCAAGCGAATGGGACTGTCGAGGCCTTCAACAAAATATTGGAAACTACACTTACAAAGGTATGTAATGTTAATTGTGGCGACTGGGATTTGAAAATTATAGTGGTACTACGGGCATATCATACCACTTGGAAAAGATTGATGGTATAGACACCGTTTAAATTGGTATATGGGAAAGAGGTAGTAATGCCTATGGAATACATTGTTCCCAATCTATGTAGTGTTGCTGCAACTGGCATGGATGATGTAGAAGCACTAGAGGAGTGCATTGCACAGTTTATCCAGCTTGAAGAGGACTGCTTTATTGAAAGCTTCCACCAGCATGTCGAGAAGGATCGACAGAAAGCGTGGCATGATCGCCTCATTAAGAGCAAGCAGTTTGCATAGGGAGATTTGGTACTATTAAACAAAAGTAAGTTCATAAAGCATCTAGGTAAATTATAGATGCACTGGTTAGGCCCATATCTTGTTCATTTAATTACTTCTGGGGGTGCAGTTCAATTACAACAATTAGATAGTGCAGTACTGTGGAAACTTCTGAATGGAATCCGCTTGAAGCCTTATAGGACATGGCCTGAGCCATGCAATGCTCGAGGCACTGCACAAGGGTAAAAAAAATAGGGGGGGCACACAAAAAGGGGGCCATACTGGGTCGATGAGTTAGCAGTGCATAGCCACATATCCATGTAGAATAGTTAAGAGTGGTTCACGTGACAGCAGAACAATGTGCCGAAGGAAGAGGGCTATGCCAAGGTGGTCTATTAGATGAAGGGGATATGACAGAAAAATATGGAGTGACCGCAAGTGGCTACGATGATAGGGTCACAATAGAACAAAGGGAATGGGTTGCATGACAGGAGGTCACCAGGGAACAGTGGCTCGCACTATACGAAAAAATATGTGATGATGACTAGATGTCATGTCATCAAGGCTATCAAATTTCATGCCAAAATGGTCCTCAACGAAAGAAACGACAGCACGGTTGATGTCATCAGTTAATGATAACAGATCTGAATGGAAGGATGGCAGAATTTACGGTGTATTTAGCACATGCATGAAGGATCTTGTCGTAATAATGCCTTTAGCAAGTCATGATGGAATCTACATCAAATATGTTAGGATTATTAATCCTCCCTTGTCCAAATTTGGTCATATGTCTAAATTGGGAGTCATGTCTAAATCCGAAGTCCATCCAGTCTATTTATAGTCATTAACACCATTGGGTCCACTTGGCCTAATTGGGGCACATGTTTCAGTTACTAAAGTGTGGGGAACACTAATTGAGGCTCACTGCCACTGATTGCACTTGATTGCATCAGTTTAGGAGCCTCCTATACCAATCCCTACAATTTAGGAAGCCACTGGGAGTGCCAAAACCAGCCAAGGTTAGTTCACTTCAGTTAATGACTAGTTAAGCTAAGATATGAGTCAGTTACATTCAGTTCTAGTCCTCTACATTCAGTTAGCGCTAGGTTTACTTGACTGCACTCATGTGGGGCGCATTTCTTACCTACCACAGTCAGTTAACCTTAGTCAACACTGAATGTAATGCTTGAGTTGTGTTTTAGAGCTCTGATGAACTTTGGTTATGGTTTAGACAAGATCAGTTAACTACTGTGTCCTCCGATAGTGATTTAGACAAGTTCTTAGTTACCTACAGTCAAGTAGAGTCTATCAATTCGAATTTCCTCATGTGGATTTCAATTTCATGTGGCTATTAAAGCCATTTTACTTCATTGTAATTATTATCTGATTACTTTTGATTAATGAAAGAATTCATAGCTGCAAGCCATTTTGCACTGTTTCATTCTTCAATTGCTGAGTAAATTGTGAGATCTACTTTGTGAGTTGTGTAAATTTTGTCTACAGATCTATGTGCTCAAATTTACATGGTATCAAAGCCTCGGTGGACAAGACTCCTCTCCTCCTCAGATCTCCAGCCGGATCATTTTTTTTGGTAATTGCTCTTTCCAGTACTATACCAGAAGCGGAGAATTTACCACTTAATATCCCAAGTTAATAAATTGTTGATCAAGATTGCTTGATAAACTATGCTAGGTGTAAAGGAAATTCCAAAAGTGTAGACTGTCGACCTTACTTTGTATGTTTGATTGTGTGACAGGTTATTAGCTTTTCTTACAGCATTCGCTACAAGCATCCCTTCTTCTCACTACATTCGCTACAACAGCTCAGCTCTTCCTACTACATTCGAAATGGCTCATCCAATAGAGCCTCTCACTCCCTTCAACTATCACCAATGGAGGGAAGAGATGGTGGTAGTGCTCGACACCAAAGGGCTCTTCAGACTCATAGAAGAAGTAGAGGAAGAGCTAGATTTAGATAAAGACAAAGCTAAGTACATGAACAAGCTTGATGAATCCCATGGACACTTGCTCTCCTCAGTCTCTAAAGATCATTGGTTCCACATCCTATAATTGAAGACTCCCAAGGAGGTTTGGGACAAGCTTTCCTCCCTATTTGATAAGCATGATGAGATGAGGATCCATCAGCTAGAAAATGATCTGATTACTCTCAATCCATCCAATTTCGAATCTCTGAATGAATTCTTCACAAAGTTCAAGAACCTGATATATCTGTTAAAGCAATGCAAAGTGGAGAAGGATGAAGATCAGCTCATCCTTGCTATTCTCACAAAGCTCAATGCATACTACTCAGTCTTTGTATCCACCTTCCAAATAGTAAGGCTCACTACTCCAAATTGGAAGATGCCCACTCTTAATGCTTTCTTCCAATCTCTTATTTCTGAGAATGATAACTTGATCCAAATGGGGATCATTCGATCTCCCAAAGATCTAGCTCTAGTTGCAAGAGGAGATAAGGTAGTGAATGACAAAGGGAAGCAAATAGATGAATCCCTTATGAGGAAAGAGAAGTCAAAAGAACCTTTAGGTTCGAAGATAAGCAAGAAGAATGGAGAAGGCAAGGTCCTTTGATCTTACTATGGAAGGCGTTTCCATTCAAAAAGCTCTCATATGAGAAGACAACTTGATGAAATGGCTCTTCTTTTGAAAAAGCACAACATTTTTGTACCTGCTATTGCAAGGAAGGATGACTCTGAAGAAGAAGAAGATGAAGAATACCAAAAGAAATGACATGCACTGAAGGCTTGCTGCACATTAGCACCTGTCTTCCTCATTGATTCTGGAGCTTCCAACCATATCGTTGCATCCAAAGAATCATTCTCTTCTTTTCAGTCCTTTGATGGTCCTAGTATTCAGATGGGCAATAAAAGTAAATTCAAAACAAAGGTGAAGGGCTCTATCCAACTTGAACATGGAAGGTTCAAAGATTTGTTATTTGTTCCCTCCCTAGCTTCAAACCTGTTATCTGTCTATCAGATGAACCATACTGGATCTCCAAAGTGAGTGATCTTTGGTCCTGACTCAGTGGAGATCACAGATATCTCTACTAGGAGCATCATAGAAAAGGGTACTGCAAATCATGCTTCAAAAGCATATGAGTTCTCACATTTCATGCCTCCTTCAAAACCAGTGCACTCTCAGCAGCCACCTACAAGGGAAGGTAAAATCATTGCATCTACTTCTTTTACAGCTTCTACTAGTACTGCATATCCATCTATATTAGTTTATGACCTTGATATTTAGGGTGACTCATATCTAGATTCAGTCCCTACTTCCAAACTGGAAGCTAGGAAGATGACTGGAAACTCACCTAACACTCAGAAAGGAAAGACTCTTGTGCTATGTCATGCTATCTTACCTCCTTCAGGGAGATGCAATAGACTCCCTGTAAGATGCTATATGGCAAGGGCTCAGTCTTACTACATTCAAAAGAATGGATATGATCATACACCTCTTCATTCAGCAAGAGACAAAGGTTACATTCCTCCTTCCTTCCATCATCATTTTTGGAGAAGAAGGAGAAGTCTACATGCCAGGCCCCAGAATACCTGTGCATAGCACACCATGCATGTTGCTTCACTACCTCATAGAGATGAAGACTGCAGCAACATATTTTCAAGTTTTTCAAACTTGAGACTTGATTCTACCTGCTTAGCTAGAGGGAGGGATTTTTTCCCATGTGGTTTTTGCCCCAGCTCCTTGTATTAAGTAGTTACTTTATTTTACTTGATGTAATGGGTGAACTATGATCTTAGTTACCAGGGCCCATAGTTTGTCCAAGTTAGCATTCAGGAGGGGTGTTAGGATTATTAATCCTCCCTTGTCCAAATTTGGTCATATGTCTAAATTGGGAGTCATGTCTAAATCGGGAGTCCATCCAGTCTATTTAAAGTCATTAACACCATTGGGTCCACTTGGCCTAATTAGGGCACATGTTTCAGTTATTAAAGTGTGGGGAACACTAATTGAGGCTCACTGCCACTAATTGCACTTTATTGCATCAGTTTAGGAGCCTCCTAGACCAATCCCTACAATTTAGGAAGCCACTGGGAGTGCCAAAACCAACCAAGGTCAGTTCACTTTAGTTAATGACTAGCCAAGCTAAGTTAGGAGTCAGTTGCATTCAATTCTAGTCCTCTACATTTAGTTAGCACTAGGTTTACTTGACTGCACTCATGTGGGGCGCATTTATTACCTACCACAGTCAATTAACCTTAGTCAACTCTGAATGTAACACTTGAGTTGTGTTTTAGAGCTCCGATGAACTCCGGTTATGGTTTAGACAAGGTTAGTTAACTACAGAGTCCTCCGATAGTGATTTATACAAGGTCTTAGTTACCTACAATCAAGTAGAGTCTATCAATTCTAATTTCCTCATGCGGATTCAAATTTCATGTGGCTATTAAAGTCATTTTACTTCATTTTAATTATTATCTGATTAATTTTGATTAATGAAAAAATTCACAGCTGCAAGCCATTTTTGCATTGTTTCATTCTTCAATTGCTGAGTAAATTACGAGATCTACTTTGTGAGTTGTGTATTTGTCTACATATCTATGTGCTCAAATTTACAAAATAGGGGTGTTATAAGCTGAGGACCGGTAGTTTTTTGCAACTCATTTCAGAAAGTACGGGACTAAGTTAAGTTTCAAAAGAGTTGGGTTGGGTTGGTAGAGGGATCCCCGCTGCGTAAGGTCGAGGTGGTTGAAAGAGAAAAACATACCTCCCTGGATACTGGGAAGCCTATGAGTGAGAATGTTGTCCCAGTAGAGGTTGATGAACAATTTATGAGTAAGAAATTTAGTTCATCTGAGATAGAGGTCTCAGGCAAAGTCATCCTTGGTTATGTTTCTCCTAGTCAGCCTGAGGCGCCGATGCAAGCAACCATGAGGAATTTCGATGGTACCAAAGTTCCTGTTGCACTTGACGAAGTATGTAGGAACAGGGAAGCGGGTCCTTCAGGCAGCGCTGGATGAACCTAAAAGGACCAAGTGGGAAGAGGTGGGATGACCCTTAATGCAAGGAAGGACCAAGTGGCCAGATGTGGCCTAAGACAACCTACACTGAAGGACCAAGTGGCTAGATGTGGCCTAAGCCAACCTACATGAAAGGACCAAGTGGCCAGATGTGGCCTAAGCTAGCATACATGGAAGGACCAAGTGGACAAATGTGGCCGAAGCCAGCTACATGGAAGGACCATGTGGCCAGATGTGGCCTAAGCTAGCCTACACGGAAGGACCAAGTGGACAAAAGCTTGGCTCTAGAATGGGCCAACAACCACTTTGTGAAGAGCGATAGAAAATGGAGAATGAGGTGGTCTTCATCAAAGTTGGAGGACGATGTCCTTGTCGGTTATATATAAGTCTTGAATTTTTATTACATCCACTGCAGTAAATGTGCAGGAAGCGGTTGCAACAAGAACTATGATTCGGCAATGCATCTATGATAGTTTCTACTTTCCAGGATCAAGGAAGGCACCATGACTAGCTAACGTGGCTTGAGGACGAGCCACATGAATGTGTTGGGGGCCTGTTGGCAAGGGTTTGGGTAAGTGAGTTGTTCAGCACCTCGAAGGCTATGCAAGATCACACAAAACCATGCAGGACCCAATCAGCATGATATGTGGAAGAATAACCATTTTTGGAATTTCATATGCAATTTTATACTGTTTGACCACATTTTGTGGATATAGGTCACTCATTTGTCAGATGTATATAGATCAGTCAGAAGTATTTCTATTTGGCCTATATAGATATTTTTCTTGAGAGATTGATGATTTTAGGATGAGCTTATGTTCCAATATTCACATCTTCCACATCCTCACAGCTTGGGACAAGTTGAGGCTCCTTAGCAACATCATTTGGGTCAAAGAGATTTTCTAAAGGGAGTAAACCCATGGGATAGTGTTACTCTTAAGTTGCAGGATTTATTTGCCACAGAGATTGTTTAAATATTCTTGCTTTCCATCATCCCCCTACAATTCTATCCAAATAGCTTCTTCAGCTTCATTTCCAACAACACTCTCAGCAAGGGAAACAATATCATATAGTGCATTTATTTGGGGCCATCAATATGACTTTGCAGGAACTCCTAGGTGAGAGTAGACCCTTTTGGGAGCATGTTATATTCATCAATGATCGATCCATAAAACTCCCCAGTGAGATTAAGGAAACTATGGATTTGTTTATCATCCTCAAAGACCTACAAATTCTTAACATTATCCAGGACAGAGGGTTAGTGCTTAACCTCAATCTCACATTTACTATTGGGGTACATGGGAATTTTGAAAATAGAAGCAAAAGTGGCCGAAGAATCATCTATACCATTTTGCAATCTGAAAATTAGATTAAACTTTCATTCCTCAAAGATTTCTATCAAATATAGGGAAACACTTATGTAGCTTCTCATCCTGGGATGTCTGGCCTGATACTCGCCTTGCATTTGCTTAATCACCAACTTGAAGTCCCTATGTATCACCACCCTACTGACTTAGAAATATTTTAGGATCTAAATCGCCAACATCATAGCCTCATATTCTACCTCATTATGTGTGCAATCAAAGGCTAATGTATAAGAATAATTTAAAGCACTTCCTCCTGGAATTTTTACCCATAATCCATCTCCTGCCCCTTGTTTGCATGCTTCTCCATCAAATATCACATTCCACAATCCTTCTAGTTCTTTCTGAGTGGGGACAAAAGAAGCATTCTATGAGATAAAATTGTCTTTGCCTCCCTCTGTAAAGAAAATGGATGATCCTATCTCAGTGTCCAATGAATAGATGGGGTGGTTAATCAGACTTTCAGCACTGCTCACCAAGTATGCCAGCTTTTGTTCTCTATAAAGCCTCCTATTTACACCAAAAATAGGGATGGTGGCATATGACATGTCCATTTCAAGTGCCCTATTGAGTTTGGCTACCCAGGATCTTGACAACAACATTCCAAACTTTGGAGGAATTTCAGCCACCACTACATCCATGACAAAGATTTTGGAAAGGATCTGAGCCAATGAGATGACCAAATATTTGAGCAATCCTAGGAACTTAACTTTACTAGAATCAAAAGAGAAAAGGTCTTTGTAAGGCTTGGTCACCTGGAATCCCAATTTATCCATGATATGCCTAGGAATCAGGTTGTGTGAAGTTCATGAATCAAGCATGGCATTGTGTAGGATGGCATCATGAATGTTCAGTCTGACATCGAAGGGAGGGACATCTTCATCGGTGTATTCATCTACATGGGACCCAAATAGGATGGCGAGACTATCATCTTGAATATTTAGGGAATATTATATTGCAAAGATTTCTCCTGGAGGCTTCAGCATAGCCATGATTTGTGACTTATATTCAGAATATCTTAACAACTTAGTGAGAGGGATAGAGATTTTGATTTTTGTGATTTCGGCCTCTAATATGAAAGAGGTTTGTCCCTGATTTGGGTTCTTTGTATTATCTTCTTTCCTTTCTTTCCATTTGGTCTCTATTACATTCTTGGAGGTGTCCCTAAGGGCTATATTTTTCTTCAGTTTTCTTGTAGAGTATTTGTTTGCTACATATTTATTCCTCATAATAGGAACATCTCTATTCCTTATACTAATATGTCTCTACAGATACATGACAACAAGGTGATAACCCCTCTAAAAATCCTCTGTTTCCTCAACAGGAAGCTCCTCTGTCACCATGATGGGAATTATTATGTTCTTCTTTGGTAAAAAATCCATAGGGTGAGTCAGTGTCCAGCTGGTAAATTTCACAATCAGCCTCATTTCCATATTGCTGCTTCACATGGTTCTCCTGAAATGGGGGGCTCACTGGTTGATAAGGAGGGTTTCTCTGATCTCTCTGCATGTTTGGGAGGACTTGGGGCCTTCTAACATAATGGTTTCTATTATGATGCTCTTTATTTTCCCTAGGAGGTGGTCTATTGTCCAAAGTGAGTCTCTCCATCAATTTTTCCATGGCTTTCATTATCATGTCCATCCTGACCTCTTGTGAGTTAGAGAAAGAAGGTTGTTTGGGCTCTTCATCCCTCCTTTTATCTCCCTCTTCTCTCCTCCATTCTCCCTCATCTCTTTTTTTCTTTCTAGCAGCATTCAAGTTTACCTCTACCTCTATGGCATCTTTCGTCATATCAGCTAGGGAGGCTAATCTTCTTTCACTTAGAAACAAGGTAAATTCACTGTCAAAGGCTTCAACATATTGGATCTAGGAAAAAATAGGGGTAGGTTTGAACTGGGCAGTGATGGAATTATATGTCTTCATAAATCTGTCAGAAAATTATTGGATAGATTCGCTTTCCCTCCTCCTCATGGAATGGTATTGGGACAAATACTACTTGGGGTTTTTTTTGTCTGCCAATTTATCCTTGAAAGACTCTTCAAAAGATTGATAGTTCAGAATGGATTTGTCTAGAATTTTTTTGAACCATTTTCTTACTTCTCTAGCAATAATTTGGGCAAATAGTATGAATTTAAAATCATCATGGTCTACTTCCTCCAAGTCTACCCAGTCTGAAAACCATCCCAAGTGTTCATCAAGTGAATACCCCCTCTCCCCATTAAATTTTTTAAGTCTTTAGGAGTATCCCTGGTGAAGGTCATGAAGAGCAGACAGGAGAAGTATAAGGGAAAATATGTTAGCCATTATTAGGGTTATAATAGGGTTTATGAGAGGAAATGAATCTAGCGTGGCAGATGAAATCACTGTGTTGTGAGGAACTGTGGAGTTGTGAGGGCCTGTGAAACTAGATGACGGAGATAAGGATATGGCAACAGAATTCTATGTGGAAGTGGAGTTTAATGCGGCTAATTTAGTGTAAAATGGGGGGCACCCTCGGTCAGGCAAGGGTCAAAAATCCCTACCTAGAGACTTTGATATCTCAGGTGACCAAGAAGTACGGGAGAACTCGAATGCAGAGGGGTATGAAACTGCTTCAGAGAGGCTGGACTCAAACTTATTCCTAGGGGAAACAAGCTCGTATTCTTCATCACAATGTTCAGATATATCATTAATAAAAGCATCACACTCAGAAGGTAAAGAAAGAGTTATGTCTAACTGAGGTATAACTGACCTTTGCAACTTCTTTCCCATCCAAATTAGTCTCTTTGGATCAAAAAAATCTTGAAAAGGTTCAGCGTCAGGATTGTTCCTCGTGTTGGTCCTTCTGACCACTAGTATTCCAAGTGGATTCACCTTCCAACGAATTTGAGTGGAGTCGCTAGAGCATATGCAACCAATATATGTCTATGACTGGTTTTATGTTATCTCTCTATGATGTTGTTTTTCTAACACTCATACATTCTCCATACCATATCATTTTGGTATTTTGTTTCATTCTGGATCAACTTTACAACAGTAAATCCTAATTGGATAGGTAGTAATGCTTCTTTTCCATACACCAATTGAAAAGGGGATGTTCCAATTGACCTTTTTCATATTTAGCATGTCATCCCATAATGCATATTTGAGATTCACATCCCATGACTTTTTTATTTTCAAAGAACATTTTCTTGATGATCCTAAGAAGGATTTTAATGGATTATTTCTCCAGTCCATTTCCTTGTGGGTACTGTGTAGTGGAATGCCCAATTCAATGTTATATTTCTAGAAAAACACTATCACATTGAATAATCTAAAATCATGTGCATTGTCACCAATGATATTCCTTGGGAATCCAAACCTTGACAATATATTCTCCTCCAGGAATTTGATAATTACTATGTCATTTACTAACCTGGTTGGGATGTCCTCAACCCACTTTGTGAAATAATCAATTTTTGTTGGATACTATATCTTGGATTCATCCCTAATGAATTCTATGCCCCATTGTTGGAATGGAGTTGATGTTTTATAGACCTTAGAGGAAATGGTTTTACCTTCTACTTACTTGCAAAGAATCGGCAATCACCACAGGCCCTTATCATGTCATTAGCATCAAAAAATAATTTGGGCCAATATATACAGCCCTCATAAATTTATATGATTTGGCCCTCCAAGCATGGTATCCTCCACATATGTCTTTATGGAATTACGTAATAATTCCTTGTCTCTTCTTCTATCATAGAATTCAACAACATGCCTTGAGGATCCTTCCAATAAAGGTATTATTATAATATGCAATATTTAATAACATACATCTTCAAATACCTATCCTATGATTTTTTTATATATTATGGACATTCGAGGTGCATAAAATAATAAACAATATCTCTACACCAAGAAAATTATTCGAATTTTGGATTTATCTTCACTACACTTCTTTGAAAATCCTCTATACTTCTTGTATTTTCTTTCTCTACTATATCAACCACTAGATTTATATATAATAATTCAAAAATTGATTCAGATAGTGATTTCAACTGTCCTTGACCCTTCACTAATTTAGCAAGCTTGATTTCTGGATCATACTCCTATATTTTGGCAATCCATTTTCCTCTCCTCCCTTCATTGTCTATTTGGATGAAAATATATTTTAGAGTTATATGTGTCACATAATAAATTACCTATGAGTGAAATACATAGCATTTGAAGGACTTCAATGCTTTTACCCTATCATAAGCTTGTTTTTCCATTAGGATTTATTTTAATTCATCACCTCTTAGGGATTTGTTGAAAAAGGCTATTGGTTGTCAAGCCCTTCTTGATCTTTTTGTAGTAGGGAAGCTACAATAATATGAGTAGAAGTAAAGGAAAATATTATAAATGACTTAGTATAATCAGGTTTGATCAATACAAGAGCTTTTTCAACGGATCTCTTCAAATTTTCAAGAGCCCCCTTTGGTTCTTTTGTCCACTTCAATTCATTACCTGTTTTTAGCATGTTGGTAATGGTTTTAACTAGTTATTCTATATTTGGAATTAATATCCTCAAGAATCTTATATTTTCAATGAATCACTACACTTCATTTTTATTTATTGGAATCTCAATTGACTATCTGGCTACCACCCTTTTTAGAACTATCCTCACTTCATACTTAGAGACAATGTGTCCCCACAACTTCCCTTCCTAAAAAAAAAATGAGAGTTATTTGGGTTTAAGGATAAGTCATACCTCTTACACTTGTTAAAGGTCTACTTCAAATGATACAATAAATCTTCATAAGTCTTGGAAACAATGACCATGTCATCAAGATAAATCACTATAAATTTATCCCTTTCTCCCACAAAGGATATATCCATGGCTCGCTGAAATGTTTCTCATTTATTCATCGGTCCAAATGGTTTCTTATTATACATGAAGGTACCCTATGGAGTTGTAAATGTTATATTTCCCCTTTATTCTTTGTTCATGGCCACTTGATTGTAACTTTAGAAATAATCCATCATAGATATCTTGTTTTCCCCTACCACTCTTTGCAATATTTGATCCAGTTTTTGAAAGGGGTAATTATACTTCAAGGATCATTTGTTGAGGTTTCCAAAATAAACACACAACTTGATTTCTCCACTCTATTTTTTTATAGGGACCAATTTTTCTACCCACTCTGAATATCTCAAAGGAATGAGTATTTTTTCATTTAAAAATTTACTTACTTCACTGTCTATTATTTGTCTCAAGTTTTGTTTAAGGTTTCACTCCAGGATTCGGAGGAAAGGATTACGCTCAAATATTTATGTATCATAGGTACTAATTACTTCATACTTCCATGAAAAAACATATATGTATTCTTTGAAAAAAATTATGTACCTGTGTTTCACTTTAGCAGACAACAAATTGTAGAGCTTGATATTTTTTGGTTATTTTGTTCCAATGTTTATGTCTGTTAGATTTTTATCATTCAAGCTACCATTATGATCTTAGGATATTTAACTGAGAGAATAACATGCACAACAATAAAACAATAGCACAACACAAGAGACAAGAGACACAAAGAATTTTCCTCGGGGAAACCATAAAGGAGAAAACCCCACAACTTCCTTAAAGATAGAATCAAAACCAAAAGGTAAAACCCCAAAATAGTAAGATGATATCCCGACAGCAGCAGTCTCTCTCTCTCTCACTGAGAGAGCTTCTCCTCTCTCACTCATGTGCCCCAATGAGTGAGTGTATGTGTCCTAAATAGAGAGACTCACTCTCTATTTATATTCTTCCATTCACTTGGAACCCAATCCATCATGTCGGCCTCACTTAAAAATTACTTACTAGAGCCAAAATCTCTAGGAGTGTCTAATAACCTTATTGCCCCACCACTTATGGGGACTTTGCCTCCTCCGACCAATAGGAGGGTAACACAATGGTGGCGAATATTGACCCGACTTAGAATGACACACCTAGGGTCGACTTCACTAGGATAGTCTAATAACCCAAGATCCCCACAACTGTGGGGACTTTAACCCTTGACCAAGAGGAGGGTTACCCATAATGACTTGACATGACTTTCTCATTATAGAAAATTCCTGGACTAAACATCGGGTTATGACATGACTCAAATACATTACAATACATAAGAAATACAAGTGAATACATTCCAAAGTTACAATTACATCAACACTCCCTCTTAACTAGGAAGGTATTCTCTCAACACAATTTATCAGCACAAGTCTTCTTCTCTGTATCATCTAGATCATCATTGATTTCTCGTCATCTTCATCTGGATATGGATCGTCACTTGATCTGGATCATCATCATTGGATCTAGATCATCACTCGATCTGGATCATCATCACTAGATCTGGATCATCACTCGATCTGGATCACCATCACTGGATCTAGATCATCACTCGATCTGGATCATCACTAGATCTGGATCATTACTCGATCTAGATCATCACTACTGGATCATCTTCACTGGATCTGGATCATCACTCGATTTGGATCATCATCACTTGATTTGGATCATCACTTGATTTGGATCACCATCACTGGATATGGATCATCATGGGTGCTATCTCATGATTCTTCTTGTCATAGGAAGTTCTATAGATCCAACCCTTTTTCATGTTGGTTGTAGGCCTAGCCTCCATGTAGGTCTTCTTCAGCACTTATATCTGGCCTACTCATCAGAAAGGCACAACACTCACATCCATCCAGGCTAGAACACATCCTACTCACAATGATGGAATATTTCCATACTTCCACCCTGGCTGGAACACATCCTGCTCACAATGATGGAATATTTCCACACTTCCATCCAGGTTGGAACACATCCTGCTCACAATGATGGAAGATTTCCACACCTCCATCCGGGCTGGAACACATCCTACTCACAATGATGGAATATCTCTGCACTTACATTCATCCAGGCTGGAACACATCCTACTCACAATGATGAAAGGGCTCTATACTTACATTCATCTAGGTTGGAACACATCCTTCTCACAATGATGAAAGGCCTCTGCACTTACATCCATCCAGGATGGAACACATCCTGCTCACAATGATGGAAGGCATTGCACTCATATCTGATCTTGTAGGAACCAATCCTATAGTCATATCAAAATGGCCCCCAGTCCTCGACTTATCTACCTGGTAATTGACCAGGTGCCTCCCTTCTTTTAGATAATGGCAATTACCTTTACATCTGACCTACTCGTCAGAATGACCAACACTCACATCTGACATGGAAGCAACCTAATCCTTTAGCCATGACAAAATGGTTCAGCCCTTACATCTGATCAAGTGGGAACACATCCCTCTATCACATCAGAATGGCTTCTTAGTCCTAGACTAAGTTTTCTTGGTAACTGACCAGGTACCTCCATTCCCAAAATGGCAGTTTCCCTTACATCTATCCTACTTGACAGAATGGGTAGCACTCATATCTAACATGGAAGGAACCAATCCACTCACCATGAAAAAATAGCTCAGCCCTTACATCTGACCATGGAAGGAACCAATCCTCTCACCATGTCAAAATGGATATGGGTCTCATCACTTTCCCTTGGAGGAAACCTTGATCGGGAGAACACCAAGATTCTCCCTGAAGTACTCAAACTTGATCCTAGCCAAGGGTTTCATCAATACATCAGCTATATGTTCCTCCATCGCAACATACTGGAGCTTCACTGCTCCCCTTTGCACCATATCCCTGATATAGTGGTACTTGATCTCAATATGCTTCGACTTGTTATGGAACACTGGATTCTTTGACAACTTCACGCAACTCTATTTGTCATATTGTATACAAGTAGCATCCAACTAGAGATCAAATAAATCAGACAGTAGCTTCCTCAGCCATACTACCTCACAACTAGCTGAACAAGCTACGACATACTCTACTTTAGCTGTACTCAGTGCCACACAGGATTTGTTCTTGCTAAACCAAGAGATCACACTTGATCCCATACTGAAGCAACATCCTGAAGTGCTCTTCCTATCAATGGCACTACCTACCCAATTTGAATCAACATAACCCTCCAGGTTAATCTTTTGATTTGCATCATACTTGAGCCCATAATCAATTGTACCCTTCAAGTACCTCAGAATATGCTTTGCAACAATCAAGTGAACATGTCTGGGACCTATCAAGAACTAGCTCAAGGTGTTCACAGCAAAGCAAATGTCTGCTCTCATGTTCATCAAATACATCAAGGACCCAATCATCTGATGATACAATGTAGCATCAACCATCTCTGATGAAGCATCACTTAATAGCTTCAGGTTCGATGCCATAGGTGTGGTCATGTAGTCCATCATCCTGAACCTATTCAGTATCGCTACTGCATACTTCCCTTGTCCACACCTCGATGCCTAGAAAATAGTGCATCGACACATAACAGGAGCATCACTGGTCTTCCAACTTCAACCTTGAAGCAAAGGTTGGAATCCACTTTACTCTCAGTAAATCCTAGAGTCATCAGTATTATGTCCATCCTATCGTACCATGTCGAAACACAGGATATTCTACAGTCACTCCCTCTGAAGCATCATACTCCCTCTGTCTTCCGTACTCTATGCATTGAGACATTCTGTACCAGAGTGACAAGTAGCTTCCTATGCTACTAATCTCCTATGTATCCATTTAGGATCACTGGATACCAAGATCCTCTATCTTAAACTTTTTCAAAAGTTCATTTCACACCCATCTGTGAACTTGTCATCCTCTATCAACCTTGTAGCAAAGGTTCAAATCTTCATCAAGCCCTTCATGTATGTGTTATTCCATGGGTGTCTTCTGAGCTCGTACAATGTCTTATTTCATTTGCACACATGATTCTTTCTGTCGTGTGTCTCAACTCCCACTGGCTGCAAATGTCTCTTCGAATGTTTCCTTGTATCCCACGATGTTTTCATCAACTACATGATGGAACTATGAACTTCCCTTTACCTATCGATACTACATCCTAGACATCATTCTTCTTGAACTTCTTCATAGCTGGAAGGTTCTGCATCAATGATGTCGCTACATTCGTCATATTATTCTTCATCTTGAACTGTCGTCACTTGTTCTTTGGAACAAGTCTCATCCTTCTTTGCTTGTAGGCGATTATGTATGTGATCTTTCCTACAATTCAAATGCATTTGTATGGTTAGAAACATTTCATAAGGAATATTCATACTGGAAAGTTCTTATGCATAAATATATGATCATGCAACTACTTTCACCAATACAACATTCATCCATATCTCACTGAAATTTTCTAGATGCCTTCCATCTCTACCAGGACAACACTGAGATTGTGCACTAATCCAATATGTCAACAAAGAGGTTTCATTCTAGATAAGTAGCAATGGAGAGTTTGTATAGCACCATGAGCTACTTACCCATCACATGCATATTAGTAGTATACTATCATTAATGCAAACATCCTATCATGCATAATACATCAACTGAATATAAACAAATGCATAACAAAACGATATCATGAAATGACAATTGAATACTTATCTTTATTTGTTTCATGGGTAGACTCCTTATTGAGCCTTCAGCTTCATCGTCTTCTACATTTATAATAACATCATTTCTTATCCAAATGATAAGGTGGATAAGAGGTTCTTCAAGAGTTGAGTTCTTCATATTCCTCATCGCTTGAGGGATCTTCTTTGGATGGTGAGAGCTTGATCTTCAATTGCTCCCATCTTCTCTTCTCTTCTTATGAGTCGAGCTTCTTCTTCTTCCCAGAGTCTATTGAAAGTAATCACTTCCTTCTGGCACACATTCCTCGAATGAATGAATCCCATGATCCTGGGAGGCCATTCAAGGTGGCTATCACCACTTCTGCATTCTTCACTTCTTCTTTTAACGCTTCAAGTTGTTCTTTGATTTGAGAGACCCTTATGACTGCATGGTCTCTGCATTCTGGATCTTCACATTATTCAACTAGTTTCTTAAGGTCATCTTCTGATGTATGTTCTTCCCTTAAAATATATTGGTCAAGAAATCAAACATCTTCAGTGTCTTTACAGAAGACACTTGTGGTACAAGTTGATCTGTGATTGAATCAACAATGATCTTCTTAGCCTTGACCAAGTTCTTCTTGTGTAAGGCTTCTAACCTCATCTCCCTTCTGGAACTGGAACCTCTCTACTCATGTAGGTGTCCAATTCATTTTCTTCAAAGAGATCATATACTTCCATGCTTGGAATTTTTCAACTTCACCAAGCTTATCATCAAGCTGATGTGATAGATCACTTTGAAATGAGAACCTCAAATGAAAATAGCAAAAGATTAGATCTTACTAATTTGAGGTGTCCATCCTGGTTCCGGAGATGGCTGATCTAGGGTTTGTCACAGAAAACCTAATTTTAAAAACTTGGAATATTTTAGATCTAATTGTATAGAAAGATATATCTCTTCAAATGGAGCCATCCAATGTACTCCTTTTCTGAAAACAGTGGAGGGACGCTCCCAAAACAGGAAGCCCTAGTTTTCCAATTTCTTTTGCAGAAATTCCTGTCACTGTTTCTATGATATCTCCAAAATTATTATTCCTCTATGTCTACAATTTTGCACTGAGGTAATCTCACATGCTCCTGATCTAACACCATATGTTTCATCAGTATTGGTTTCATCAATTGGGACTTATGATCCTTTTCCCAAGGTGACCTGTTACAGAACTGTTCAGAATAGAGAATTTGTATGAACTTCCACATGTCACTGGTTCATATTCTAAGTCTAAAATTTAGACCACATAAATTACATTCTGTTCCCTTTCTAGAACATCTTGAGGAATTCCATTTTGACCTGTTTATCCCAAGATATAGCAATTCTCCCCAGGTGTCCTGTTTAGGGATGAATTATGGAAGAGGATGGAACCCTAACATGGAGGGATCATATCTCCCACAATATAATTAATATGAGGCTAAATTTTGGACACAATGTAAAAATATATTCTATATTTGGCCTCAAAATTTTTTATCTCCTAATCCTTTTCCAATATTGGGATATAGTGAATGTACCAAAAATTATCAGTTTTAGTATTTAGGGTTTTTCTAGGTCGGGGTGAAACTAGGGTTTGAATTTCCTGAAGTTTCACCCAACCAAAAATATTGATCCAGGTCTCCAAAATTTTATTTTGATGAGGAGAGAAACCCTATTCTAGGCTCACTAAAAAATTCCTCTTCTGCAAGAATCCCTAGTTTCTCGCACCAAAACTGAAAATGCTCGGAATCGAATTCCGCTTCGACAGAAAGATGCACCCTTCAATGGAGAGTCAACCTAGCGTAATTTTGCTAATGGATTGTGGAGAGGGATCCAAAAATTAGGGAGCCCTATATTCTATAGCTTCACAATGTCTTCTTCTCAGGTTAGCTCTAATACCATGTTAGATTTTTATCATTCAAGCTACCATTATGATCTTAGGATCTTTAACTGAGAGAATAACATGCACAACAATAAAACACAAGCACAACACAAGAGACAAGAGACACAAATAATTTTCCTCAGGGAAAACATAAAGGAGAAAACCCCACAACTTCCTCAGAGATAGAATCAGGACCAAAAGGTAAAACCCCAAAACAGTAAGATGATCTCCCGACAGCATCAGTCTCTCTCTCTCACACTAAGAGAGCTTCTCCTCTCTCACTCATGCACCCCAATGAGTGAGTGTGTGTGTCCTAAATAGAGAGACTCACTCTCTATTTATATTCTTCCATTCACTTGGAACCCACTCCATCATGTCATCCTCACTTAACAATTACTTTCTAGAGCCGACATCTCTAGGAGTGTCTAATAACCCTAGTGCCCCACCACTTGTGGGGACTTTGCCTCCCCCGACCAATAGGAGGGTAACACAATGGTGGGGACTATTTCCCTGACTCACAATGGCTCACCTAGGGTCAACTTCACTAGGATATTCTAATAACCCAAGGGCCCCACAACTGTGGGGACTTTAACCCTTGACCAATAGGAGGGTTACCCACAATGACTTGACATGACTTTCTCATTATAGAAACTTCTAGGAATAAACATCGGGGTATGACATGACTCAAATACATTACAATACATAAGAAATACAAGTGAATACATTCTGAAGTTACAATTACATCAACAATGTCCTCAATGTACTCTCCTTTATGTTTAATTGTAGGCTTGGTAGGGATGTAATTCTTATCAAAAATCATTTCTAGTGGGACCAAACCTTTGGGGATGAAATTATTCTTTAGCTGCAATATTTTGTGATTTGTCACTTTTCTGCTAAATTTTGGGTCTGATTTTATCTTTTATTAACATCAGGCATCTCCATTTGATTCCTATTCTTAATGAATGCATGTTTTTTAAAACTCGTCAATAATTTCCAAGAATATATCAATTTGTTGTTCATCTTCAAGTACTTTCTAGTGCTTCTGATTATCAGGGACAAAAGGATTGTATATCATAACTACTTCATGCTTCATCTGTTAAAATTGTTGTTCCATTTAGATCATCAAGCAATGAGTCCAATATTATTGATGCAGTAAAAGGAGAATGAAAATACACACTGAACAAATCAAACCACACAGAAAATGGATGAGTATAGCTCAGATAATTACATTATCATTTCCATTAAACAATCTGGTGTTATAATAGTTTACATAGGAAAAGAATTCGAATCAATTAGGAATGGATTCGAATCTCCCCACTGGATGTGACTATATCTGACCAACTAGCTAACTAATGGTGTCTCAATCAATATCGAAATCCAAATGGTTAACTCCAGATGTCTAGTCAAGTCAAACAATCAGTAATAAACAATTAACTTAGTATAACTGAGGCGGTAGGTGAGCAAAGGTGCCACATCCACATGCAACCATGCATTGACAAGCGCTAACTGAACTAATTGTGACCTAACTAATTGTAACAGGAAATTAACTAAGCTTAACTAGTTCCAACTACAACTAATTGAAGGAGGTTGGTTCTGGGACTCCGAGTGGCTCCTAAAATGTAGGGATTGGCCTAGGATGTGCCCCAACTAATGCATGCAAGTGCATTTACTGGAAATTATCCTCTGTCGGTGTTCGCCACACTCTAGTAACTGATACATGTGTCCCCATTAGGCCAAGTGGTCCCAATGGTACTAGTGGACTCATTTAATTAAATAAAACTCCTAATTTAGGATAAAATAATATAATAGACAGTTTGATCAAGGGAGGATTAATAATCCTAACACCCCCTTGAATCCTAACTTGGGAAACTGTGGGCCATAGAAACAAGGCCATAAGTCACCCATATACAGTCTAAAAGATAAAATGTTGCTTAATAAAATCGAGGAAATAGGGGAAAACCTCATGGGAAAAAACCCCCTTCAAGATAAGTAGAAAATAGAAATCATGCAAGCTATTTTAGAAGAAAGAAACTTCCTCCTTAGAAAAATAACTTGAACAAAACACTACTGCAAAATTGCATCTCTATGTAGCAGCATGGTCCATCTATGCAGCAGCATCCTGAAGCTGTGCATGTGAACCTTTCAATGTACTTATGAACTGATGACTATGTATGTTTCTTCTGAATGGTGAATGTAGGGAATGATCAAGTTTATTCTTTCGTGGGCCATGTAGTTTATCATTGACCATCATCAAGTAGAACCAACCTAGAACCTTGATGCACCACTCTATAGGGAGTGAATCTGTGAGAGATAGGGAGTCATGTTCATTCTAATACTTGGGCTGAGTTCTTCTTCTATATCCTGGATGTCCAACACCTCTTCCAGCTACATCTAGGATATTTTGAGCCCATTTGGGCTTAGGAATCTAATTTGGAAAGCATACTGGATCTGAATATAGAATCTCATGAGATTCAGTCTCAATAGCAGGATCATGCTGAATTTGATCTTATTCATCTGAATCTAAAACCTGTAGCAAATCATCATCATCAAAAATAGGTGGAGGAGTGATTATACCTTCTTGTGTTTCTGATGGTGGTGTGTCATGCACCTGATATTCTTCGAACTGAACACTCCTTTCAATGAAGCATCTCCTCATTGCAACCTCCATCAGTTTGTAAGCTTTTGCATCTTCTGTATATCCTAGCATAATGCATTCGCTACTTTGGGCTTCGAAGGCATTCCTCTTGCCAAGTGGTATTCTGGCCCAATATTTGGAACCAAAAAATCTCAGATGAGAGACATTGGGCTTATGTCCATGCATTTCTTCGAATGGAGTGGCCACAACCACTAATTTATGAGGCACTCTATTTTACAAATATGAAGCACACTTTACTGCTTTAGCCCAAAGAGAAAGATGGAGATGTTTATCATGAAGAAGGCATGTTTCCATCTCCTTCAATGATCTTTTCTTCTTCTCAGCCACACCATTCTCCTATGGTGTGTATAGAACTGAGTGTTCCATTTGAATCCCCTCTCATTCACAAAAAATCTAGAATTCTCCTTTGATGTGATCTCCTCCTTTATCAGATCTTATAGACTTGATTTTATTGCTGAAAATATTCTCAACCATAGATTTAGAAACTTTAAAAGTCTCAAAAACTTATGATTTTTGTTTCATGAAGTAGACCCAGCAGTACCTAGAACAATCATCAATAAAGGTGAGGAAATACCTGCAACCATTAATGGAGTTTGTGGGAATAGGTCCAGCTACATCACTATGTATCAAATCAAGTATAGAGTCGGCTCTATGTGGCTTCCCAACATCATACCTCTTTTATGGATGCTTACCTACCAATCAACCAACACATACTCCATTGGAAGTTTAAATGGAAGGAAAACCTTCAACAATTTTATCATTGTGGAGTTGTTGGAGATATTTGAAACTGAGATGGCCAAATATCTCATGCCACATCTTACTGGTGTTGTTTGAATGAGACAATAAAGTTGTAGGAGGAGAGACAGGTAAAAAATATGAGAACTCGTAAGCTTTAGTAGAGTGATTTTCAATACCTTTTTTTATGAGTTGTCTAGTGGCTTTTTCTGTGATCTAAATGTTAGATTTTTATCATTTAAGCAATAACATGCACAACAATTAATCACAAGAGATAATAGACACAAATATTTTCCACAGGGAAACCATAAAGGAGAAAACCCCGCAACTTCCTCAGAGATAGAATGAGCACAAATGGCAACAGTAAAACCCAAAGACAAAAATATGATCTCCAATAGTTGTTCTCTCTCTCACCTGAGCGAGCTTCTTCTCTCTCACCTATGCGCTATAGCTGGGTGAGTGTGTGTGAAAAATAGAGAGGCTCACTCTCTTTTTATACTAGTTTCCGACTTGACAATTACTTACCAGGGCTGAATTCTCTATGAGATTCTAATAACTCTAGTGTCCCTCAATTGTGGGGACTCCCCCCCCTCTCCCCACCCCACCTCAATAAATAAGGAGGTTTAACCTCAAGTCAATTGTGGGGATATTTCCCTGACTTACAATGGAGGGTTAACCTCATTAAATTTACATGACTTTATTATATTAATGACTCTCCTGATAGGAACATTGGGGTACAATGAAATACAAATGATTCTCTCGATAGGAACATTGAGGTGCAATATAAGATATACAAGTGAATACATTCTGAAGTTACAAATACATCAACACTCCCTCTTAACTAGGAAGGTATTCTCTAGACACAATTCATCAGCACAAGTCTTCATCACTGGATCATCATTGGATCATCATCAAAGCTATATCATTACTGGATCACCATCATCATTGCTTCTGCTATCTCGATCAAATGGTGCTATCTCTCAATTCTACAAGTCATAAGAAGTTCTACAGAGCTATCCATTTTTCATGTTGGTTGTAGGCCTAGCCTCCATCTAGGTCTTCATCTTCTTCAGCACTTATATCTGACCATGGGAGGAACACATCCAACATCCATGTCAAAAAGGCCTACCCAGCACTTACATCTGACCATGGGAGGAACACATCCAACATCCATGTCAGAAAGGCATGCCTAGCACTCACATCCATCGGCATGGTAGGACACACCATCTACCATTCGAGGAAAGGCCTAGCACTTACATCCACTAGCATGATAGGACACGCCATCTATCATCCAAGGAAATTCCCAGCACTTACATCTACTGGCATGATAGGACACACCATCTATCATCCAGAGAAAGTCCTAGCACTTACATCCACTGGCATGGTAGGACACATCATCTACCATCCAAGGAAAGGATTTGCACTTACATCCACTAGCATGATAGGACACACCATCTATCATCTGGGGAAAGGATCTGCACTTACATCCATTGGCATGGTAGGAAACACCATCTACCATCCAGGGAAAGGATCTGCACTTACATATAACCATGGGAGGAACCAATCCTACCACCATGTCAGAAGGGCTCTACACATACAGCTGGCCATGGGAGGAGCCAATCCTATGACTATGTCAGAAGGGATCCACACTTATATCTGACCATGGGAGGAACCAATCCTACCATCATGTCAAAAGGGATGTGCACTTACATTTTACCATGGGAGGAACCAATCCTACCACCATGTCAGAAAGGCTCTGTACTTACATCTAACCATGGGAGGCCCAGCATGCCAATATGTCAGAAAGGCTTTACACTTACATCTGACCATGGGAGGCCCAACCTACCACCATGTCAGAAAGGCTCTCAGACTCATCACTTCCCCTTGGAAGGAACCTCGATCTAGAGAACATCAAGCTTCTCCCTGAAGTAATCAAACTTCACTCTAGCCATTTCTAGCATAGAATCACATCAGGGCTCATTATGTCCAAGGATAACTTGCGAGCTTCTCTAGGACTAATTACATCCGAGGAAAAGCTACAGGATTGTTTGCGTCTGAGAAACCTACAAGCTTTTCCAGGATTTTATGCTCAGACAATCTGTCGCATCAGCTATGCTAAAACTCCCTCTTTCAAGAGATATCAATCTGGATCACATATTGGAGCTTCACTTCTCCTCTCTACATCATACAAAAATTCAAGTCATATCAATCAAATAAAATAGTAGTTTTCAAAAGAAACATACTACCTCCCAAATAGCCGAGCAAGTGGAAACATATTTTGGCTCAGCTGTACTCAGTGCCATGCAGGACTTCTTCCTGCTAAACCAAGAGATCACACCTGATCTCATACTAAAGTAGCACCCCAAAGTTCTCTTCCTATTAATGTCACTACCTGCCCAATCTGAATCCACATAACCCTCCAGGTTAATCTTCTGATTCACTTCATACTTGAGACCATAATCAATTGTACCCTTTAGCTACCTCAGAATATGCTTTGTAGCAATCACATGAACATGTCTTAGATCTGTTAGGAACTGGCTCAATGTGTTCACAGCAAAGAAAATATCTGGTCCTATATTCTTCAGGTACATCAAGGACCCAATCATCTGACGATACATCGTAGCATCAACCGACTCTGATGAAGCATCACTCAATAGCTTCAGGTTCAATTCCATAGGTGTGGTCATGGCCTTCCATTCCATCATCTCGAACCTCTTCAAGATATCTACTACATACTTCCCTTGTCCAAGGGATATTCCATCTACACTTTTCCACACCTCCATGCCTAGAAAGTAATGCATCATAACCAAGTCCTTCATCTCGAACTCGGTAGCAAGTCTCCTTCTTGCATCTTTAATGAGTTCTTCTTTTCCTGTCAGGAACAGGTCATCAACATATAACAAGAGCATCATTGGTCTTCTGCCTTCAACCTTGAAGAAAAGGTTGGAATCATCTTTATTCTCAGTAAATCCTAGAGCCATCAGTAATCATTCCATCCCGTTGTATCATGTTGAAACTTAGGATCTTCTGCAGTCACTCCCTCTGAAGTGGAGCATCATTCTCCCTCTATCTTTCATACTCTATATATTGAAACATTTTGTACTGGAGTGAGAGGTGGCTTCCTCTGCACTAAAATTCTATGTATCCATCTAGGGTCATTGGATATCAAGATCCTCTATCTTGAAAACATTCTTCTCACACCCATCTATGAGCTTGTCATCCTCTATAGGATTTCATCTTCAACCTTGTAGCAAAGGTTAAGATATTCATCACTCTAGGTGATATTCAAGATCCTCATGCATGTGTTATCCCATGGGTGCCTTCTGAGCTCGTACAAGGCCTTCTTTCATTTTCACACATGATTCTACATGTCATGTGTCTTATCTTCCAATGGATACAAATTTCTCTTCAGTCTATGCCTTCTTTTCGTGAGAAGCCTCATGCTTTGAATATTTCCTTGTATCCCATGATGTTACCATATACTACATGTTGGATCTTGTAGATCCATATGGAAGACATTACAGACTTCCCATCAAATCTCAAGACTGCATCCTACACATCATTCTTCTTGAACTTGTACTCTCCTTCCCTTTCTTCTTGGCTACTTCGTCATAGCTGGAAGGCTCTGCATCAATGATGTTGCTCAGTGTCACATAACTGGACTGTGTCTAAGACCTCTTCTTTTTTAAAATTATCATCACATTATTCTTCATCTTGGATTATTTCTTGAACTGTCGTCACTTGTTATTCGGAACAAGTTTCATCCTTCTTTGCTTGTAGGTGATTGCACGTTATCGTTCCTACAATTCAAATGCATTAGTTGTATGGTTAGAAAAATTTCATAAGGAATATTCATAATGGTAAATTCTTATGCATAAATATATAATCATTCAACTATTTTATCCCATACAACATTCATCCATATCTCACAGAAATTTTCTAGATTCCTTCCATCTCTACCAAGACATCATTGAGATTGTAAACTAATCCAATATGTCAGCAAAGAGGTTTCATTCTAAATAAGTAGAAATGGAGAGTTGTATAGCACCATGAGATATTTATCCATCACATGCATATTAGTAGTATACTTTCATTAATGCAAACATTCTATCATGCATAACACATCAGCTGAATGTAAACAAATGCATAACCAAATAATATCATGAAATGACAATTGAATACTTATCTTTATTTGTTTCATGGGTAGACTCCTTGAGCCTTCAGCTTCATCATCTTCTTCATTCATAACAACATCATTTCTTATCCAAATGATAATATGGATAATAGGTTCTTTAAGAGTTGACTCCTTCATATTCCTCATCGTTTGAAGGATCTTCTTTGAATTGTGAGAGCTAGATCTTCAGTTGATCCCATCTTCTTTTCCCTCATAATGGGTCGAGCTTCTTATTGTGTGCACTCTTCGCAGAGTCTGCTAAAAGTAATCACTTACTTCTAGCACAAATTCCTTGAATGAATGAACCCCATGATCTTGGGAGGCCATTCAAGGTGGTTATCACAATTTTTGGATTCTCTACTTCTTCATCCACTGCTTCAAGTTTTTCTTTGATTTGAGAGACCCTTATAAAGTATGACTGTATGGTCTCTGCATTCTGGCCCTTTACATTCTTCAATAGGTTTCTCAAAGTCAACTTTCGATTTATGTTCTTCCCTTAAAATAGCTTGGTCAAGGAATCAAACATCTCTTTAGGTGTCTTTAGGGAAGACACATGTGGTATAAGGTGATCCTTGATAGAATCAACAATAATCCTCTTGGCCTTGACCAAGTTCTTCTTGTGTAAGGCCTTAACCTTGTCTCCCTCTGGAAATGGAACCTCTCCACTTATGTAGGTGTCCAATTCATTTCCTTCAAGAAATAGTGAGATCCTATACGTCCACGTTTGGAAGTTGTCACCTTCACCAATATTGTCATCAAGACAGTGTGATTAGTAATTTTGAAATGAGAACCTCAAATGTAAATAACAACAAATTAGATCTTACTGATTTGAGGTGTTCGTCCTGGTTCTGGATCTGGCTGATCTAGGGTTTGTCAGAGAAACCCTAATTGTTCAAAACATGGAATATCAAACTTTTGATTGGATAAAAGGATGGGCCTCTTCAAGGAGAGTTGTCCAATGTACTCATTTTTTTAAAATAGTGGAGGGAATCTCTTGGAACGAGAAGCCCTAGTTTTCTAATTTCTTCTATGGAAATTGCTGATATTGTTTCTACAGTACCTCCGAAAATACTACTCCTCTATGTCTGAAATTTTGTACTATGGTATCCTTGTCTGTCCTATTTCCAACACCATAGGTTTTATCAGAATTGATTTCACCCATTGGGACTTATGATAGTTTTCCCATGGTGACTTAATTCAAGAATGTTCAACATACTGAACTTGTACAGACTGCCGCGTGTCACTATTTCACCTTCAGGGTCTAGAAATTTTACCACATAAATTAAAGGTCATGCCCTATCTAGAACACTTGATAAATTTCATTTGGACCTTCATAGCCCGAGATATAGAAACTATCCTTAGGTGTGCTATTTAGGGATGAATCTTGGAAGAGGTTGGAACCCTGATTTGGAGGAATCATATCTCTAAGAATATAGCGTATATGAGGATGAAATGTTTACACAATGTTCAGAATGAAATTTTATTTAGCCTGTAACAGTTTTGGGTTTCGAGGATTCTCTGATATCGATATATAGTGAATGTACCAAAACTACCAGTTTTAGTATTTTAGGGTTTTTTAGGTCTGGGGTCAAATTAGGGTTTGACTTTCCCATAGTTTTACCCAACCAAAAATTTAGACCTTGGTATCCAAATTTTGATTTTAAGGAGGAGAGAAATCCTATGCTGGGCTCTCAAAAATTCCACTTATGTGAAAATCCCTAATTGTCGGTGCAGTGGTAGGTCAAAAACTGAAAATGCCCGGAATCAAATTATGCTTCGACAAAAAGATGCGACCTTCAATGGAGAGTTATCCTAGCCTCCTTTTGTTGATGATATATGGAGATAGACCCAAAAATTAAGAATCTCTAGCTTCTTCAGCTACATAGTGTCTTCTTCCCAGGTTAGCTCTGATACCATGTTAGATTTTTATCATTTAATCAATATGATATTAGGATCTTATCTGAGAGAATAACATACACAATAATCAATCACAAGAGGCAATAGACACAAAGATTTTCCTTGGGGAAACCATAAAGGAGACAACCCCGCAACTTACTCAGAGATAGAATGAGCACCAATGGAAGCAGTAAAACCCAAAGACAAAAAATATGATATCCAACAGTTGTTCTCTCTCTCACTTGAGCGAGCTTCTTCTCTCTTACCTATGCGCTATAGTTGGGTGAGTGTGTGTGACAAATAGAGAGGATCACTCTCTATTTATANTACCAGGTCCAACTTCTCTATAAGAGTCTAATAACCCAAGTTCCCCTCAATTGTGGGGACTTTACCTGCGCCCCCCCCCCCCGATCAACAAAGAGGGTTAACATCAACTCAATTGTGGGGACTATTTCCCCGACTTACAATGGAGGGTTAACCTCATTGAATTTACATGAATTTATTATATCAATGACTCTCCCAATAGGAACATCAGGGTACAATGAAATACAAATGATTCTCTCGATAGGAACATCGGGGTACAATATAAGATATACAAGTGAATAGATTCCAAAGTTACAAATACATCAACACTAAAATTTCCCTTAATAGAATGTAACCCTCTTGGGAGAGCCTGTATGAGTCATCTGATAAAAAGACAATAGGTTAGCTACAAGGGAGAGCAAATAGAGAAAATTCTTGAACTCAACATGGTTAGCTTTGAGTGAGCCCCTTCCTTCTACTGGAATCTAGAAATCGTCTCCCATGTGAATATTAGGTCCCTTTGATACTGTAAGGGCTGAGAAGGATTCTTTCGAGGAAACCATGTGGTTGGATGCTCCTAAATAAAATATGTATGATGTAGACTGAGTAAGGCTAGATTTCAAAGCATGACACCTTTCATCTTCTTTTGTCTGTGGTTCATCATTAACTTTGTTTTCTCCTTGAGGGAAAGAAATGTTATGCTACTTGAGGAGAGCTGGAAATTGATCAATATACTTCTTCATACAATGATATTCAACATGGAAACCCTTTGCACATTAGGGACAGAACTTCTTTTCGAATTTCTTCTTCTTAGAGTCGGAGGCTCCTTCTAAATTTTATTGATTCTGTTTAGGATTCGAATCAGCTGCTTTAGGATCCTTCTTCTTTTATTTCCCTTTGACTTGCACTTTGGAAGTGTTTGTCAATAGGATAGCTTGATCTTTGGAGGTCTTGATGAATCCCATTCGAATAAATTTCTCTTTCTCTTTGATCAAGGACTCATAAAAGGAATCAAGTGAAGGAATTTTCCAATCCGAAAAGGAATCCCTTTTTGAATGGAAGATTGAAACAAATATAGAATAATCTGGGCTGTGTTTGCTAAGAATGGAGACCACATTTTTCTCATCCTTCCTCTCTATTCTGCACTGTCTACATTGGAGTGCGAGAGACTTGAATTTAGTAAATAATTGCTCTATTGTTTCAAAATTGTTGGTATGTAAGGATACCAGCTCATTCTCCAGGAGGTTTCCTCGAAGCTCATCTTGCTTTCCAAACAAGTATTCAAGCTTCTCCCAAGCTTCTCTGGGTGTACTCAAACCTTCAAGGTGGAAGAGGAGCTCTCTGGATATATGAGTGCATAGACAACTGAAAGCTTCATCCAAGCAGTTCAGAAACTTGTTCTTCTCAACTTGATGATGAGGCATAACCTCCCTTCCAAGTATTATCCTATAGTATCCAATATTGCGTAAGGCCACCTACATATCTTCCCTCCAATCAATGTAATTGAAGGGTGTAAGGATATAAGGAGTAGAATCTAGAGAATCCATAATTCTCCTGTTGAAAGAACACAATTATTCACACAAGCTACGTAACACATGTAGAGTTTTCACTGCAAACACACTAAAACATTTGAATTGTTAGAATCATTATTTCCCTCTCAACATGAACATGTTTTCAGGGTCTGTCCTGTACGCACCACCACTCTAAATAAATTCAGAGGAATCAAGGTACCTTTTGTGGGACTTCTGTGGAAACCTAGCTGCTTATGATGTTCAATGGAGAGAGACAAACATAAATCTTGCTTGAAATGGCTCTGATACCATGTTAAAATTGTTGTTCCATTTATATCATCAAGAAATGAGTCCAATATTATTGATGGAGTAAAAGGAGAATGAAGATACACACTGAACAAAGAAAACCACACAGTAAATGGATGAGTATAGCTCAGATAATTACAGTATCATTTTCATTAAAGAATCCGGTGTTACAATAGTTTACATAGGAAAATAATTTGAATCAATTAGGGATGGATTCGAATCTCCCCACTGGATGTGACTGTTTCTAACCAACTAGCTAACTAAAGGTGTCTCAATAAATATCGGAGTCCAAATGGTTAACTCCAGACGTCTAGTCAAGTCAAACAATCAGTAATAAATAGTTAACTCAATATAATTGAGTTGGTAGGTGAGAAAAGGTGCCACATCCACATGCATCCATGCATTGAATAGTGCTAACTAAACTGATTGTGATCTAACTAATGGTAACTGGAAACTAACTAATATTAACTAGTTCCAACTCCAACTAACTGAAGGAGGTTGGTGACAGGACTCCTAGTGGATCCTAAAATGTAGGGATTGGCCTAGGAGGCACCCCAACTTATACATGCAAGTGCAATCAATGCAAGTTAGCCTCTATTGGTGTTCCCCACACTCTAGCAACTGGTACATGTGGCCCCATTAGGCCAAGTGGACCCAATGGTACTAGTGGACTCATTTAATTAAATAAAACTCCTAAGTTAGGATAAAATAATCTAATAGACAGTTTGAACAAGGGAGGATTAATAATCCTAACATCATCCTAGTTCCAATGGGGGGTTTGAATGTACTTATTGCTATAGCCAAGGACTCTTCATTTTTATTTAGTTCTCTAGGGATAGTATTGAGATTAAAATCATGAAATAAAATTTCTATTAAATCCCAAACTTGATTTATATATGCTCTATTTTTGGGGTTTTTAGTCTAATAAACATTTCTAATTTGTTTTAATATTAATTATGAGTCTCCATAGATAGAAATTTGTGTAATCCTTGTTTTCTTACTATCCTCTAATCCTAATATGAGGGCTTCATACTCAGCAACATAATTAGTACCCTCAAAATTTATCTTGAAATATGCAAGAATCTGTTATCACTAGAGTCTGCACCATGACTTCTAAGGTACAAAGTCTAGAGAATATTAACTCAAAGGATGTCGAGGTTTATGGCTTTATAAAAATGTTTAAGAAAAAGAGATTAGGATAACATATTAGATTACTAAACAGTGGATGTATAAACATAATAAACAAGGAATATAAAGATTATGAGAATGAACTTATATAAGGAGTGAACAAGTTATGTTCAAATCATTGATAAATATACAAATTATTCATAAGAGTCCAGGTATAGGAAAAATCTATCCAAGGAAAAGAATTATGAACAAAACATAAAATTTATCATTTCAAATATTAAAAAAAAATAGACTCATCTCAAATATAATCACTTCAAAGCATTCTTTATAAACATAGAAAATGAAATACATGCCTACAAATTATAGTATCAGACTGATCTCCACCCTTCCTAATGCCTTTACATTGTTCATCATCACATCTTATATACAAAAAGTTTCCAAAACTGAATTAGTTTGAGATCCATATTTCATGGATCTAAATAACTAAAACTAGACAAGATGATTACATACAATCCAGATCAAATAACCTCGAAAAATAAGCTTGACATCTAACACTGGAAACTGTATAAAAAATATTAACATCATCTAATTAATAGTTGTCTAATCATGACTGTTTATCAAGACTATCTAGAAATCATGACATGGCTCTTAAGATAGAGTCATAGCTTCCTCCCTGCTTTAGCTAAAAAAGTTAAACCATCCAACACCTGATATATCCTCTCCAGCCGAGACTTCTCTACCTCCATAGCTATATTCTGATCTTGAAGTTCTTATTTTATTTTCAAGCTCCTAATACTATTGTTTTGTATCCCTTTTTCTCCTCAAATCTTCATTGGATACTATGATAAGTTCCTGGTAACTTCTATATATTTCCTCCAAGTCCTCTTGCAACCTTCTATTAGTAATCATCAGTTTTTAATTTGAATAATTGAGATACATATTTTTCTCTTTGAAATATTGTAAAGACTTCTTTAATACTTCCACCTTTGATACTGATTCCATAATTTCAAAATATACAGGAGATTCCTCATCCTCTGAGGGTTTCGAACCCAAACCAACCTCAGACACAACTACCTTTTCCTTACCTTTGCAAAAACATTTAGACAGATCTAGTGTATGCATTAGTTATTTTTGGATTTCTGCCAGGGTTTATTCTTCTTCTTGAAAAGCTTCCTCTATGGCCTGTAAATACTCCTCACTAGATGAAACTTATATAACAATTGGAGTGTTCTTTCAAAACTTCGGATTTAAGATTGACTTCATATTCATTCTCAATTTGTTTTTAGATCTTGTCTTTGGCCTCCAACTATTTTCAATGTTGTTTGCAAAAAGGGCTTCATCCTATTTTAAATTCAATGAAATTTGCTAAAGTATTATATTTTCCCTAATATCCCTAGGAGTATGAGGAGCCATAATTTCTCCTTTTTGAAACTCAACAATTAGTTTTCTCTATATTTCAGTTATGGAAACTTATGTCATAGATACAGTATCACTACCTCTTGTTCTTGTTCATCTTTACCTTCAACCAGTTTTCTATTCTACCTTATGTATTGTCTTCTTATCTCTTCATCATCATGATCTTGAGTTTTGGATTTAAAACCAGACCAAAAAATGAAATGTTTCCAATATCTACCAGTCTTTCCCAATTTTGAGATTATTAGTAGCTTAATCAAACCATGATGAAAAAATGAATGACTACTATGATCAAGATGATCTCTTACCTGTACAATCATTTTTTCTATGCTCTTAAACAGGTAATAGGGTAAGTTTAATTTATATTCTCCATTTATACACAATAAGAACCTTAAATGGTATCTGAATATGGTCTCAAAATATCCCTCACAAGTGATAGAACCAAATTTAAAATGTCTCTCCATTCATGATAAAAAAAAATTAGATGAATACCTTTACTCCATTCTAACCTTTGGAAACCAGGCAACAAAAATCCACTGAGGTCAATGTCGAACAGATGTTTTTTAAACCATTTTTCACCTCCAGAAGGTATTCCAATGGCCTCTACAATGGAAACTTCATCTACCATAAAGAATAGGGTTTGCAAATCCATTACATAATCCCTGTAATTGTTTGCAAAATCATTTGTTACCTGCAAATTGTAACCCTTCATTCGTTCATATAAGGAAAACCAGCCCGTGGTCTTCATCATTTATGTACATCTGGGAAATTCGTCCATCCACTTGATATTATATAGATCTAATCTACATATTTTTACACTAATCCTTTTAACCACTGCCATCATTATCTGGAATCTCTAGAAGCTCGTATTCCTATTAAAACATTCAAACAAACATAAACTATGCAAAGAAAGATGACTAACAGTCTGTAGGGTTATATTAAATTTGGATCCATGTCCTTTTCAAATATTGAAAAAACCCGCTTGTATATTCCTGGAATAATTAAATTGTACTCCTTCCTTGACACACATCCTGAGCTCCTGTTAGTTTCATTATGAAAAAGGACTACTTTTGAAACACACGTCCCATATATGTCATTTTCTCGCAATATATTAACAAGTGGAAACAATTCAGCAATTCCATCACATCCTCCACTATTTAATGCATTGTCGGTATGTACCAAAACTTAAATGAAGAACAATCACATTTAAACATGTGAATCTTCATTATGCATGAATAAAACTTGATTTTATTTATTGGAAAATGAACTTATTCATACATTAGGTTATGCAATATTTCCACTAAGAACCTAGATAACTTGAAAGATTAATGAAAATGAGCCTTATTTATTTTAATAAATAGAACAATGATAAATAACTTTTAAAATAACCTAAGAACTAGGGTAAAACTAAAGTAAACCACGATTCAAAAGATAAACCAAGGTAATGCTAGAGAAAAATGGTCTTCTAGGAAAAAATATATGAAGTAGAACTATACAAATCTAGAGATAAAATCTGGCTCTGATTGGGTATAAATCTCTCCTTGTGAGGATTTAAGAACATCTTGACCATGTGCCTTTAGAAAACCTGTTAGAATCATACCTCTGAAATTAAATTGTTTTATTGGCCCGGAGTATTATATACAAAAATGGTAATGATATATACAATGAATATGAATACTTCAATTCAGTATGTATGGAAATGTTTCAAGAACTGCCCATTTACTTGGCCTATAACCTCATCACCATTCATATTTTTCAAAACAAAAGTTTTATTTCCCAAAATCTTAATTATTGTAAAAGGTCTCAGCCACAAATGATCAAATTTTCCATACTTACCTTTTTATCATTTTGTGCATCCCATATGAGAAAAGGTATCATCGAATAAGAAAGTGTCATTTTTGACCTTTTGTCAAAACTTTATTTTACTTTCTTTTTATAAATTTCAGCTTTTTCACTATTGCTTCTCTTTCTTGTTGCAACTTGACTATCTGAAACATCCTTCTTTTCATTTCATCAGGTTCCTCTTCTACATCTTGAAAAAACTTGATTACTAGAAAACTTAGTTGGACAGGAAAAAAGCATCAATTCCATAAACAAGTTGAAAAAGGTGATGTTCCAATTAATTTCTTTGCAATTACCCTATCTTCCCAGAGAGCATATTTTAATTTAATATCCCAAGTCATTTTATTTTGAAACAACATATTCTTAATACTATTCACAATATTCTTATTAGTGGATTCTACTAATCCATTCTCCTAAGTGTAATAAGGTGTGGATGTGGAAATTGAACCCAAGTGATAGAACAATTACACTCACAAAATTGCTAATCAACCATGCAAAATTACATAAAAGGAGACTGAAATTAGAGCATAGCTTAATCCTGTATTGAATAAGTGTACATCATCCAACCATATGAAGCAATAGGCTTCTCAAATATATAATTACATAATATATTCTAAAGCATAAGGTTGCTATTTTAATTGGTTAAAAAGAAGGCTTACTAAAATTAGTCAAATCCCCCATAGGGGCAAAACAGACTTTCCAAATCTATGAAGATGCTCATGAATTGGATAAATAAAATAGGCCAAATAATAATTTATGGAAAGAGATCAAATCCATTCTTTTGTTTGGATAAAAGGAAGGAGGATGATGTGGGAGAAAAAAAGGCAGTTACTCCTAGACTAGCTTTTCCTTTTTGCCTTAAAATTGTTGTGAAGCAAGGCAGCTTTCAGGAAAAGAAGAACTATGCTTTTACAAACTAGGAATAAAAGTAGACATGCTAAAAATGTTTCCAGGACAATTCCAAAGCACTCCATGACCCATATTTAGCAATTTTTTACTTCTAGGTGCATGTGGAAGCCAACTAGCATAGTGAGGAATCTAGGAATCTAGGAATGACAAGAATGATTAATTAATGTCAAATATGGGTAACTATGGGTTGATTATTATAAAACCCCCCTTAAGCCTGAATTTATGAATAAATATAAGAAAAATATAGGGCCTAGAAACAAGTCTTAGTCACCCTTTACATACTTCATGCCCATACAACCAAGGAAAGACGCAAAAACCCAGTGGGAAAATCCTCCCTTAAACATGGACAGGAAACAAAATTTGGAAATATTGTTATCAATCATACTTCACCACATGATCAGAAATCACCAGCAGCGATTTGAGATTACTGAAGGTCTTCTCACAGGATACTTTGGTGAATATATCTGCTACTTTCTCTGAAGATGTGCAGTAGAGTAGGGCAATGGTACCATCATGCACAAGCTCCCTGATATAGTGCATATGGATCTCAATGTGATTGGTTCTCTGTCTTTGAAATGGATCAGTGGAAATTCAAATGGTGCTTTGATTTTCACAATAGATGAATGTTGAAAACTTTGATTTGAAACCACATTCTCCAAGTATCCCCTGCAACCACAAACATTGAGTAGTTGCATTCACAACTCCTCTACACTCTGCCTCTGTAGATGAGAGTGCTATGGCAATCTACTTCTTACTTAACCAACTGATTAGTCCTTCTGCAAGCATGAACAAATATCCTAAATTTGACTTTTGATTTGTGTTTTCACCTTCCCAATCACTGTCAATAAATCCAACTAACTCTAAGTCAGATTTTGCTTTATAGAAAATCCCATGAGTCCTTGTTCCCTGAACAAAGTTTAAGATCCTCTTGGCTGCTCTCCAATGGATCTCGTGAGTCTGATCCATGTATATTGAAGCCACACTAACTACCTAAGATAATTCAGGTCGAGTATGTGTAATATAAAGCAAACACCCAATCAATTTCCTATATAGTGTATTATTTACCAAAGGAGAAGAACCTGCTTCCTCAAGCTTAACTCCTGAAAGAAATGGAGTCTTACTTGGCTTGCAATATTTCATGCTGAACTTGTTGAGTAGATATGAATCATACTTGGAATGATGAACTTTGATTCCATGTTGGGATTGAGCAATTACAAAACCCAAGAATTGGATCAACAATCCCAAATCTTTGATGGAAAATGCATGGTGCATTCTTCAAGGAGGCAATCTCTTTCTTTGACCTTCCTGTAATCAGTAGGTCATCCAAATATAAAAAAATTATCATTATAGAACCATGAATAATCTTCAAATAGACATTTGTATCATACTTACATTGAACGAAACTCAGTGACAGTAAAAATCCATCAATCTTGGCATACCAAGCCCTGGGGGCTTGCTTGAGCCCATTAAATGATTTCTTTAACCTAAAAACTAAAGATAGATTAGGAAAAAAAATTATGGTTTATAGATATAAATATAATCATTCATATCTCCATTTATAAAGGCACACTTCACATCCATGTGATGTACCTCCCATTTCCTTGAAGCTACAATGGCTAGAGCTAGCCTTATGGGGTCCATCTTTGCCACTGGTGCAAAGGTCTCATTGTAATAAATACCATGTACTTGAGAGTATCCATTGGATAACAATATTTCCTTATCTTTCAAAGGGTTATCATCAGAATCAAACTTATTTTTAAAGATCCACTTACACTTTACTAGCTTTCTCCCTGGGGGAAGATCAACTAATTCCCATGTGTTATTTTTCTGGAGCGAGCTGAATTCTTATTTCATGGTTGTTTCCAATATTATATCATGTGCTGCATATTCATATGTATAATGATTAGATTCAACCATCAAATAACACTTATCATCAAAGAGTGGATCTTTCACACAAAAGGCACTCTCAAATTGAGATATATTCCTCTTAGTGTCACTAGGATTCCCATCTAGTTCCCCAACTGCATGAATGGTCCCTGCTTCCCATTTTGGTATTGTAGGACTGTTAGGATATGCAATTAAATAATCATTATAATACATATCAGAATCACAAAATTCATTAGTCTCTTCACTTACAATCAGTGGATGTGTTGGTGAAGAGGACTCTCCAACTTCAACTGCTGCTAAAGGCTCTTCTTCGAATTGAACACTTCTTTCAATGAAATATTTGTTAGTGATTAAGTTTATTAGTTTGTACCCTTTTGAATCTTTAGAATACCCAACAAATAGGAACTCTTGTCTTTGGGGTTGCAAATCCTTCCTCTTTTGATTTGGAATTCTAGCCCAAGCCTTTGAGCCAAAAATCCTGAAATGGGTCACATATGGCTTGTGCCCACTCCAAGATTTGAAAGGAGTAATAAAATCAAGATGCTTATGCAGAACCCTATTCTGGATATAGGATGCACAGTTTATAGCCTCGACCCAAAACTTTGGTGGCAAAGCTTTAGCCTCCATCATGCAAGTTGCCATCTCCTTGAGTGATCTGTTCTTTATCTCAGCAATACCATTTTGTTGTGGTGTGTAAGGAATAGAATGTTGCATTTGGATACCTGCATACTTACAATAATGAATAAACTCAAAATTGACATACTCACCACCATTTTCAGATATGAGGATCTTGAGTCTCCTCCCAGACTAGTTCTCAACCAAGGCTCTAAATACCTTAAAGAGGTCAAAAACTTCAGACTTGTGCTTTAGGAAGTAGAGCCAGCAATACCTGGAAAATACATCTATGAAGGTGAGTGCATATTTGGATTGACTCCTAGAAATATGACAAAATGGACCAACATTGTCATTGTGGATTAACTTAAGAGGTGCATAGGTTCTCTCATGACTAGCTCTCTCATATTTGTGCTCTAGGTGTTTTCCTAGGATACAACCTTGACAAACTCAGAAAACTTAATCTTTGGTAACCCTATGACCATATCTTTATCACTCAAATCAGAATGATACTTATAATTAAGATGGCCAAATATCTCATGCCAAATCTTTCTTTCCTCATTAGCATGGGTGAGAAGAGCAGAGGGGTTTGAGTATGGTAGAAAATGGGAAAATTTGTATACCGTCGAAGTGTGATCCATAACACCTTTTGCTATGACTTTACCATTCAAAATATCTGAGATTTCAACTTCAATGAGGGAGAATATGACTTTATTTGGAGACCTATTTTGATTCATCTAATACACTGACAAGATATTAGAGGCAAGACCTGGAACATACAACACATTATTGAAATTACCATGGTCAAGATCAATCCTTCCCTTCCCCATACTGTCAGTTAGAGAGTTATCTCCCAAAATAATTGGTGGACCGTTCGACATGTCAACAGAGGATAAGACCTCCCTTGTCAAAACCATATGTCTAGAAGCTTCAGAATCAATGATGAAGCTAGGTGAACTTGAGCTACGAGCAACCAAAGCATGTACTCTCTCCTTGTCTTCTGAACTTGATCCTCCTTCCCTCTTCTTTGAGCAATCAGGAAGGGATATGTTGTTCTTCTCCAAGAGTTGGTTCAACATGTCAATTTTATTTTTCATACAAGAGCTCTTAGGATGATAGCCCTTACTACAGTATGTGCACTTCCTCATTTCTCCTTTTTTCTTCTTCTTCTAGAAGTTCTTCTCGGATCCTAAGGGATCCTCTTGAGACTTTGACTTGTCTCTCTTTTGATCAAGTGGTTTTTTTATCTTTTTTATTTCTTTTTGAATCCACCTTTGAATCTCCAGCAACCAAAGCTTGGTCTTTGGAAGGTTTGATGGTGCCCATCATTACCAATTTATCTTTCTCCTAGGTGAGGAATTCCATGAACTCAGCAAGCTTAGGCATATTCCAGGTTCGAGCTGTCAATTAGGTGGCATGGAAGGTCAAAAAAAATACTGAATAGTCAGGACCAAGCTTTGAGAATATGTTCAAGACTAGTTTATCTTCCTCCTTTTTGATCCCACGTTGTTTTAGCTGCAAAACAAGGGCCTTAAACTTGGAAAAGTAGAGTTGTAATGATTCGAATCTACTAGGACTCAAGGAGATCAATTCATTCTTGATTTGATGTCCTCTCATATCATATGTCTTTCCAAAAATATATTCAATACTCTCCCAAACCTCATTAGGTGATGTCAATGAATCAATATGAAAGAGAAGGTCTCTTGAAATGCTCAAGCATAAAATACCATAGGCTTGATCCCTCCTGTTGTGCCATTTAATTTTCTCTGCAGCTGCATTGGGCTCTGCCTTAGTTTCCATGGTAAACCTATAGATACATTTCTCTCTCAACAATATCTCTATCTCAGCTTTCCATTCAAAGAAATTGAATGGAGTCGAGATGATCCTTTGAGATTGGTCCATATCTCAGCAACTGTGCCCTCAAGTTAGTAGAATGCGCTCCCAGTCAGTGATGTTGAACCTGCAATAAAAAATTGGAAGGAGATAAATAAATATGCAAAGGCTTTGATACCATGTGGAAATTGAACCCAAGTGATAGAACAATTACGCTCACAAAATTGCTAATCAAACATGTAAAATTCACACAAAAGGAGACTGAAATTGGAGCATAGCTTAATCCTGTATTAAATAAGTGTACATCATCCAACCATATGAATTAATAGTCTACTCAAATATATAATTACATCATATATTAGAAAGCATAAGGTTGCTATTCGAATTGGTCAAAAAGCAGGCTTACTAAAACTAGTCAAATCCCCCATAGGTGCAAAAATGACTTTCCAAATCTATGAAGATGCTCACAAATTGGATAAATCAGATAGGAAAGATAATAAGTGATGGAAAGAGATCATATCCATGATTTTTTTTGGAGAAAAGGAAGGAGGATGGTGTGGGAAAAAAACAAGGTAGTTAATCCTAGACTAACTTTTTATTTTTTCCTTAAGACTGTTGTAAAGCAAGGCAGCTTTCAGAAAAAGTAGAACTGTGCTTTTACAAACCAAGAATAAAATTAGACATGCTAAAAATGTTTCCAGGATGATTCCAAAGCGCTTCATGACCCATTTTTAGCAAGTTTTGACTTCTAGGTGCATGTGGAAGCCAACTAGCATAGTCATTAGAGGAAATTTAAACTCAAAATGGGCCTTTTAACTTTTATTCAAATTCCATGTCATCATTTTTTATCCAATGAAATTGATTTAAATTTGAAATACCGTATAGGTCTTAAACACTTTTTTAATATAAATTTGGGGATAGGTATCACTAAAAAAACTACTTTTGTTTGTATTTTCGACATATCTCCCCGTGTTTTTACTCAAATTTCGATCAGGAGAGCTCGTTGGTTGCGGAATTAAATTCCACATCCAACGAGTACCCACTTGGAATACTTTTGATAGACCCCGCTACCCCAAAAACAAGAAATACCTGAAAAAACATGATGATGACATCATCATCACATTTTTTCAGGTATTTCTTGTTTTTGGGGTAGTGGGGTCCGTCAAAAGTATGCTGAGTGGGTACTTGTTGGATGCGGAATTCAATTCCACATCCAACGAGTTCTCCCGATCGAAATTTGAGTAAAAACATGGGGAGATATGTCGAAAATACAAACAAAAAAGTAGTTTTTTTCTTTTATTCCTCCAAAAAAATATTTATTATTTTATTATTTTAACTATTATTTTATTAAATTTTTTTAGGAGGCCCATTTTGAGTTGAAATTTCTTCTAATGGAGGAATCTAGGAATAAGACAAAAATGATTAATTAATGTCAAATATGGGTAACTATGGGTTGATTATTCTAACAGTGAAATGTTTCAATATGATGTTATTTTCTTCACAAAAATTTACCATATTATTGGACTTAAATCTTGGAGCATTATCGGTAACTAAATTCCTTAGAAAACCAAATATGTTCAAAATATTATCTTGAAGAAAAATGATAATGACTTTATATGTTTCTATTCTTGTGGGAATTTCTTCCACCCACTTGGTAAAGAAATATGTGGCAGTCAAAATCCACTTATGCTGACCACTAGAAGCAAGATGAATTTCTCCTATAAATTCTAAACCCTATTGTTGGAATGGATCATCTACTACAATTGGTTTTAAGGGTAAATACTGCAACTTGTGCTTACCTGCAAATCCCTGACATTCGATGAAAGATTTGGCATGGAGATACACATATATAAAAAGAGTGGGCCAATAGTAACCTGCTCTTAAAATTTTAAACGCATTTTCTTTCCAATATCTATGTCCCTGACATGCACCCCCGCGTAATTCTGCAGTAACAACATCAGGCTCTGATCTATCCAAACATTTAAGCAAAATGCCTCCAGGATCTTTCCAATATAAAAATTGATCAATTAAAACATATTTCAAAGCTTTAAGTTTTGATTATATATATTCATTCTTATTCAGATTGGGAGAAAATTGTAAATGCAACAGAAAATAAACAATTCTCTCATACCATGAAGAATCAAGATACCTATTATAAATATGCTCTTTATCATATTACGTTGATGCATCATGTATTGACTATTCATTCACCATATGAATATCTAAAACATGACAGTTTTATTCTGCCAAAATTTTTACTAGACCTTGTCCCTTTACCAATTTGATAGGCTTAATATCAACATTATACTCCATGATTTTAGCTATCCATCTTCCTCTTTTTCCCTCACTGTCAGGCTACACCAGAATTTCCTGAACTTCTATGTTTGGAACATAAACCAAAATTTTAGAATGCAAAACATAAATCCTGAAGAATTTCAGAGCCTTAACCAATGCATAGGCTTGTTTCTCCATTGTACTATACTTTAACTCTGAATCTCTCAAGGTTTTGATACATAATGAAATTGTTTGTTCAAAACCATTTGAAATCTTTTGTAATAAAATAGCAGCTATAGTATATTTAGATGCAAATGAGAAAATTGAATTGTATTATTTTTATCAAAGTCATGACTTATTAAAATGGGTGTTTCTATAAGTGCTTGCTTTATCTTCTCAATGAATCCCTAGCCTCAACTGACCACTTAACTTCTTTGTATTTCTTAAGCATTTCAGTGTTTGGTTTTATAATTTCTACAAAATTAGGACTAAACCACCTTAAGAAATTTATTTTGCCAAGAAAATACTGAATTCTTTTTTTATTTCTGGGAATACTGATTTTTAGGATGGCCTTAACCTATTTTGGATCAATTTTAATTCCTTCGACATAAACTATATGACGTAAGAGATTACCTTCTTCCATTGAAAAATGAGATTTTTTAGGATTCAAAGATATCCATATTTCCTGCATTTAAGAAAAGTATGCTTTAAATGCTTGAAATGTTCATCATCATATTTAGAGAATATTGTTATGGCATCTAAATATATAACCACAAACTTTTCTTTTTCACCAACAAAAGATATATACATAGCTCTCTGAAATGTAGCACCTTCATTCATGAGCCCAAAAGGCATCTTATCATACATAAATGTCTCCCATGGATTTGGAAAGGCTATCTTTTCCCTATCCTCTGGTTGTACTACAATATGATTATAACCAAAGAATCAATCAATCATAGATATCCTCCGGTGACCTACCACTCTCTACAAAATTTGATCAATCTTGGGAAAGGGATAATTATCTTTTAGTTAACATCTGTTCAAATTTCAAAATTACATGCACAATCTAATTTCTCCATTTTTCTTACCTACCGGTGCCAAATTTGCTATCCAAGACGAATATTTGAGAGGAATAATGATCTTTGCATCTAACAATTTTTTAACTTCTTTTTCAATGACTGGATGTAATACTAGATTAAATCTCCTAATCTTTTGTCTAGAAGGGTTAGTATTTGGCTTTAGAGGATCTTATGTTGAATTATGTTGGTATTGTAAGTTTTAAGATCTTCATATGACCAAGAAAATATATCAATAAATTCTTTTAGTAACTTGATGTACCTATTTCTTTCCTTTTCAGAAAGTTTCTTTGATATCTTAATCATTTTCGGATCATTTTCAAAACCAATATTATAACTTATGACATTTTCTTCAACAGACTGTATTGTAGGTTTAATAAGGTATCATCCTTTGAGAATAATATTTCAAGAGGTACAAGTGCTTTGTGAATAAAATTCATTTTTAATTAAACAGTCTCATGATTTCCAATTGAATTATTTATGCATGAACCTCTTCAATTCCAATTAATATATTGATCTTGATCAATCAATGAATCAGAAAAACCATTTGTTAACTCTAGAAATTATTCAAGAACTGGTCATCATGAAAACATTTCCAATGTTTAATATTATCTGGAACTGTGGGTCCATATCTTACTTCAATTGGGTACTTAAGATGAGTTAACTTTGGAAGTTTGAAATAAGTGTTAAGATTCTATATGCTAAGCTATATTATCAGCATTCAATTGAATTTCACAATAATAGCATATATGGGATCACTGAAAGAAACAGTATCACAAGATCAACACATATTTACCATGGGAAAAACCTAAAGGGAAAAACCCAGCAAGAAAAGCTTCCTCAATATAGATGATCAAAAAGATAAAAGATAAAACCTCAGACTGGTCCTTCTCCTCCTTGCAGATAAAACTCTCTCACTGTCTCTCTCATGCGCTACACAAGTGTGTGTCTGTGTCTTACAAATGAGGAGTGCATCTCTCTATTTATATTCTTCCTCTCACTTAACTTTTCACTCAACTAAGTCAGCCCTACTAAACTTGACTAGGCCGAATTCTCTAGGAGGACTCAAAGCAAATTAATATTATATTTAGGAGGGTGCTAATGACCCAACTTACAATGGAGGGTTTTTCTCATGACTCTCTACTGACCTCATACAATAATATCATCCTGACGAAGGAATAATAACATCTCCGAAAAGTTCCATCAATAAAATACATTTAGAATATTCTTCGAACTTACAATAATTCAACAATAATCTTCTTCTAAATCCAATGAATCTGATGTTTGATTATGGTCTCTTGGAATATAAGTTATGTTGAAAGCAATGAAAAATTTATCAATCAAATCCCATAACTCATTCTTGTATACATTCAACAAAGATTGTTTAACCTGATATACAGCCTTTACTTGATGTACTATTAATTTAGAGTCGCCAAATACAGTAAGTTGTTGAATGCCTACATCTTTTGCAGCCATTAATCCAAGAATTAAAGCCTCATATTCAGCAATATTATTCATCGTTTGGAATTACAACTTATACATCAATGAAATAATCTCACATACAAGAGAAATAAGTATAATACTTGCTCCTACTCCTTTACATGATGACCCATCGAAGTACATTTTCCACAAATAATATTGATCCCTTACCTTAGGTTGCTCAGCATGTTTCTTCTCAACCTATAAAACACATGTAGTATCATCACTTAAATGCAACATGCAAGCGCCAAAATCTTCCTAAAGTGAATAAATTAGATGATTTTAAGGATTTTTACTATCACTTACCAGATATGCAAGATGTAATTCTCTATCAATTCTTATGTGATCACCTCCAAACACTGGTATGGTAGCATAAGAAAGATCCATTTGAAGGGTTCTTCCTACCCTTTTCTCCCAATATCTTGATAATAACATACCGAATTTAGGAGAAATTTCAGCTATGACTACATCCATGAGTACACTTTTCATGGGAAATTGTGTAATACTGACTACCAAATCTTTAATGACTCCAAGGAATTTTACTTCTCTAGATTCAAAAGGCATAAAGATGATGGTAGGGTTTAGTGATAGCAGGCCCCTATGCTTCCATAACTGACTTGGGAATTGTTAGTGGAGTATTCTACAACTGAATCAATATCATACTCTTCTATTTGTATGGGGTGGGTGAATCCCAATTGATAGAAAACATATCAATTATCAAAATAATACTTAGATCTGAAACTTTATTTCATGGAGTTTAAGAAGGGGAGGAAGAGAGGAGAATACCTCTTCGTAGCCTTGTTTTTTAATGGAGTCCCTTGATGGTTTTCCTTTCAGCTCCTTGATTCTCTTTCAAACCTGCAAATCTCACCACAAAATCCTTCCTACTATCCTACCAAACTATATTTTAAGAAATATGGGTTAGATCTAATTTCCTACCAATTCTACATCAACATGAAACTTGAAGGTAACATTAAACAAGAATTGGGAAGAAGATTCAATTGATTCATAATAGATGAACATGGAGAAATACTTACAGTCCTTGCAAGTTCCTTTATTCTCCATAGCCCACTAGTACATATGTCTCAAAAGTTCTATGAGAAATTTGAACCACAGGAGAATCTAGGAGTGTTAGTGAAGCTCACAAATCAAATTTGGTGCAAAAACTAGCAAAAACCATCAATTGAGAAACAAATTACACAAACAATGTGAACATGAACAAGATAATTTTTAATTTTATAACATTGAAACATGTTATTATCTGGTATATATTACAACATAGGATTTTCATGAGGCTTTGGAATCCCAATGTGAGCATACAAGTCAAAATTTCCAAACTGGCATCAAACCCCCCTAGGTGGGCCAATCACGCCCCAAATCAGCCCAAACAACCATGAATTTCTGACTAGATGTGTCTGAAGTGATTTTGGTCAATTATTACACCTTTTACAGCGTGGGTGTGGAAATATGGGTGGTTTAGAGTCTCAATGTGGCATTAATTGCACCAAATCAAGCCAAAATTGGTCAAAATCCACTCTAGTGCTCCTAGTCAACCAAACTGTCCACATTCAAACAATGGGAGCACACTAGAAATGATGAGGGTGTACATGTGGCTGGTTTACTGACATGAAGTGCTCTTGTGGGTGTGAAATCCCCAATTTGACTTGGCATTTGTCCAACTAAGAACCCCTAGTCCACCACATAGTGTATTAATGCTTAAAAGCAATAAAATTGACTAAGTAGTGTAATTAGGGACTAATGAGTTGGATTAATATTATAACACCCTCTCTTAATCCAAAAACTAATTACAACTCACAAAATTATGGAGGCCTTGGACACAATGGCTCAAGTCACCTCAAATACACAATTCAGAAGTTGTCCATATGAACCGACGAAAAGAAGGAAAAACTCATAGGACAAAACCTTCCCTCAAAGATGGACATGGGGCTGGACCTGAAATAAATAAAAGAAAATTACCATCCTTCACTCACCCCAAGAAAATATCTCAAGTAGGTGAATGTCTTCTCTGTGAAATCCTTAGTAAAAATATCAACAGTTTGCTCGGTGGATGGGCAATACTGCAGTGAGATCACCCTGTCATGCACTAAGCCCCAAATGTAATGCGCATGTATCTCAATATGATTTTTCCTCTTCCTATAAAAATTATCAGTATATATTTTGATGGCACTTTCATTGTCCACCCAAACGTTGGTTGGAGAATCAATTGTGACACCAAATTCCCATAGAATTTCCTGTAACCAAACACACTATGTAGCGGCATTGATTGTTGCCTTGTACTCTGCCTCTATTGATGAAAGTCCAATGGTGTGTTGTTTCTTACTTGAACAGAAAATGGGACCTTCAGAAAACATAAACAAAAAACCTGAAGTTGACTTCCTGTCAGTAGGATCTCCAGCCCAATCTTAATCAAAAAATCCAACCAGTTTAAGAGAGGAACAAGCTGTGTAGTACACCCCAAAATTCTTGGTTCCCTGGACATACCAAAGAATTATTTTTGATGCTCTACAATGGAGCTCATATGGATGGTACATATTTATTGTTATATCACTTACAGCATAAGACAAATCAGGTATTTTGTGAGTGAGATAGATCAAGCTGCCCACTAGTTGCATGTAGAGTGTAATATCTACCAATGGAGATTTGTCAAATTCATGCATTTTGATGCTAGAAAGAAAGGGAGGATTGGATCCTTACACTCAGCCATGTTGAACTTATTTAGTAGGTATTAAGCATACTATGGTTGACTCATCTTGATTCCCCTTTCACTTTTCTCAATTTCCAAGCCCAAAAATTGCCTTAGCAATCCTAGGTCAGTCATGGGAAATTCACAATGCAAAGACGACTTAATTGAGCCAATTAAATTGGTGCAGCTACTTGTAATGAGGAGGTCATCAACATAAATTACAATAATAAATAAATGGTCCTCTTGGAAACATTCAGGCTTATGCATATATATCTCTTCTTGTAACTCACCATGCAAGAAAGAACTCTTAACATCCATGTGGTGAACTTCCCAACCCTTACTCGCTGCCATTGCAAGAACTAGTCTTATGGAGTCCATATTTGCAACCGGTGCAAAGGTCTCTATGTAATAAATACCATGGACATGAGAAAATACCTTGGAAACCAATATTTCATTATGTTTCATATCAGAACCATCAGCTGTAAGTTTGGTTCAAAAGACCCATTTTCATTGGACAAGCTTCCTCTTGGGAGGAAGGAGAACCAATTCCCATGTCTTGTCCTCTTGAAGGGACTGAAATTATGATTCCATCGCTGATATCCATCTTGGGTCATTACAATATTCCTTATATTTCTGAGGATCAAACCCAATCATCATATAAAAGTGCTCATCAAGATCACTATCACTTGCAAAGGATGCATGACTAGTTTGTGATCTAGTCTTCAGAGGCTCATGGGGATTGCCTGCCAATTCCCCAGCAACTTGAATGATTTTTTCAGCCCACTTGGAACTTTATCATGAGTCATATTCAGTAACATTTATATCAGAAATATCATAAAAAAAAATAGCATGTATCATCACTTACATCTTCGAATGGTTGAGGAGAGGAGCATTCCCCTGGTGCATGCTCAAAATCAGGAATTGGATCTTCTTCAATTTTCACACTTCTATCAACAAATGTATTGCAAGTGGAGGTGTCAAATAGATTGTATCCTTTGGCTTCTTCACCATACCCAACCATAATGCACTCCTTTCTTTGTGGTTTCAAGGCTTTCCTCTTTTCAGAGGGGATTCTAGCCCATGCTCTTGTCCAAAAAATTATGAAATTTGAGACATTTGGCTTTTGTCCAAACCATGCCTCATAAGGTGTATTTCATTTTAATTATTTATGGAAGGCTCTATTTTTTGTGTGAGCAGCACAACTAATGGCTTCATCCCATAGCTTGGGACTTAGATCCCTTGCTTCTATCATGCAAGTGGCCATCTCCTTGAGTGACCTATTCTTACTCTCAACCACACCATTTTTTTGTGGTGTGTAGGGATTTGAGTATTGCAATTGGATGCCACTCTCCTCAAAAAGGTGCTGTAGGTTCTTATTCACATACTCCTTCCAATTATCATCCCTAAGGACCTTAATCTTATTCCCACTCTGATTTTCTACCAATTCCTTGCAAATATTTAAGTGTTTAGACACCTCATACTTCAATTTGAGGAAGCACACCCAACAAAATCTAGAGTAATCATCTATGAATGTAAGCACATACCTTGATCGACCATATGATGGAGTGGGAAATAGACCAATCAAGTATGAATGCACAAAACCAAATGGTTGTGTTTCTCTCATTGCCTTCCCCTTCTCATAGCTTAGCTTAGGATACTTCCCTACTACACACCCAATGCATGCTCCATTTGATGATCTGATTTGTGGAAGTCCTTCCACCATCTCATCTTTGTGTAGTCCCTGGAGGTACTTGTAGTTCATGTGACCAAACCTCTCATTCCATAGCTTCAAAACCTCATTGGCATGTGAGATAAGTTCTTGGTCATTGGAAGCGGTGAGGAAGTTAGAGAACTTGTACATCCTCTCATGGTGATTTGCATACCAAATTGCAATGACTTGGTTTGTTGATATTTCTGCAATCTCTAACATGTCTAGTGTGAAGGTCACTCTCTTTACCTCTCCTGTATGGGTCATCTGATAGGTTGAAATCAAATTTTTTGCAAGATCTGGTAAATACAATACTTCACTGAAGTATTCATTCTCTAAGTCAATCCTACGAATCCCCTTGGTCTAGATTTCTAAATCATCCCCCATTCAAACTGATGGGCCAGCATTCGAACTCATGGAGGAGAAGAGCTATCTCCTGGCCACCATATTCCTGGAATCCCTCGAATCAATGATAAATGATGAAGAGTTAGAAATACCTGCCACCAAAACATGAAATTTCTCCTTGCTTTCATTTGAACTGGAGTTTCCATCCTTCTTCCTTGACTTGTCAGCGACTAGAATGTTGTTCCTCTCCAGTAGTTGCACCATGGTTTCAATGGTATTTTTCATGCATGAGCTCTTTGGATTCCATCCCTTGTGGAAATAAGTGCATTTGGTCTTTTATTTTCCCTTCTTTTCCTTCTCCTTGGAAGGATTCAAACTTGCATCACTAGATTTGGGTTTTGCTGGTTTTTTCTTGTTCTCTGGCAGCTTTGAATTTTTGGACTTGGGATTTCCCTTTGAGGAATTCAAAACTCCTAGAGCTAATTCTTGGTCCTTGCTCTTCATGGTCCCCATTTATACCAAATTTTCTTGATCCTGAGTGAGTGACTCCATGAATATTTCTATACTGGGCATTTTCCAGTTTCGAAGTGTTGACTTACCGGAGTGGAATGTGCTCACAAAAAATGAGAACTCTGACCCCAACTTAGAAAGGACTGAAAAAATCAATTGGTCCTCTTTCTTCTCAATACCACATTGCTTAATCTGAAACACAAGTGACTTAAACTTGGTGAAGAAGTCCTGGATTGTGTCATAGTGTGCTAGGCTCAGGCTGATAAGCTCATTCTCAAGTTGGTGACCACGTAGTTCATCAGTTTTCCTAAATAATGCCTCTAGTTTTACCCGACCTCATTAGGTGTTTTCAAACTATCAATGTGGAACAATAGCTCTCTCGATATGCTCAAACATAGCAATCCAAATGCCTCATCCAATCTATTGAAGTACTTGTCTTTCTCAACTGTAGAATTTGGTTCCACTTCAGTGCCCATGGTAACTCTATAAAGACATTTGGCTCTCAGCTGAATCACCATATCTTCCTTCCAATCAAAACTTTTAAGGTTTTAGCATGATGTGGGTAGCCTCCATTTCTTCCTGTGCAATTGGTCATTAATTTTTGTTGGAAGTACTGCAAAATAACTCGATTTTATCTGGAATTTCACTAACAAATGCAGCTCAAGACTCTGTGAATTGATACGAAACTCAATAATATCCAACAAGCTATGATACCATGTGATAAATTTGAACCACGAGAGAATCTTGGATTGTTAGTGAAGCTCACAAATGAAATTTTGTGCAAAAACTAGCAAAAACCATCAATTAAGAAGTAAATTACACACACAATGTGAACATGAACAAGATAATTTTTAACTGTCTAACGTTGAAACATGTTATTATTAGGTATATATTAAAAGATAAGAGTTTCATGAGGCTTTGGAAGCCCAATGTGAGCATACAAGTCAAAATTTCCAAATTGGCATCAAAACCCCCTAGGTGGGCCAATCACACCCCAAATCAGCCCAAAAAGCCATGAATTCCTGACTGGACATGGCTGAAGTGATGTGGGTCAATTATTACACCTTGGACAGCGTGGGTGTGGAAATCTAGGTGGTTTAGAGTCTCAATGTGGCATTAATTGCACCAAATCAGGCCAAAATTGGGCAAAATCCACCTCTAGCGCTCCTAGTCAACCAAGTTGTCCACATTCAATGAATGGGAGTGCACCAGCAATGATGAGGGTGCACATGTAGCTGGTTGGCTGAGCTAGAGTGCTCATGTGGGTGTGAAATCCCAAATTTGATTTGGCATTTGTCCAACTAAGCATCCCTAGTCCACCACATAGTGTATTAATGCTTAAAATCAATAAAATTGACTAAGTAATGTAATTAGGGACTTATGAGTTGGATTACTATTCTAACAAGTTCCGTGAAATATTGCCACAAATAATTTAAAATCGAAATTTTCGTGGATAAACAGGTAAAAATTTTGAAAAACAATGTTCTGGCCCTCAATAATCGTCGTTATAGCAATGCACATTTAGGTTCATTGCTATAGTGACAATAGTTCATTGAAATAGTGATGGAATCACATAGTTTGTCGCTATAGCGACGATTATCGAGGGCCAAAACATAAAAGTTCATCTTAGTAATGATCATTGGATGACAAGAGACAAATAGCATGTCACTGTCATCATCATCATCTTCATTGTTATCATCAGTATAATCATCAACGTCGTCATTATCATCATCGTCATCCTCATCCTCATCATTTTCATCATCATCATCATCATCACTGTCATCATCATCATTATCATTGGCATCATCGTCACCATCATCGTCATCATCACCATCATCATCATCATCACCGTCATCATCACCGTCATCAACACCATCATCACTGTCATCATCATAATCATCACCATCACCATCATCCTCATCATAATCATCAACATGTTCATCCTCATCATAATCATTGTCATCTTCACCCTCATCATCATCATCATCACCATCATCACCATCATCACCATCATCATCATCATCATCATCATCATCATCGATATCATCATCATCAACAACATCATCATCATCATCATCATCATTGTCATCGTCATCACCATCATCATCATCACCATCATCCTCATCATCATCATTGACATCTTCATCCTCATCCTCATCATAATTAACCCCATCTTCATCCTCGTTAACATCATCATCATCATCGCCATCATTGTCATCATCATCACTAACATCATCATCGTCATCATCATCAACATCATCATCGTCGTCATCATCATCATCATCATCTTCATCATCATTGTCGTCGTCGTCATCATCATCATCATCATCATCATTGTTATCATCATCATTAGCATCATCATCATCATTGCCATCATCATCATCATCATCATCAACAACAACAACATCATCGTCATCATCATCATCATTGTCATCATCATCGTCGTCATCATCATCATCATCATCATCATCATCATCATCACCATAATCATCATCATCATCATCATCATCATCATTATCATCATCGCCATCATTATCATCGCCATCATTATCACCATCATCATCATCGCCATTATCCTCATCATCATCATCGACATCTTTATCCTCATCCTCATCATAATAATTGTCATCTTCATCCTCATGGTCGTCATCATTAGGATCATCATTAGCATCATCATCATAATTTCCATCGTCATCATCATCATCATCATTTCCATCGTCGTCATCATCATCTTCATCATTTCCATCGTCGTCATCATCATCATCATCATCATCATCATCATCATCACCATCATCATCGCCATCATCCTCATCATCATCATTAACATCGCCATCATCCTCATCATCATCATCATCACCATTAGCATCGTCACCATCATCATCATCATGATCCGTGCTATCATCATCGTCATCATCATCCTCATCATTATGTTCATCCTCCTCCTCCTCCTCCTCATCATCATCATCATCACCATGTTCATCATCATATTCAATTATCATCTAATAAATCCTAATCTCTCTACAATTTCTACCAGAGTTAAATAAATGGTAAAATTAGTGGAAGTGTCTTCACCTTTATTTTTTGCATCATCAAAGTGAAATATATATAAGAAATAATATCATAAAAATAAAGGAAAACAAGTTTAAAATCATCAAGAGATTCCAAAATCCTTCATATGATTTGTCTTTTATCTCCTTCAAGGGGTTGTCAAGAAAATATAAACATTTAATTTCCATTTTCATGGTCATCTTCATCAAAATCAAATAGGGTCATTTCATGTTTGTTGGCAAGTATGTTTTTGTCCCTTCTCTTTTTCTTTTGACTGGCTATATATCTTTTTCTTATTTAGTATGAGCCGCAATTACGGTATGTTGAGCTTTACATCATTTTTACTTTGAGCATGGAGATATTCAAGTCATGCAAAGTTTAATTTGCTTCATTTCCATCCTTTGTAAATAATAGGCCCAACTTGTCATATGGTAATCTATGACTAGTCCAATTGTCCACCTTTACATTACTAATAGTTCATTTCCATGAGGGTACCATGTAAATCCACTAAATAAACAATGTAAACCCAAATATATCATTAATTGTAGATAACTAGAATATGCTATCGTGGTCTCGTTATAATACATTTGATACAAGGTCTCTCTGAATTCCTTTATCAATACAATTATGGTGGCATATTTATACAATTTTAGAAAGTGTTGCTTATCATTTTTGAAAGTGTCAAATTCCCTTAAATGTTCATTAATTCATGATTGATGATGATGATGATGATGATGATGATGACAATGACGATGATGACTATGGCGACAATTATGGTGACAATGATGACATTGGTGACTATGAGGAGAATGATGATGATGAGGATGGGAATGATAAAGATGGTGACAGTGACGATGGTGATGATGAACATGATGATCAATATGATGATGATTATGGTGATGGTGACAATGTCTAAGATTATGATGATGTTTATTATGGTGATGATGAAAATTACGATGACATTGATGATCATGATTTCAAAGACAGTGATGATGGTTATGATGGTGATGATTATAATGATGATGGCATTGCTGATGAAGATGATCGTGACATGGATGATGATGATGATGTCGATTTGTTTAATTATTTTCTTGAGTTGTTAGGGGTTACATGTTTTAGGATCTATAGGGAATGATGAAACTGACAATGTCAATGATGAAGTTAACGATGATGAGAATGCGATGACAATGAGGAAGATGATGATGATTATGGTGATGATTATGGTGAAGATGGTGATGATGAAAATGATTATGATTATGGTGATGATGAAAGGGGTTAGTTTATTAGAGTTATATGGAATTCTAGAGATCAATATAGGGTTATCATGATATGCATTATAATGTTAAAAATTAAGCATGGTGATAATGACAATAGTGGTAAAAAAAAAATGTTTTTGGTTACTAATGGGTTTAAGGATTTGGAATTATATAACTTGGGGGATATAATATTTAAAATAGAAAATAAAATAAAAAATCAAACAAAAAAAACAAACAAAATTTTTAAAAAAAATTAAATTAAAATAAAATAATATAAAATAATAAATAAAACAAAAACAAATTGCAAACAAAACTTACCAATACTTACCTGCATTCTACAATTGAGTTTCCATCGTGGTCATGAGAACCTTGACCTGTTTCCCTACATGAAAATTGTTGCGGTCATGGCATCTGCACTTAAACAATGTTTCCATGGTGGTGATTAGAACCTTGGCTCATTTCCCTTGTTCTAATAGTGTTGTGGTCATAGCCATCATGGTGGTGAGAACCTAGTCAACTCATTGCTTGTGCTTGAACATTTTTTTCATTTTGTTAAGAACCTCATCCTGTTTCCCATGTTAGAATAGCATAGTGGTCATGGAATTCATGGTGGTGGTAACCTCGGTCCTTTCCCATGCTCGAACAATGTTGTGATTGTGGTGAGAACTCCATCTTCTTACCCCTTCCCAAACAGTGTTGCAATCATTTCCATTATGGAGGAGAGACGTGGCATAGTTGGTCCCTGTTGTGTTTCTAGAGAGGCCCAAAAGTAACCTAGAGAACATGGTGAATTTTCAATGTTACTATCTAATGTTTTCATTTGATGGCTACAAATAATTATTCAAAACAACTTGTTTTCTGTAGATTTTGGGTGTAATTCATCCACAAATTTTATGGCATAATTCCTTATCAAATTTTAGGACATGATTCCTCCACGAATTTATGGCAAAAGCACCAGTCACAGTTTCAATTGCAAATCGATTTATCTTCATGGATTCCTTGTTCTATTATGCTTTCCCTATTATATTCACGCCTACCCTGTTGAAACCCTTCCATTGAAGCATTAGAGAATGGAACTGTTAGCACTATTTTAGTTTTTCCACAATTAGCCTTATTGCCTAAAAATTCTGAGTTTCTCTTAAGGATCAAATGGTTTTCAAACTTTCTTTATTAAAGCGATTTATAAAAATTCCAAGGTGGCGAGAGGAAAGAGGTTGAAGAGTTTTGGGTAAAAGGAAGAGAATTATATATAAATCAAAGTTTTATAATGGTAGCTTAAAAGTTTAAGTTATAAAAGAAATATTTTATATTTTTATAAAAACAAAATTTGTTTTTTATAAAAATATTAAACAAAAATCTTTATAAAAAAAAGTATTGGCCAAAAATACCATCTCCAAGAACCAAGCGTTTATTTTTTGGAATGGCATGAAATGTCCGTGACTTTATTCCATACTTATTTCATATAAAAATATATTTACCAAAACAATCTTATCTTAATATCGAGAGATACCAACCCAAGTGCGAAGCTTCACAATAACACCCGTATTTGTTCCTTGATACATGGAGAAACCACTAGGGAATATAAACCATAAAGATTCTCATTTTCATTTTACATGTGGGATTGAGGACAAATAAAAAATTGTGATACCGGCAATCGTGTATGACTTAGAATGTTTGGTCCAACTTCAAAAATGGGAGTCGTAGAGGAAGAAGTGCATCATTGTTTAATTATTTCTACCAAGAAGTCTCATGTTTAATTGCAGCGCTCTCAAGGGATTTGCGTGAGGATTTCATGCAGTTTCTCCATGAACTGCCGGAAATCATGGATAACCTTCTAAAATCTAGTGGAGATCGAGATACTGAAAAATATGGTGGAGATCGAGATACTGAAATACTTTAACAAGTTTTCACAACTATTTCTTATATCCTGAAGTACATGAAAAAGCTTCTTGTCAAGGATATTGCATATGTAATGAAGATAACAAAGCGCTTGTGGTACTACCATCGAGAATATGTTCAAGAGTTTATGGCCGAGGCTGTGTCATTTTTGCTCCAAAACGCATCTGTTAAGCAACTCATAAAAGGTATTGGTATGTGTTTAAAGTCCTGCAAACTGAATTGAAGATCGATGGTACTGATGAAGGCCCAAAATAATCCAACAGTTCACATTTATTCTGCTACAGGAACAAGCACAGGTTGATTAAAATTTCAGATTTACGGAATGATGTTAAACAATGGATGGGATGGATGATAAAACCAGCAGGTGGGAGAGATCTGCGGCTCGGGTCAATTTCACGATGTGAGGTTGCACAGAGCAATTAAATTTTTCAATTTGCAAAATTGGGTATATCCGTTAAAGTTTAATGGTGAAGATAAGAGGATGGAAGAGATCGACGGCTCATATAAATTTCTCTAATGTAACTTGCACGAAGTAAGTCAAATTTTCAAACAGAGAAATTTTAAATGGTGGGCAGCTTAGGGTACGTGTTGAATTGGAAAAGAAAATTAATGGCTGTAAAACTTTCCACTCGGTGAAAGTGTTATTTGGTTAATGTTTCAAAATTGGGTGGAGTTTTATATAGTGGGCAAATAAAAATGGATGTTTTTATTCCATTCTTTGAAAGCATGAGCAACCATCCTAAGTGTTTCCATTGGGAGAAAATGAAGCGTATTTAAAGTTTCGGTTATACACTTTTGTTTGAGTCTGGTGATGATAATTTTCAGATAGCATATTTATCATAAAGAGCATTTACATGTATTTCTTGAAGAAACCCGACGAGTTTTTTCCTTACAAATGGTTGTTTAAGTCATCAACTTCAAGCAACTATTTCTGCCAAATGAAGAGGAATATTGAGAAACAAAGAGATTTTTTTCTTCATCACAAACCTATATACAATAACCTCTCTCATTTTTTACACAGGTGCTTTGGATTTAGAGAATCGAAGTCATATTCAGAGAGCAAATTTCCATATTTTTAAATGACTGTTTTAGTCAGTTATTTAAATCAATTGTTTCTGGAAAACCAGAAATAAGTTTCCAAAACTAAGTAAGGTTTGTCTCATGAACCTGATTATATTCAATAGCCTCCTTCATTTTTTACACAGGTCCTATGGTTTAGGAGAAACAAAGTGAGTTCTACAGGACATTTTTCAGGCTTTCCAAAGACTGTTTCAGACATCAAATACAAAGAGTTGTTTCAGCCAAATGGAGTTGAATTTTAGGAAATTGAGAGAAATTTTTCTTCATCACGGGCTTGCCTTCAAAAACCTCCTTCAGGTTTTACACAGGTATCACAGGTTGGGAGAATTTAAAAGATATTCACAGAATATTTTTCCAGAAATTTACAGGTTTACTGTTTGAGTCATCAGTTTCAAAATCAGATCCTGAGGAGCTAGAGCTGAATCAGAGGAAATGAAGACATGTATTTTGTTGGGAACATGGCCAATTACAAAAACCTCTTTTAGTTTTCACACAACTGTCACCATATGGGATATGCGAGAGGGGATTTTTTAGCCTGTTTTTCTAGTAGTCTTCATTTTATTATTGTCTTATGTGAATCGTGGTGTGTAGGCCACATCCAAAGTTTATTAGAAGATGTTCTTCAGTTTGTAACAAATTTTGTTTTTGAATGTCAGTCTAGGAGGTCCAAAAAACATTATAAATTCACCTCCTACAGAAGGAGAAAGGGTTGGAACCAATGTAATTTTGGAGTGTATGCTTTCAAGAGTTCCTTAATAACAATTGTAGAGTCAAAGCTGGTGTTTTTTTAGAGATTCATGTGTTGTTTTATGTTGCAGTCTGTTAGTTTCTTTTCGATGTGCATGCTTTCTAGTTTATCTTCCCCGTTATGTTTTCTTTCATGTCTAAAATAAATGTATAGTAGTTTGGAATTCATATATCTTATGCTTCATTTGTTGTTTTCAGACATCCACTAAAGCTTTCTTCTAAAGTTAACATAGAATTCATTCTCTAATGCTCTGTGTTAATGGTCTATCCATGTTCCTCTTTTCCACTAGGAAATTATGATTTGACTGTGACTGAATAGCTATCTTTCCTCTGTATTGAAATCGCCCTACAAAAGTTCTGTCATCTGCATTCCACATCTTGACTCCATCGCCCAATGGTCCTATGTTCTGTTTCAACCAATCTTACAAACTATTTATATTTTCACTTGTACATATCTGGCATTGTTAATATTTGGTGAGAGATCCCTCTCAGAAGAGTAAAAGGCCAGTTCTCTCTTCACTGAGTGGTTCTGTTTTTACCTAGAAATAAGCCTTTCGCAACCTTGGGTTCATTTCCAGTGCTAACAAACTAGCGTCGTTGCGGGGGACAAGATTAAAGATCATCCATAGGAAGAACGACATAGTTTTAGATTTGGTTATTGATGGTGAAAAATGATCAGACATCCAGAAGGTTGTGCACTCTCACTTGGTGACTCCACTCTTAAGGATTCAGGCTTCAACGACTCCACTGGTGGTACGACCCAAAAATCAAGTTTTCAGAAAGAACCTGCAGGCTCCGCCGAGGAAAATGAGCTCGTTGTAAAAGCATGAAAATGTGTGGTGAAAGGGTAAGATACTCGAGTCTTCGTTTCTTCCAAGATGCCTTATATTTCCTTGTAAGTTTGTTCTTATGCTTTCCTAAATTTATCAAAACATCCTTCCATGGTTCATTTCACTCAGAACAGAGCTATGAATATATTCATGTATATCCTTCTTTATGAACTGAAAGCATTGCATCATCTTGTAGATTTGATTTTTACCAAGATCTTTCACCTAGATCTCATGACATTAAATATCATCCTTGTGAACCTCATGAAGCCACGGTTGATGATGTATCTATTTCACCTAACCTGGTCTCTCCTAGTATTCCAAGACAATACAAGCCATTACACTTGCCTCTATCCTACATGATTTTCCTGCGAAGCATTACAAGTACCTCCCCAAATTCGATGGAGAATCCAAAGACATCATTGGTGAGAAACATTTACAATCCTTTGAACATTTCATTGACCTTTTTGAGATAGAACATGATGATGTTTACATGAGGGATTTTTCCCAGTCCTTGCAAAGAGATGCTAAAGAGTGGTTCAAATACTTTCATCCTAAGTCCATCAATACCTGGGAATATTTTTCTTGCACCTTTTTGAAATTTTGGGGTAGGAGAAGGCCACTGGATCAAATACTTTTAGAATTATATTCCCTAAAGAGGCATGAGGGTGTGGCCATGTCTACTTTTAACAGAAAATTTGCAAGATTTTATTATAACATGCCCAAGGAATTCCAATCTCTTGAAAATGCTTCCAAAATTTATTATGTAGCTACTTTTCCTCCTGAACTATCATTACTTCTTTTGGAGAGAAAATTAACCACTCTGCAACACATGTTTACTGATTGTTTGGAGATTGAAGAAAACCTTAAGATGTCTCAAAAGGTGTCAGGTAAAGATAGTGGTGGTGAAGTAAAAGATACATTAAAATTGGTTGGGCCACATAAAAGAAAGGGGGTAGTCCCTATTCATTTAAGGCTTTCCCTTACTGGATAGAAAAATGACCGACCTGATATAGGAGCAGATGGTTCTACCGTCTTATTTTCTGAAGGTTGTGACCTGCTTAACACCGAATCCATTAATGATGATTTTAAAATTGATTTCGATATACCTATGTACAATGAGTATGAGGAGGAGTATCTGGAGGTTATACCCAAAGAGACAGCCATAGAACCAAGTTCTGCTAATGGAGAAAATCAAGCTGCAATCCAAAGTCAGAGGGCTGAGAAAGGAAAGGATGATAAGTGTGATGAAGGTGATAGTCTACCCTTATGTTATTCCTCATTTGAATTAATAAGGTGTGGAATTAAAGCCTCTAAGAAGAAACAGAAGTTAGAGGATATGGTGCATTCCATAGACTTATTTGGAACAGAAGATGATAAATAGGAATAGTCATGCAGTCCCTCTCCGCTTATTGATACATCAGGAATTTGTGATGAGGCATTGGGTCACAAAGAAGGAGGTAATAGTTCTCAAATAAATTCCTTCTTTGACTTTTTACCTTCAGGAATATCACCCCATAGAGAAGGATTGTGCTTACTCGACTCTATTGAAGAAAAAGAGGATCTCCATGCTGAGGCATATAAGGAAGGTGAAGTTCTAGCTCCAAAAGTTCTGAACATAAGGGTGGATGTTTCATTTGAAAGCAGTCATGGGAATCCATTTCGAAGATCTTTCAGACATCATCCTGATAGCTCACCAGAGGAAGGGCATTTTGGACCACTTTCTTATGATGAACAAAGGACAAGATACGTTGGAGGTTGTCGTGCTTTCTATGACCCCATAGTAGAGTACATGGAGAGGTTGAGTAATGGTAATGATTGGTTATATCTCTGCTATAAATATTAGTTTATTTTTTATAGCCTACTTCCATTATGCATTTCATATATGTTATTAATCAAGCATGAAAGGGAAACAATATTATTGGATAAGTTGCTTGATTGGATTCATTCGAAGTCAGAATTCACTTAATTAGGCAAATATTCTCAATTAGGTAGAGTAGGTAGGTACCAACAAGCTCGAGGCCTATCGATCATTTCCTTCAGTACTGTTTAAGTTTGTTTTCATTTTTAGTTGTAAGTATAGGTTTGCAGTCACAACTATTCTCAGTTTCAGAGTATGGTTAAGAGCATAGTTTGCATGTTGACATAAATTTTCTATAGTAGTAGCTCAAAGCAGGTTGAAGGTTTTCAAAGGAAATATTTGGGGAAACCCAATGGATTTGGCACTTGGTCTATGGGGGGTTCTTTGATACCTCACTAGGAGGATAGCATCCCTCATGGAGCCAGCTGTTAGCACTCCATTTGCAACAGTCGAGTTATGGGCTTGGAAGAATTTGAAAAGGGTCTTGTTCAATGAAGAATTATATGAACACCCTTCAGTTTATCCAATGGATAGTTTTCGTCAGCTAGGACCATCAGATGAAGAAGAGACCCCGATGTACAGTGGTATATCCTTCCAAAGGTCAAGGCATTTAGCAACGAAAATGAGGTAAAGGGGTGTCGTAGATCAACAGTCTAGAATCACAATAGAGAATATCAATGATAGAGTGTGGTTCCACAAGCTGAAAGATGCAAGGAAATATTTAAGTTTGGTATTCATAGAGTGTGTTAAAGGGGACAAGCAATGAAAGGTCGATATCAAGGCAAAGCCCGATCGACGGCCTGAGATAGTTTCACTGGGAAAACATGCTCAGTAGAAGGAGATTTCCCACTTGGTGAAACGGGTTAAAGGGCAGAAATATATGATGGCGGAGATGAGAGCATGAGCAGATCCACGATCCTAGCTGATTTCATGATTCAAACTTGTGTAGATAAAGTCGTGATTCCAAATCGTGAAAAGTGGTACCAGCTGCAAAGATCAACGGTCACGACAAAGGCAAGGATATATCTACAGTCGTGGTTCATTTCGCGATCTGAACTAGCATGGACAAGGTCAAGATCTCAACTCATGAAAAGTGTTAGGGTCTGCTCCGATTAGCGGTTGCATGGAGAGTTCGATCTCAATCGATGGGTAAGAAACATATCGTAGTATAAATATGCTCGCTAGATCTAGGAAGGAGGAATCGACGGCTGAAATTAAAGAAACGTGGATGATGGATGTGAAAGGAACCCAAATCGAAGGGTTGAGAGAGTCTTAAGGTTGTAGGTATCACATCCATGGCAGATCTGACAATATAAGAGATGTTCCCATGCATGATCTACCTCCCAAAATATTAATTGATCCCCTAGATGCCATTTGTAGCATGCGTACAGGTGAAATCATCCCTGTGGTAGAGCCATATCACCTAAAGACGGGAAGCCTCTGTGTAGTTTGGCGATGGCAATTTGGTTAGAAAATCTTGTCCGTCTGGGTGTGCTAATGGTTGGTGAGAAAATTTCCACACTTACTCGTCGCCTTGGTTTTCCATACCAAGGATGACACTAGCCATCGGGGCATAGATGTGAAGAATTTTGAGAGATACACCCACCTTCATATACCCACACCTCCAGTGGCGCATTACCTGGACGCCCACTTCCCATAGGTGTTTTTCTAGGAACCCCTGATTCCATCGCAACCTCCAAAGCCTCCGCACAAGAAGACAGTCCTGGGATGCGCTCTGTGGGAGCAGTTGTTCGAATGGGAGCATCAAGGGTCCAATGCTTGCACATCCCTATTTGTGAATTCCACTTGCCAAAGGTGATGGGGCTGGTAAATGTATGCTCCACCATATTCCCTGTGGGATATCCCACCTCACAGGAGGTGAGGAGTACAAGAATGACAAGCCACTACGAAGGCTTGCCTTGGCCAGAAGCAATATGACCCTTCCTCCAGACCCCATGTCTGACAGTGTTACCCGGAGAGGGAGGGGATGCAGAGAAGGTTGAGCAGGGGAAAGATGCAAAATTCCATGTCAGTTTGTATCCATGTAGAAATCCACCTTTGAACACAGAGGAGACACAAACATTTGATAGAAAAATGGTGCTATACTGACTCAACAAGCTGGCTAAGAGGTCCAAAACCCATTAAATGGTGACTCACCTGAAAACAACCAGAAAGGAATCGTACTCAAAGTCTACAACAGTAGCCAAGCATGTCAGGCTGTCACCCAGGACAAGTGTTCCCACTTGATCCATAATGTTGGTTAATATTTTTAAACCGTGGCGATAGTACCACACTCTAAACTCTTAGTGTCTGATTGTGACTGGAAACAGTTTTTAGGTTTTGCTTTTGGGATTAGTCTTAGGTCTAAGATAGTATAAATATATTCCATGTAAAGGGAGATAGAGGTTGGTGAGGGAAACTTTCAAGAAGTTGAGGCTCTCCATTGTAATTGGTCTCTACTTTTCCATGTTATGAATAAATTTGCAAGGGAAGGATAGTCTTTCATGGCAAAGATTCCTATGTCGTCTTTTCTTTCAATATGTAATTTTCTTACCTAAAATGTTCATCCTGTTTTCATTCTAGTTTGTTAATTTCTTTCATGTCTGAAATAAGTGTATAACATTTTGGAATTCATACATGCTATGCTCTGCCTGTTGTTTCAGATATTTATTAAAGCTTTCTTCTAAAGTCATACAGAATCCATCTTGTAGATGCTCTGTGTGATGGGTTGTTTCCTCTCATCTACTAATTGTTGCCGCCTTTCACAAACCTGGGTCACGTGGCAGAAATATTCAAGCCACTCGGTGTGTCCTTGGAGGCAAGTCTTGAGTCAAGGTTGTCACCTTGTTCTTGACTCCTCCTTTTAGGCTCAACTCCTAATGGAGCCAAGGGGGGTAGACCCTATTAAGTTACTAAGGAGAATTACTTAGTGTTGTGATGTTTAAACTGACTGAGTTATTTAGGAGTTTACAATTTAACTATAGATAATCACAGATGACAAGATGTAAAAGATGAACACACGAAAGCACAATACTGAGACACACTATATATATAAAGCAAGAAGTTAACCAGTGCCTTAGAATGGAGTCAAATCAAACAGATCAATGTGCTTGCATGTGCTTGGAGTGAATGTTTTGCGATTGCCTCTTGGTATATTTTAAGTTAAAATTGCAGTGTGAGTTGATTAAAATTAGGCTAAGGGGGGACTCCAGATATACCCGAGAGTACTTGGAGTTTGTCCAAAACTAAACCTTCACGGCTACCCGCAAGGAATATGTGGGCTGAAATGGAGTCTCTGGGGCTATTGTTTGTAATGCACCCATTAGGGTGTGATAGAGATCGGCGCCTCGAGGTCACTTTTCAGTAAGTTCCCGCTTCTTTTGGGTATTTTTCCACCGTAAAGGTTTGATCTAGGTGTTAGATTTTCACCTGATGGTTTGTCAGTTGGGGAGTGTGAGTTTTAATTATACTATTCATCAAAGTGATTTTGATACAGCTTGACTGATCAGATGAACCGCAGCCAAGTGCAGAGCATACACACTTGAGTCTTGTCAATTTTAATAAGTTTTAAACTAAGTGTTCTTGTTTAAAAGGAAAACCCTCCAAGAACCCCTTTCGATCCAAGTGGATCTCAATCGGGGAATAGAGGAGGGGTTAATTTTAAAATTGCTGATAAATAAAAGATGAAAAATAAAACAAATACACAATTCTGGTTTTCTAATTAGTCCTACCATGAATCTCTTTCCCCTTTCAGGTCAATCGGGAAATCGTGGGGTAAGTATTATGATTAATTTGAAATGTAAAATATGGAGTATGATATTAATAATGAAATAAAGTATACTACCCTGTAGATTATATCAATTCTAGTTTAAAAAAGAAATAAGCATAAAGCGACGAAAATGACACCAACGCAAATCCCCCCAGGGGGGATGGGGAATGGGCTCAAAAGAGCCCATTCCAAAAATGAGTTTATTTATAAATGGTTATAGTATCATAGGAATGATATATCAGAAACTTATTGGTCCTTATATAGGCTTAAACCAAGACTTTACAACTTTGGAAAAAAATTTGAGTTTTTTGGTGAAAAGGGAGACCCCTGGGGGGATTTGAACGCTCCAGAGGCCACTTCGGACAGAAGATTCCTTTATTTTCTGTTATAACTGCTAAAATATAGAAAGCATGTTAGAATAACAAATTCTCAAAATCACTTTAAGAGTACCTTTGAATCAGCATACCTTATCTCAGAAAAAATGAAGTTAAGACTAGCTAAAACAAACGAAAGGGAACCAAGGAAAGAAAGATTTCCTTGGGATATTAGCTTGATGTTTGTGAAGAAAATGAAAATGCACTGATATTTCAGAATATTGAATTTTATAACAGCGAAAAGAAATCTAATGCATGCAATCTACAAGTTTCCTTTAAATTTTCATGCAAAAAAGACGATTTCCCTACAGCTAGATCTAGGATGCTTATGAAACTTTTTTAAGTGCAAGATCTAGGATATGAGCTATGAAAAATCATATCTATGTATATTTTACTTTGATGAAACAGATCCAAATGGAATCACAACTATGAACTGAAAAAGTAACCGGGCAAAGTGTTGATTTTGAGGGAGGAAGAAGAGGAGGAAAGTGCTGGTTTCCTTGAAGATCCGCAGTAGAGCTTTCAGGTGGAATGCCAAGGGACTATGCCTTTGAAATGTTTTGAAAAGAATGAATAAGCAAACTAGATCAAAATCCTCTCCAAATTATGAACCTGCAACTCAGCTGAAATCAAAGAACTTGCCAAGAAACTTGTGAGATCCGATTAGTACATACAAAGAGATTCAAGATAACATGCATATAAGCTTATAGGACATGCTAAATCTAGATCTCTAAACATGTATCAAAGGAGAGTGACAGTCAATAAACTTATTGAACAACACCTTTTCTATCAAGATTGTAATAAGCTAATTACCAATCTTAACCACAGATCTACAAGAAATTAGCAGAAAATGACCACAGATACAGGTTACCTCAGTAAAACAAAGGCAATAATCATCCACACATGTAATGGCACCACACCGTATTTCCTCCAAATCTTTTCTTTATTTAAAATGCAGAATTACAACAATACAATAGAAGCAGCACCTCAATCCCAGTTCTAACTAGCTTGGAAGAGGAGGCTGTGCCTGGATATATACAAATTACAGGACATCCAGCCCAGGGGGGCACAAATCCCAAGGAGATAGACCAAATATGCTGATGAAGAGTCCATCAATTCCTAATCTGTGTCTAACTGAGCCAGATTTGAGTCTCATTCAGTGCAATTGTCAATTGGAGAGCTGATCTGACTGACACCTCAACCTGTTGACTGAAGCATCTACCAAAACTCATCCAGATGAGCCAAAACGTGTTGATGAGAGAGGGAGGGTGAAATTCCTCATAAAGGACGCTGAAGATCAACTCTGGATCTGATTTGATCACCTCCTTCAGTCAAGGATTTGACAGATCCAGTCAATTTGCTTCAGATCTTACTGATTTCAATCAAATCGGTTGAGAATCCACTGATCTATGATTTTGGATTTTCTCCATTATTCATCAATTTATTAATTAAAATAATCAATAATTGATTTTTGGGGCTTTCTGACCTGAGTGATGGAAAATCACTCAAAACTAGGAAATGGTGGGTCCATGGGTTTACATGGTGCTCTTAGCTTGAAAATGAGCACCTACATGACTGAAACCAATTATTTGGCCCACTTTTATTACAAAATCAATTTTTCCAATTAAACTATTAAAAAATAGCCTAAGTTTTGGAAAAATTAAATTTTAATAAAAAACACTAAAAAAACTAAAAAATTGAAAAATTGAAAAACACCTACGGGGACTTAGACATGTTCATATGACTCAAAAATGATGTCTAGCATGTCTATACATTGACACATAGACTCTAATAACCTCAATAGGCCTAAATTCCAAGCCGACCGCCACAACTTTGGAGGTATGGAGTGAAAAACTCAGAAATTATCAGTCGTTTATTCAACAACCAATAATAACCAAGGGAAAAAACACCCTAGGCTGATCCGATTGACAAATGAACTCTAAGAGACCGAGTCTTTTACAAACACTATCATGCTAGAACATTTATTACAATTCCCCCATGGGGTATGAACATGTGATATGATACAACAAGCACTTCCCAGAAGTACTTCCAAAGGTCTTTTTGAAGTCCGAACAAGTTAACCCTGTCCGGTTCACCAGGCTCACTTGATAAAAACCACTAAGTACAAATTAGGTGGTAACATTCTGGCTCCAACTGTGGGACGTGTGCTCGATCTAATATTTAAGGCAAGGAGAGGATACAAGAACACCAGAATATCTGGTTTATATACCCTGTAAAAACATCTCAACTTGACAAGAAAAACCTCAGCAGCACAAGTTTTATGAAAAACCAAATGAACCATTAAGCTGATTTATTTAAACAAAATAGATGTAACTAACTAAAAGAAGCAAAGTTTTATTATAGCTAAGTATAAAATAGAAATGCAGAAAGTAAATGCTCTCTTTCAAAGAGTTTATTTTCCTACTCTAAGCATGATATAAAAAGGGTTAAGTGTAATAAAAAATCCAATGTAACCACCTAAGCATTTTATTAACATAAAAAAAAATTTCATTGTCTTTGGTTACCAACCCAAGTAAGGATACCTTATTCAGAAGATGCAAACCTACATGATGATTCAGAATGGGTGGGATGGATGGGAGATCATAAGTATGAACAATGTCATAAAAATTCTTCCCAAACTTGTATGTACTCATGCAGGCTTCTTCTATCCATGACTGGATAGGACTGATATACCAATCAGAACGACGAGGAAGGCTGACTACATCATCATACTGATCATCGATACTTATCAAATGATAACTCGTTGCACAAACCCCAATTAGCTCCAAATCATAAGGAACCTCTATATGTGAAAAAGATGGCTGAGACTGACATTCCACTAACTGCATCACATCTGACTTTCCACAATACTGTTTCTCATTGTCCTCATTACTGATACCCTTGTGCGGCTCTACATGGTATGACTTTGAATGATCACATGAAAATTATGAATGCTTCTCTTCCATACTAAGGTTTTCCCAGGCATCCAGATCCATGCTCCCCTCTATGGATGTATCGTAGATTGGACTTCCACACATTTTGGAATAGACACTCCCATTGTTGGACATATCATGGATGGGATTCTCCATAAGATTTTCACAAGTTGGTTTATCTATGAAATTCCAATAGTTATCACTCCCATCCATGTCGTATGTGGGGGACTCTTCATCCATGGCATCATGCTCCTGCCTATCCATGTCCTCCTTGTATTCATAACAATCTTCTTTAGATAAAATGTTACAAGGCAATAAACTTTCCAAACCTTCATCAATATGTGGAGAACAAGGTCTACTATCACCGCACACCATATTGATCTTATCATAAGTTTCTTTACAGGCTTCTGTTATGATATCATGAAGAGGATATTCAATATTATCTTTAATCAAGGAAACCTTTTGGACATACTCAATGGGATCACTTGGTATGTGTTGCTCAGTGGATTTCTCTAGAGGGATTTCTGGAAAAGTATCAGCATTGCAACACACTTGAGAAGACACCAAATCTTCATTGTCTTCAGCTATGGTGACATGAGGAGAGTCTTCAACACTGTGTTCCATTATGGGTTCCTCCTGAAGCTCTTCAATATGATCATTTTGGATTTTCCCTTCCTTAGAAACTTGTTGTGCATTGGTAGATACCTCATTTTCTTTAAGAAGACGCTTAATTTCTTCATTTTTAAATAACCTCTAGGATGCTTTTTTATGGGAGTATCATGGACTTCCTCTTTACTTAAATGTTCAAGAAGTGATTCCAAGTCTTCAATACTTTGTATCATGGAAAAAGGTCCATCATATGCTTCCGTGTGACACTCTATCCCAGATAGGTAGAAGGTACAGATCTTTTCAAGGAACTTTTTTAAACCATTCATACTACCCCTACCATCATGCCACTGCTCTAAAAACATCCAAAGGAATCTTGGAAAAGAAGTTATACATTTATCAGGAAGGCCTTGATAGAACCAATAACCAGTCTCACCCCGAAAAGTACTAGCAAACATTTCCATCATATGGTCTTCATAAAGAATATTGAAGTCAGCAATCAACTGAAGGAAAGATTTGACATGCCAGATGGCCGAGTCACCATAATCTCCATGAAATGGTGGAAGCCACTTATATGGATCCCCCAAACCATCACAATAGTTAGGAAAACCAGGGATGTTTGAGAAATCGATAGGTTGAAACGTTAAGGTTAACTGGGCACCATATTTCTCCCTTAATTTATCCAAAATAGTATCCATTTGAAAACCTTGTACTGACAAGGTGGAGCTATCAAGTGATGAGCTTTAAAGGTTTTAACATGTTGCATGGGCTCATCTACACACAACAAAACTTCACAAGTTTATGAGAAAACATGGTTTTATCCCTTCAATGGAGTCGCCATGTGAAACAGAAAAATAAGCATATATAAATCTTTTCACAAAAAATATTTCTTTGCTTTTCTTTGTAAAAATAAAACTGGGAAAAGGTCAGCGGAGTCGCCAGATGAAAATTAAATATCTACTCTAAGAATTCATCAAACAAAGCAAAAACAAAAAGGAAGAAAACAAAAGTCGTACTCAGGAATAAAAAGATTTATCCCGGCAACAGCGCCAAAAAGTGTTGCCGCCTTTCACACACCTGGGTCACATAGCAGAAATCTTCAAGCCACTCGGTGTGTCCTTGGGGGCAAGTCTCGAGTCAAGGCTGTCACCTTGTTCTTGACTCCTCTGTTTAGGCTCAACTCCTAACGGAGCCAAGGGGGGTAGACCCTATTAAGTTACTAAGGAGAATTACTTAGTGTTGTGATGTTTAAACTGACTGAGTTATTTAGGAGTTTACAATTTAACTATAGATAATCATAGATGGCAAGATGTAAAAGATGAACACACGAAAGCACAATACTGAGAGACAATATATATATAAAGCAAGAAGTTAACCAGTGCCTTAGAATGGAGTCAAATCAAACAGATCAATGTGCTTGCATGTGCTTGGAGTGAATGTTTTGCGATTGCCTCTTGGTATATTTTAAGTTAAAATTGCAGTGTGAGTTGATTAAAATTAGGCTAAGGGGGGACTCCAGATATACCCGAGAGTACTTGGAGTTTGTCCAAAACTAAACCTTCACAGCTACCCGCAAGGAATATGTGGGCTGAAATGGAGTCTCTGGGGCTATTGTTCGTAATGCACCCATTAGGGTGTGACAGAGATCGGCGCCTCGAGGTCACTTTTCAGTAAGTTCCCACTTCTTTTGGGTATTTTGCCACCGTAAAGGTTTGATCTAGGTGTTGGATTTTCACCTGATGGTTTGTCAGTTGGGGAGTGTGAGTCCTAATTATACTAGTCACCCAAGTGCTTTTGATACATCTTAACTGATCGGATGAACCGCAGCCAAGTGCAGAGCATACACACTAGAGTATTGTCAATTTTAATAAGTTTTAAACTGAGTGTTATTGTTTAAAAGGAAAACCCTCCAAGAACCTCTTTCGATCCAAGTGGATCTCAATCGGGGAATCAAGGAGGGGCTAATTTTAAAATTGCTGATAAATAAAAGATGAAAAATAAAACAAATACACAATTCTGGTTTTCTAATTAGTCCTACCACGAATCTCTTTCCCCTTTCGGGTCAATCGGGAAATCGTGGGGTAAGTATTATGATTACTTTGAAATGTAAAATATGGAGTATGATATTAATAATGAACTAAATTATACTACCCTGCATATTAGATCAAATCTAGTTTAAAAAATAAATAATCAGAAAGCAACAAAAAGGACACCGACGTAAATCCCCCCAAGGGGGATGGGGAATGGGCTCGAAAGAGCCTATTCCAAAAATGATTTTATTTATTAATGGTTACAGTATCAGAGGAATAATATATCAGAAACTTATTGGTCCTTATATAGGCTGAAACCAAGACTTTACAACTTTGGAAAAAAATTTGAGTTTTTTGGTGAAAAGGGAGACCCCTGCGGGATTTGAATGCTCCTGAGGCCACTTCAGACAGCAGATTCCTTTATTTTATGTCAGAAATGATAAAATACAGTGAGCATGTTAGAATAACAAATTCCCAAAATCACTTTAAGAGTACCTTTGGATCAGCCTACCTTATCTCAGAAAAAATGAAGTTAAGACTAGCTAAAACAAACGAAAGGGAACCAAGGAAAGCAAGCTTTCCTTGGGATCTTGGCTTGTTATTTGTGCAGCCAATGAAAATGCACTTATATTGCATAATATTGAATTTTATAATAGCGAAAGGAAATCTAATGCATGCGATCTACAAGTTTCCTTTAAATTTTCATGCAAAAAAGACGATTTCCCTACAACTAGATCTAGGATGCTTATGAAACTTTTTTAAGTGAAAGATCTAGGATATGAGCTATGAAAAATCAGATCTATGTATATTTTACTTTGATGAAACAGATCCAAATGGAATCACACATATGAACTGAAAAAGTAACCGGGTAAAGTGTTGATTTTGAGGGAGGAAGAAGAGGAGGAAAGTGTTGGTTTCCTTGAAGATCCGCAGTAGAGATTTTAGGTGGAATGCCGAGGGACTATGCCTTTGAAATGTTTTAAAGAGAATGAAGAAGAAAACTAGATCAGAATCCTCTCCAAAGTATGAACCTGCAACTCAGCTAAATTCAAAGAACTTGCCAAGAAACTTGTGAGATCCAATTAGTACATACAAAGAGATTCAAGATAACATGCATATAAGCTTATAGGACATGCTAAATCTAGATCTCTAAACATGCATCAAAGGAGAGTGAAAATCAATAAACTTATTGAACAACACCTTTCCTATCAAGATTGTAATAAGCTAATTACCAATCTTAACCACAGATCTACAAGAAATTAGCAGAAAATGACCACAGATACAGGTTACCTCAGTAAAACAATGGCAATAATCATCCACACATGTAATGGCACCACACCATATTACCTCCAAATATTTTATTTATTTCAAATGCAGAATTACAACAATACAATAGCAGCAGCACCTCAATCCCAGTTCTAACTAGCTTGGAAGAGGAGGCTGTGCCTGGATATATACAAATTACAGGACATCCAGCCCAGGGGGGGTGCAAATCCCAAGGAGATAGACCAAATATGCTGATGAAGAGTCCATCAATGCCTGATCTGTGTCTAACTGAGCCAGATCTGATTCTCACTTAGTGCAATTGTTAATCGGAGAGTTGATCTGACTGACATCTCAACCTATTGACTGAAGCATCTACCAAAACTCATCCAGATGAGCCAAAACGTGTTGAGGAGAGAGGGAGGGCGAAATTCCTCATGAAGGATGCTGAATATCAACTCTGGATCTGATTTGATCACCTCCTTCAGTCAAGGATTTGTCAGATCTAGTCAATCTGCTTCAGATCTGACTGATTTCAATCAAATCGGCTTAGAATCCACTAATCTATGATTTTGGATTTGCTCCATTATTCATCAATTTATTAATTAAAATAATCAATAATTGATTTTTGGGGCTTTCTGACCTGAGTGATGGAAAATCACTCAAAACTAGGAAATGGTGGGTCCATGGGTTTACATGGTGCTCTTAGCTTGAAAATGAGCACCTACATGACTGAAACCGATTATTTGCCTCACTTTTATTACAAAATCAATTTTTCCAATTAAACTATTAAAAAATAGCCTAAGTTTTGGAAAAATTAAATTTTAATAAAAAACACTGAAAAAACTAAAAGATTGAAAAATTGAAAAACACCTAGGGGGACTTAGACATGTTCATATGACTCAAAAATGATGTCTAGCATGTCTATACATTGACACATAGACTCTAATAACCTCAATAGGCCTAAATGCCAAGCCAGCCACCCCAACTTTGGAGGTATGGAGTGAAAAACTCAGAAATTATCAGTCGTTTATTCAACAACCAATAATAACCAAGGGAAAAAACACCCTGGGCTGATCGGATTGACAAATGAAGTCTAAGAGACCGAGTATTTTACAGACACTATCATGCTAGAACATTTATTACAATTCCCCCATGGGGTATGAACATGTGATATGATACAACAAGCACTTCCCAGAAGTACTTCCAAAGGTCTATTTGAAGTCCGAACAAGTTAACCCTGTCCGGTTCACCGGGCTCACTTGATAAAAACCACTAAGTACAACTTAGGTGGTAACACTAATCACCTACTAAATATCTCTGGATTGCAAGATGGATGGCTATCTTGCCTCTGTTTGTAAATGTACGCCATTCTTTACCTCCAACAATATGTTCCCTACTCGGACCACTGACTCCATTGCCCAATGGTTCCCTTCTCTGATAGTCCCACCTACATCTTACATCAATGTACCTTCCCTATTCAGGAGTCTGGCCTCCTAACCGTCCTCGATTGAATATCTTATGTGAGTAAATCTAGTGAGTAAGTGAGATATCCCTCTCTAACTGTGTTGGGTCAGAGGAACAGTCTAAAGTGGTTCTGTTGTTGCTCGGGAGAGAACCCTTTCCGCCAACCTCTGGTTTCAATATCGATGCTAACAGGAACATTGAATCCAACCTGTTCAGTTGTTGTTTTGCTAATACAATGATTTCTATGAAAATGCTTGTTTGTAAGTGGAGGTAATATTGTAATGCCACAAAATCAAGTCACGAGTTAGGAGATATTTGTAGAGCATATAAAAATTGAAAAGTGCTTAACTACAGAGAAATGTATTGCGTAGAATAGGGCCATTTGGAAATGAATTAATTCCTTCTCTATAGAGCACGATGATCTCTTTTTTCTAGGTGTTTGGGAGTTTGGAAATACGTTGCACAAACTAGGGTTTAGAATCTCATACCTGGCTTCATTTGAATCACACTAGTTCAAGTAATATCTGGTCACTCCTAGATACCCATTCATTTATTCAATTATCATAGCCTACGTGAAGGCCTCTCATTGGGTGGTCTACTTTTATTGCATCAATGGTACTCTAGTCAAGGGAATAAGACCATGAATAAACCACTCCTTATTTTCAGTGGATTGTGTAATATATTATGTTGACCAGGTTAAGGAAGCATTAAATTTTCTCTTAGGTACTCTTTCCAATTATTTGTTTGATATCCTTCAGCTCAGTGCAACTCATTTTCTTTGAGTTTGGCCTCTTAAATCCCCCCAGGAGGTTTTCATTTTTATAATTTATTTATTCTAGGGAATACCAGCCATAAAAAATATTTTATAGTATTCCAAGGTCCAGTGGTGCCTGTGAAAGGGTTTAGCCATTAGATTTTTTTAGCATGATGTAGCTTGAATATAAAGAAGCTATATGTGTAGGTGACATAGTGACCTCACTAAAAACCTCCAAATTTAATTGCTTAAGTAAATATTTGAGAAAATCATCCTTGGACAACGGTTTCTGATATAACCTCAATCAATGTTATTAGCCATTAGTGGGTTTATTTCCTCATCAATGGTACGAAGTTTAACAAAACCATTTTTGTAGGGAAAACTACCTAGCTAGAAAGGTTGATCCCTCAATGTGTTTAAGTTCACCAATAGATTTTACTAAATCCCTTTCCTAACCTTCCCAAATATCTCACATGCATTTTTATAATAATCAAGAAAAACATCATATAGGTACCTGGATATCGATGTTTGTCTCTCTCTCTTTAAGTTGATGCCTCTCTCTTTGATTCTTTCTCTAAAAAGTTAGTACATACACCTACAAACACAGAAACAAGAAACACCTTTCTCATTGATCAAGTATAGGACAACCCATGCTACTTAATGTTGACAGATCCATAACTCAAATTGTATAGGATGAACCATGCTACTTAAGGTTTCACTTTTCCATGGAAGACCGGAACTCTTTCACCCATGAAGAGAGAAGTGATGGGAAATATGGGTTGGGCCATCGGGATTCTGGATTTGTTTTTCTGCAATCAGTTAGTGTTCAAATTCCTATAGTGATATTCTTTCATGCGTTTGAAGGGCCCGAGTTTGAAGTTATAAGGGTGATAGGACAATGCTTATATGTTTCACCATAGCATTAGTAGATCAATAGATTCATGCTATATTTGTTTACATATTTGCATGAGTATTGATGTATAAATTGTTTCGAATCCATGTTTTTGATGTTTCCTTTATTTTTATTTTATTTTATTTTCTAATTTGTGGTGTGATGTATCAAAATCTGTGGAGATAGGAATTTGTTTTGGGATATATCAAAATATTTGGAGGTATTAATTGTATCAATAGAAATTACAAAAGTTTAGTGCATCTTGAAATTTGTCTAAAGTAGGTAATCCATCTGTTATTTCATATTTGTTCAAAGTATGACAAATGTATACAGTATTTTTTTAATGCCTACCTAGAGGTTATGAATCCTTAGTATGTATATCTCATGTTTATATAGAACTCATCCTGTGACTGTTGGTTATTAATTTTGAGGTTGTCTAGCTCATGTTTATATAGAATTAATCTTGTAACCTCCTTATAGTTATGAAATTTTAGGATGTATATCTTATGTTTACATAAAATAATTTTTCTGACTGTGGTTTAGAAGTGGAATAAGGAATAGTTGGATAAACAATTTATATTTATTTAACACTTGTTTGATAATTTAAATTGTATTGAATAGATGTTAATAGGAAATCCAATTATTGTGAACATTACTATATACCCATTTATACCCTAGTTTGATCTCTATGAAGAAGCTATGATATGTGAATATTTTTCAAGTAGGCTGGAAAGCTATGTGTTTTTTTGGTAAGTAAAACTAATCTTATAGCCAGATAAACTTAAAATAAAAGAAATTGGTCATTTTTCAGCCCATAAAGATGACAACTATTCTACTCTTTCTGAATGTTATACAATAGATGGAGTTAAGTAAGAATACTTCTAGGAAGTCTAGTAAATATCTGAAGAAAATGTGTATTTCAAGATCATTCAAATATCCCATTTAACAAATATAGAAAATTATAAGATAACATCCATCTTTGAAGAATTTCTGTCTATTACAAGTTCACATAAATAAACTCCCAAAGGTGCATAAGAGAGGAGTTCCACTGTGTCTATGAAGAAACCAAGGATTAAGATTGTTACTTAACATTAAGGATTGAGATTGCTTCTTGAACATTTTAATACATTCTGATTATATATTTGAACTGAGACATTCTGATTATATATTTGAACTGAGACATTCTGATTATATATTTGAACCCAGAGAAGTGATAGTGAGATTATTATATAGACATTTGAACCATGTGCAGTGTTGTATAGTCTCTCAATCTATTAATGAGGTGGGGGAATGAGGGAGTTGGAGTTCTTAATAAGAACCCACATTGTCAATGTCTTGGGAGGTCCACACCAGCCACTTATGAATCATGATTAGATCATTCTAAGAGGATATACTTCGGTACATATTACCCTCGAAGGTCACTATAGGTTTGTAGATTTTTTTCAAACTGGTCGAATATCTTTTAACTATATCAGTTTTATCTCTGAAAAGCCCTGTATAACATGCACAATATCCTTTAAAATTAATGCTTATCTAACCAAAATGTAGTTTGACTTCCATAATATTGGAAATAAAACATTAAGATAAATGTTAAGTAGTCTACAGCCTAGATGGAAATTATGATTAAGATTTAAAGCCTCGAGTGGGAAAAGCATTTAAAAAAACATCAGCCGACTCATATTCATTATTTATTACTAGTATCCAATTCTTAGCAATGTGGTTACAAGTAACTTCAAATAGTAGGATCCTCCTCTTAAGATTAGATCCTGGCAAATTTTATTGGAGATTTCAAAGTAATTTAGGGTTCTCTCCACATGCCTAGGGTTTACCAAAATGATGTGACTTATCTAATTCTTTGCACTCTAGAGTCTAGTAATTTGTAAAGGCAGACTAAAGGACGATGATTAGAATTCTACAATGCTATTGAAATGATAACAATTTCTCATTATTTTAAAGGAATTTTTCCTTTTTCGGATATTCACAACGACGTGATTGATTCCCTTGAGGTTTTGATAATAGGATATACTATATATGATATATCTACCTCTAATCTATATGAATCAAGGTATTAATACTAGGACTTTTGGGTTTCTGCATTCAGTCGTTTCAAGGGTTTTAATTATGTTTCATGTCAAACAGGTGGTTGGACTGAAGATTCCAAAGGGTTGATCTAGAGTCTAGTAATTTTAAAGGAAGACTAAAGGATGATGATTAGAACTCTGCAACTGTATTGAAATGATAACAATTCCTCATTATTTTAAAGGCATTTTACCTTTTTTGGATATTCACAATGGCGTGATTGATTTCCTTGAGGTTTTGATAATATGCTATACTATATATGATATATCTACCTCTAATATCTACAAATCAAGGTATTAATACTAGGCCTTTTGGGTTTCTATATTCAGTCATTTCAAGGGTGTTAATCATGTTTCATGTCAAACAGGTGATTGGACTGAAGATTCTAAAGGGTTGAACACTGGCTAATTTATGGTGCTCCTTGCCACATAAAACTCAGTCCTAGCCAAACTTATAGTTTAGCTAATTTTTACTATTGTTTATGCTCAGAGTTGTGTTTTGATGCTACTTCTACTTTCAATCTCAACCTAGAATTTGCTACAGCCTACTGGTCATTTCTTTTTAGTGGCTGCAATATGAATTTTGACCACTATTTGTGTTCAAAACTTCCTAAAAGGTGCCTAGATTTGATTACTAGGTAATTTTTTATGGTAGAATTAAACTTAGAACTCAAGATGAAGAGTGTTTACCTCACGAATGATTCCAAAAATTTCTACAAGTCTATTTTCAATGTTTCCATGCCTAGAAAGCACCTAAAATTAGGGATTTAAGACTGCTTGTTGGTGTTATTCATGCCCAGATCTTAAAGTATACCACTTGCTACCTTTTGGAGCCTACAACCATGCACAAATATGTTGAAATATTTCAAAAAATGTTGTTGTTCAAGGATTTTCCACTGCTGTCTCATAGACCTAACAACTTAGATTATTGTTTCCTGACTGTTTGAGGGTTGAAAAAAGAGCCGTAGTGTTCCTAGAGTTTAACATGGTGGAACTTTATTTCCCAATCTACCCAAATGTGTGCCCACGGGATAGAACCTCCATAAGACTACCTAGAAGTGCCTAAGATGCACCTAGTTTTAAGGATTAGGGTGGTTACATGTTGTTTGATGGATGAAACAATGCCTAGGATCACTGTTTAAGGTTGTTCGGAGGCTGGGACATACCCAGAACTGCCCATGAGGCCGATTCAACACAGAGGAACTGGCCATATTTGCACTTTTCACCTCTATTTATACTGTTTGATGACTTTTTTCATTGTCATGGCTTCCAAAACTAAACCAAAATTGCTTTCTAGGGTTTGAAGTTGACCCAATGTTGACAGAAGTGAATATCTACCCCTTTTCCATTTCTAGAAGATATAAGAATCATCCTGGCATTTGTATGAAAACATAAGGTAAACACCCTATGAAAATATGAGGGTAATAAGAGGAAACCCTATGTATAGGAGGAAAAATTTCCTAGCCTGTCACCCTAGGGATGCCTATTGTTTGGTACTAGGTTTGCATCTAGGATCCAAGGTTCATAAGAATAAATCCTAAATGCCAGTTAATATCTTTGAAACATCGTGTTCATATGTGAAGGGGCAATATGTTTAATTTTAATTCAATTCTCAATGTCTCAGTAATTCTGGTCTCCACCAGAATAATTGCCCACAAATCCTCTATTAATTTAAAGTCGAGAAAAGGATGCTTGTATGTTTCTATTTTAGATTCACAAAGTACACATTCATGATTGATGGATCCCTATTTTCCTTAGATTCTCAGCTGCCAAAATTTTTTGATGGGTTAATGGCCATAAGATGATGTTTACCATTTGCAAGGAATCCTTCTCCTACATGTAATTCCGGTATTTATGTTGGGTATATCATATATTCATGGTATAGAAAACTATGGATTACCCTAAGATTATATTGTCTGCATGGTTCTGCGTAGTTCACACTTTCTCTTACATTGCTGACAGAAGGAGCCAGGATTCTTTGTATCACATTAGGAGGAAGCTTTAGTGCCCTGTTTGATTTCCAAATTAACCACCTGAGGTAGTCATCATCCCGTACTGGAATATCTGACATGTGGGTTAGCCACTAGGCTGTAAACAATGCTTGCTTATTATGGAAGTTTTTACTTTCTTGCACATCTAGCCTAGCAGAAATTATATCCTCCTCCAACAATAGGATACTCTTTAGTCTTGACACATTTTGATTTTGTATAGATTATGGAAGCATATACTCTCTTGCACGGTTGGATTCAAAATAATTTTATCCTCCCACAATGGGATACTTCCTATCTAGACACATAGTTTGCTTCATTATCAGTCACAATTCGCTCAGCATATTTTTGCCTCACCTTCAAGACATTGACTCAAACGACTCATGAAGGAGTTTGATATTCTTTACCTGGTTGGATGGGTCAGTAGATTTGGGGAACATTGTGCCATTGGGGTAATAGTTGAGGATTTGTAAAACCACTATGATGTTAATGCCAACCTTTTGCAGTTAAGGATAGGTGATGAGTTTGATGCAATAAAACCATCCTAATTTTGGCTTTGTAACTAGAGGTCTCAATTGTGGCTTTTAACAGAATGTCTCACTTGTAGATTTATGACTGGAGATATTGTGGATGTAATAATTCTAGGATGTTATGTAGCATCTTTAGTCAAAGGGGTTTCTGATTTTGAATTTTGGAAAGATTTCACTTTTAAGATTTGTTGAAGATATTACTTTCTAATTGCTTAAAAGATGAATTATCATGATAGGTTTTGTTTATATAAAGTTTATTGACATTCTGGAAACTAAATTATGATCATATTATAAGTTGGAAGTAGTCTGGATGTAGTTTGGAAGTAGTTTGGTTGCAGTAGCTCTAGTAGTATGCAGTGGTGGAAGTAGATCATGGGAACCTAGAGGTGGAAGGATGATGAGATGTCTAACTGTTCTAACCTGCTCCAGGATAATATTTTCTAACCCCTTCAACTCATCTTGACCCTGTATATGTAGAATCCACCACTATTAAGGGAGTCAATTCATCCCAACTACCTGTGCAAGAAAGCAAGAAAAAACATGTTAATTGTCTGCATGGCTACAAACTATATCAAGTTGTTATTTTATTGATATTTTTATTGACAAGGGAAAGATGTTGTTTGTTAATATTTCAATTGGCATGAAGGTTGTTACTTACTCTCGGAAACCTCTCCAATAACTATTAGCATGAAATCGCAGCAGAGAAGTTATTTCTGGCTGGAAATTTATATGATTGTCTACAAAGCAAATCAACCTTATTATAGTCTCATGGTCCTTTCCCCAAATAACACAAAAATATAATAGCATTAAATCCATGTCTTAGCTAGCTGAAACATGTAGTTTGATGATAAAATTGCTTTTCTTGAGGGTCAAACTGTTAATTTTCTAGAACTCAAATCTGATTTTTGTTTGAGTAACTTTTACACATCTAGTGATGAAAGACTAGAAGAGGGCTTAAAATTTAATATGTGAAAACTTCATAAAAGTTTAAGTTGTCCCAATTTTATTGATATTGTTAAAGGATATTTAAGTCCTAAGAGGACCACCCTAATCTTGATATAAATTGGCAATTCTAGGCTCATTTTGTCATGGTCACCTTTTCATTTTGCTTCAATCGTCAACTAGAGAAACTTAGATTTTATCAAATATGCGAAGCACTAACAGGTTCTATTTTATAGTAGTATATTGAAGACATCATCTTGGTTCTAGAAGGCATTGCTATCGTTGTTTTTTATATCAATGATATTGCAAATTCCTTATTATCAAACTGTTTAGGTCTTGCAACTTTTTGAATTATTTTATGTGACATTTTGTCTTTTTCCATTTAGATTTTACTGATGTTGAAATTAGTTGATTTTACTCACATTAGCAGTCACACCATTATGAATTATACTAGATTCTAGAGACACCTTCCAAATAATTTTCAATTTAGGTTGTAAAGTGAGTTTTATAATTCTATCTAGTAAAACTCATAGAGGTTATTGAGATATGCATAATACATATAGAATGAATTCTTTGGGTTTTATGTGCATTCAAGACAACACTCATATGGTTTTGATGTGCATCTATGAAAAACATATATGGTTTCTACATTAGAAGTAGCAATGTTTGGTTTTATGCTTGACATTGAACACCAGTTTGAACCAAACAAAGTTATCGGCTGAAAATCCTATTAAAATCGGAATTTCTCCAAAAGTTGAGATTTATGAGCACAAAGCATTGCTGAACATTATTCAAGAAGAAAATATTGTCCAAGTGTATAATTGCAGCCCTATTATTGGTTATTTGTACTATATAGTATGGACACCTTCCATACCATTTTAATGTTAGGTTGTAAAGTGAATTTTAAAATTTCATCCGGTGAAAATCATAGAGCTTATTGAGTTATGTATAATACATATAAGATCCATTCTTTGAGTTTTATGTTCCTTCAAAAATGAAACTCATAGAGGTTACTTTCACTTCACATTTCTAATGATGAGCATTTGTTTGAGTTGAGATGATTTCACGCAGCTCAAACTATATAAGTTCACCTTTCCATGACATTTTTTCAATAATAGGCCTACTAGATTTCCTGAGGTTTCCTTTTGTATAGTTGCTCCTATGATCACTATTTTGTGCAGAAAAACTAATAGATCAAGCAGAATAGTTCGTCTTAAATCATAGCTTCCTGTGATGCATATTTGATAAAATGGCAGGAATAGGTAGCCAATCAATGTACTTGTGACATTTTGTACCATAGTTTCTCATTCATTGAGTAAATATTGGATGAAATGTCTTTAGTAATAGCTTCTTCTTATCGATATTTAAGATAATGGATAGTATAGGAAACCAATAAATGTACTTATGAAATTTTTGTACCATAGACTCATTTATTAATTAAATACTTGTCCTTAAGAGCATTGGCCATGGATGATAACAACCTTTTTTCCCCTGATTTTGAAACATTTGTGATTAGAGAAGTGATGACTATAGATGTCTAAGGAGAAAAGGTAGGGGTTTAAGGTTTAATTATGTTTTCGTGTTATTTGAGAACATAAACCATCTATCATTTAATATCAATATGTTTAATGTTTAATTTAATTGAAATTATATCTTAACATGTGATTGAAAATGGGTTTATTCATATGGGTTTATTTGAATTTCATTGTTATGCATTATATTTTTGTGTTATCAAGATGTTGAGATATCATAATAGAATCCTACTTCATTATGAATTCCGCCAAAAGTATATTGTTGTGCTCATGGGTATTTACTACAGGTAGTGGGAGTAGAGTGTTTTCACTTACATGGTTTTATGTTACCATTCATCTCCTCTTTTCTTGTTCTCTTTTCTCTCTATATATTTATATAGTATTTTATAGTATCCTTTTTTCTCGTGGCGCATTATCCATTTTGTATATTCTCCTTATACAGTGATGATAAATATATATACAACACACATGGCGATATACCCTGAGAGAGAAAATATTAAAGTCCTTGGTCATGTTGGTCCTGTAGGTAAAAGGGGTTGGCTCCCCACCTTTATGGTACACCTTGGTATTGTGGGTATGGGGGTTGCCTTACCAACTTGTTGTGACCCTTAGTTGACTTACGGTACTTTTGGTAATTACACCCTTATTGTTTGAGGTACCATGACCTCTTTGATATGATGACCTAACCTTATTGTTTTTATTGTTGTTATTTATGTGACCATTTTGACCTTTGGTACCCTATACTAAGTCAACCTATTTTTATTTTATTGGTAACCATACTAAAAGTTGGGTTTGAAGAAAGGGCCCTTAGAATTCCTTTCAAGTTATAAAAACAAGTCTTAGTCTTCATTATGGATCCATTAAAGAAGATACATCTCAGCTCATATCTTTCTTGTTGGAGACATTTACCACCGTACACACTCTTTTTGGTCAAATTGGCCTAGTTAAACCACTATCCTAAGTATTATTGACATTAATTGACATCAGTGGAGCATTAAATGTCATCATCCAGTCTCACCCACACCTACCTTCAGTCAAGGAGGCTAACTTAGCCTTCTCCTACATTCGAGGAGGCTAACTGGAGCACTTTGGGGGTGATCTAAGTGATATTAATGCCCCTAATTGCTAACTGGTGGTTACAATTAGTTAAACAAGTCAATTAAGGTGCCTCCTCTCATTAAATATATTATTTAATGATTATTTAATGAACTGGAGTCAACAAGGGCGCCTCCACCAACTTCTGATGTGCAGTTCAACTTCAGTTAACCTCATTGGGGTTCATTGGAGTCAGTGTAGTGCTACCTCTTGATGGTTGGTGAGCTGTAACATGTGTCTGATCTCTTTCAGTTGAGACTCGGTCATTTATTGCAGTTCAACTTCAGTTAGGGTTAGTTGAGTCAATTAGGGTTTTGATTAGTGGTTAACTGAGTGTGGACCGATGGATTACAGTCAGTTAAGCTAAACTCACTCATTCAATTCGAATGACCTCATAAGGAATTCAAATTGTCTCTTCATTCATGCTTGTACCATGACATTGTAATTGTAATCATTCATTTTTTATGTGAATACGGAGCGGCTACTATTCCTGTATACCGATTACACCATTTCATGAGTTATTTGTTGATTAATTCTTGATGAGATTGATTCTTTGTTCCTAGATCAATAAACAATTTTAATATGGTATCAGAGCTTACAGCGGGACAAAGCTCTATCTCTCAAAAACAAGCTTTTTGACAGATTTCTACATGAAATTTGAGCAATAGCTCAAAATCCAGCACTACACCAGAAGCCAAGGCTTACCACTTAATACCCCAATTAAAGAACTTGTTGATCAAGCTTGCTTGACTGACTATGCTAGGTGTGATGAAAGCCTAAAATGTGCAGGCTGTTTGACCTTACATTGCCCCTTCTGTTTTGATTTTCAGGTTTCTACAGGTGAAGCATTTTCTCCAACACATCCAGATGGCCTCCTCAGTAGATCTATTGACTCCATACAATTTCCACTCATGGAAAGGTGATATGGAGATTCAACTGTGCTCCAGAGGACTTTTTAGAGTCACCATGGACACTGAAGTTGAGCCTGGATCTGCCACAGAAAAATCAAGATTCTTGAACAAGAAGGATGAAGCCTTCAGTTTCTTGTGCCTCTCTATTTCCCAAGACCTTCTCTTCCATCTTACGGGATTGAAGAATCCGAAATAAATATGGGACAAATTGGAGACTCTACACAAAAAGCATGATGACTTAAGGGTTTACCAGCTTGAAAATGAACTCATGTCTCTCCAACCCTCCAACTTCAAGACTCTGAATGATTTATTCATAAAGTTTAGGCATACTGTTTTACTCTTGAAGCAATGTAAAGTGGAGAAGGAGGATGATCAGCTCATCCTCACCATACTCTCCAAACTTGGGGATGATTATTTAGTTTTTGTTTCTACATTCCGTGTGGGGAAGCTCACAACCCCTGGATGGAAGATGCCTACACTCAATGCCTTCATTGAGTCCCTAACATGTGAAAATGACAAGCTTGTCCAAATGGGGATCATCAGATCTTCCCGTGATCAAGCCCTTCATGTCTTGGGGCCCAAAGATCTGAACGGTAAAGGAAAGCAGCAAAAAAATCCAAAAACTAAATTTGATGCTCCTAAACCTAGAGTTGAAAATCAGCAGCATGATGAGTCTTCCAGCTCAAGGAAGAACAAAGAAAAAGGGCACCATGGCAAGGAAAAAGTCAAGTGTTCTTATTGCGTTAAGGGCTTCCACCCTAAACATGCCTGCATGAAGAAGAATCTTGATGAAGATACCTCTCTCCTTGAGAGAAATCACATCAATCTTTCAGAAATCTTTCGCAGGAGAGATCAGCAAGATCGGGAACCATAGCATGAAAAAGGTCATGCCCTCATGGCAAGAACTTTGAAGTCCAAAGCACTGTTGATTGAATCTGGAGCTTTGAAACACATGATGGCTGAAAAAGACTCCTTTGCATCCTTGTAGACTGGCAAATCCATCCCCATCCACATGGGAGATGACTCCACCATCATTTCAGAAGGACAAGGTACTGTAGATCTTGAAAATGATTTTTTCTCTAATGTTTTGTATGTACCATATCTGGCATCAAATATTCTTAGTGTCTATTAGATTGCACATACAGTAGTGCCTAAGAGAGTCTCTTTCATCCCAAATTATGTTGATATAACAGAAATTGCATCCAGGAAACTCATTGCTAAAGGCCTTGCAAACCATCATGCAAAAGCCTATGAGTTCTCTCACTTTATTGCGGATGCAAAGCCCACCGCTCTGCTAACTCAAGGAAATGAGGTTAGTAGGCTATGGCATGAGAGGTTTAGCCATATTAATTTCAAATATTTACAGAAATTATATAAAAACTCCATGGTTGAAAGCCTCCCGGTCATCAAGGAAACCACGGGAATTTGCAAAGGCTATGTGATTGGAAAACACCCTGAGCACAAGTTCGATCGGGGGAAGGCAAACCAAGATACATGCATATTGGGGATGATACATTCTAATATCAGCGGTCTAATGCCTTTCACATCCATGAATGGATCAAGGTATCTCCTTAATTTTATTGATGATTTTTCAATGTATACATGGGTTTTCTTTCTCAAAAAGAAATCAGAAGTATGTGAAAAAATTTCTAAATTGAAGGCCTTGATCGAAAATGCCTCTGGGCTTAAGATAAAGATATTGAGATATGATAATGGAGGGGAGTATGTTAGTAATTATTTTCTGTACATATTCTCCCAAATTGGTATTCAGGTCCAACATTCAATTCCCTACACTCCACAGCAGAACGGAGTAGAGGAAAGGAAGAATCGGTCTCTCAAGGAGATGACCACGTGTATGTTGGAATCCAAGAAGCTTGCTGAAAATTTGTGGGATGAGGCCATGAATGATTTAGAATACATTCATAATAGGATTCCACACTCATCTATGAAAGGGAAGACCCATTTCGAAGCATACTTCGGACACAAGCCGGATGTGTCGAACCTACGAGTGTTTGGGTCCACTGCATGGGCCCAGATTCCACTTGATAAAAGAAGGGCTTTGCAAATGCAAAGCATAGAATGTATATTTATTGGGTATCATAATGAATATAAAGGGTTCAAGCTGTTGGATATCAATACCAAAAATATCATCATCAAGATAAGTGTCAAGTTCGATGAGCCTCTTCAGGAGGTGGAACTAGTGAAGGAGAAAACTGTTGAATTTCCTTCCTATTCTACTGAATATTTGGATGATGAAATGTGATGACCCTGATTTGGATCCTATGATTTCTGATATCAGTGTGCAGAAATAATAATATGATGAATCAGAACCTAAACTTCAAAATAATCTTCCTACATGGTCCTGACAGACACTCTCCTCCACAGGAGACAACATTGGAAATCCGGATGATCCAAGGAGAACCCGGTCTGATTTCCAAAGATCAGGTATTGAGCTCTCTTGTCCTGATAATTTGCTATCTGAAACTTGATATTTGATGATTATTTCAGATCCAAAATCCTACTATCATTCTTGGAAGTATCCGAGATGACAAGTTGCCATGGATGAAGAGATGAATTCTCTTCAGAAAAACATTACTTGGGAGCTAGTTTCTCTTCCTCCGGGAAGGAAATTGGTTCAATGCAAGTGGGTGTTTCGGACCAAGGTTGATACTTATGGAAACACCTACAAATATAAGGAAATTCTGGTAGAAAAAAATTTCTCTCAGGTCCAAAGAGTGGACTACCATGAGACCTTTGCACCGGTTGCAAAAATGGACTCCATCCGCCTTGTTTTGGCAATTTTAGCATCCAAGCACTGGGAAGTGCATCACATGGATGTTAAGTCATCCTTTTTGAATGGATATATTAATGAGGAGATATACATGAATCAGCCTGAGGGATATATCACTGATCCATATTTGGTTTCCAAGCTAAAGAAGTCACTATACAAGTTAAAACAGGGCCCAAGAGAGTGGTATTCCAAGATGGATGCCTTCCTTCTCTCGCAAAATTTTCAGAGATGTAGATCAGATACAAATATATATTTACAGCAGTATTATGGTAATATAATTATCATTGTTTTATATTTTGATGACTTACTGATCACAGGTAGCACAGTTGCCTCCATTTCAGCCATCAAAACTGCTCTCCACAATGCCTTTGAAATGAGTGATTTGGGGCTTCTAAAACAATTTTTGGGGCTCGAAATTGAGCAAAATTCTGATGGAATTATAGTCACTCAGTCCAAATACATTTCATACCTATTATTAAAGTTTAAAATGGCTTATTTTAGGCCTGCACCATTCCCTTTCCTTTCAGGGATCAGCCTTAAAGAAGGAAAAAGCACACCTCCCATGGATTGCACTATCTAACGACAGTTGATTGGTAGCTTGTTGTAATTGACACATTCTAGGCCTGATATTTGTTATGTCATGAATGATGTATCAAGATACATGCATCAGCCTCATTATATTCATTGGAAGGAAGCTAACAGGATCCTCCAGAACATTCAGGGAACAAGGACCTACGACATTCACTATGTTGTAGACTTCGAGCTAGAGCTGGTTGGATACACAGATTCCGATTGGGTGGGTGACTCTATTGATCGTAAGTCTACTTATAGATATGTATTCATGTTTGGTGGTGGCCCCATTTTATGGTCAAGAAAAACACAGGCTTCCATAGCACTATCTTCAGCAGAGGCCGAGTATCGAGGAGTGGTGAATGCTTGCATCCAAGCAGTTTGGTTGCAAGGCATTATTTCAGAGTTTGATCTTTGTAGTAATTTGTCCATTGTCCTATTTTGTGACAATCAAAGTGATATTAATATATCCACAAATCCAATTACCAGGCAGAGGACCAAGCATGTAGAGATCCACATGCACTATATCAAGGAGCTAGTGCATGACAAGACCATCATTCTGCAATACTGCCCGACTGATGAGCAGATTGCAGACATCTTTACCAAGAGATTTTCAGAAAAGAAGTTCACTTACCTCTGTTCACTATTGGGGGTGAGTTCATTAGGGTGATTTAGACTAATTTTAGTGTTCAGCTTGAGGGGGGGGGGTTTCCCACTGGGTTTTCCCTCTTTTCCTCACTTAGCTTATTTTGAGCATTGTTTCAGTTTCAACATTGTACAGGGTGACCTATGGCCTTAGTTGCTAGGGCCCTAGCATTTTTATGCATTTATGTTTTCTAACTCTTCCTGAGTATAGCTTAAGGGGGAGTGTTGGAGACATTTACCACCATACACACTCTTTTTGGTCAAATTGGCCTAGTTAAACCACTATTCTAAGTATTATTGACATTAATTGACATCAATGGAGCATTAAATGTCATCATCCAATCTCACCCATGCCTACCTTCAGTCAAGGAGGCTAAATTATCCTTCTCCTACATTTGGGGAGGCTAACTGGAGCACTCCGGGGGTGATCTGAGTGATATTAATGCACCTAATTGCTAACTGGTGGTTACAATCAGTTAAACAAGTCAGTTAAGGCACCTCCTCTCATTAAATATATTATTTAATGATTATTTAATGAACTGGAGTCAACAGGGGTGCCTCCACCAAATTCTAATGTGCAGTTCAACTTCAGTTAACCTCATCGTGGTTCATTGTAGTCAATGTAGTGCTACCTCTTGATGGTTAGTGAGATGTGACATGTGTCTGATCTCTTTCAGTTGAGACTCAGTCATTTATTGGACTCTGACTTCAGTTAGGGTTAGTTGATTCAATTAGGTTTTTGATCAGTGGTTAATTGAGTGTGGACCGGTGGCTTACAGTTAGTTAAGCTAGACTCACTCATTCAATTCAAATGACCTCCTAAGGAATTCGAATTGTCTCTTCATTCATGCTTGTAGCATGACATTGTAATTGTAATCATTCATTCTTTATGTGAATACAGAGCAGCTACTATTCCTGTAGACTAATTACACCATTTCATGAGTTATTTGTTGATTAATTCTTGATGAGATTGATTCTTTGTTCCTAGATCAATAGACAAGTTTAATATTTTTGTTTGGTGTTAAGGAGTATGTTGCTAGGTTTTCATTGCTTTACCTCTGGGTTACCAGATCTGAGTTTAAGGGTTTCTTTGTGCTCCCTTATTTTTTGAATCGCGAGTTGTGTTGGGTTGTGACCTTATGCATATGACCTATGGAATGTGTGGTGTCTCTCTTGCTGATCTATGACCTTATGCATCTGACCCATGGAATGTGTGGTGTCTTTATTGCTTCCATGCTGGATAGTTACTTTATGAAGCTGACCCATGACTATATTAGGTTGATCCAAGACCATTTTTTTTGCTGAAAATACAGGCCATGTTCATTTCTACGGGATACTCTTGGAGTGTTACCTTTGGTGTCATGCCTCTGGGGATGCTAAACCTTATTTATGACTTTTTAAGGTGTATCCTAATGGATTGTGACTATGTATGATCTCTCTTAGATGGGCCATGGACAGTGATGACCTCCCTCATCCTTAAAGTGGACTGTTGTAACCTCTCCTAGATAGGACGTGGCTGATTTGACCTTACCTTTATGTACATGACTTGTTTGGTGTTAATTATGCTAGAGGGAGTTGTGATATTTTAAGGTTGATTAGTTGTGTTTTGGGCTAAATATCGTTGCTACTATCCTACTAGGGTATTCACACTTGATGACTGAGATATATTGCTTTTTACTGTATGTATCTAACCTCAACCTACAACACTCTAACCTACTCTCTATCAAGGTATGCCATATGTTCCTTTGGTGACTTGACCTTTCAGTGACAAGATCTAAACCTAAAAGTGTCTGAGTAGAATGCTGATCCAAATAGTTCTAGACTAGCTTTATTACTATTCTTTGTTAATTGGTTATTAAATTTACTAGTATTTCTATTACTGCTTTATTTCTTGTACATTGCTATCGTTCTTTTCATTATTTATAATATTAGTATTGTTTATGTTGTATACATAGTAATTAGTAAATCATCTCAAGGACAAACTTTAAAATAGTGATAATTGGATTGTTAAAGTTGCAAGTGATGAAATTATGTTTTGAATTTATTACAGCAGTATTGTTCTGGATCTAGTTATGTTTTAGTTTTGTTTTGGGCATTAAAGTATAAAATTTTTGTTTGTTTAAGATGCAAAAAATAGTTAAATCTGAACTATAAATTTTTATAAGCCAATCTTATCGCATGAAGAGGCTATACATTTTACGTGATGACTCAGATGGGTTAGATGTTGTGCTATGTTATTGACAAGAATCTGCAATATTGTTCAACATGGCTTTCTTTCATCAAGGGACAAAAATACAAGAGTTGGTAGATCAATGTGAGACTTCTCTTGAGAGAAGAAATGCTTGGAAAAGGTGTATGAATTCCTTAGATGTTTGACGAATGTTGATGAAGATGATGACCTAGATGTAGTGAGGACATTCTTTCAACATCATTTTTTTAAATTAACAGTTCCATTTCTCTAGCGACAACCGTTTGTGCAAATCTTCAATGGACTTGCTATACTAGCGATGGAATTTACGTCACTAATATAGCAAGTCTATCGGAACGTTAAAGTTGTTGTCATTGATATAGTGACGCCCGTTTGTAGAACTCTTCGACGGGCTTTCTATACTAGCGACGAAAATGACAAAATTTTCGTCGCTAGTATAGAAAGCCTGTTGGTGAGTTGCACAAATGGGTGTCACTATAGCGATGGCACCTCGTTGGTATAGCAACGACACCTTGTCACTACAATGAAACAGTTTGATTTTTTTTTAAACCCATGGTTCATGTCTTTTGTGTATTTTGTAAAGTTTTTCCATGAAAAAAGGGGTCATGTTCGTCGCTATAGAAATGCAGAAGTGTTGCAATAGCAACGATTTTCCATGGGAAAAATATGCACATGTACTAGTGGCCTATACCTACTCCTCTACCATCCATGCCTTTGATGCCCAAAAATTTGTAGTAGAAAAGTTATTTTTAGCCCTCAATTACTCCAGCATGCCTTTTCTCTCTAATTTTACTCTCTAATTCACCTCATATGCCTTCCTTTTATAGGATTGGGATTTGAGCACCCAATATCTTAACCATGAATGTGGGATTAGTATTTTTTAATCTTTTTTATTATTTCCTTCAAAAACCCACTTTATCTAGTTTTAAGGCATCAAACTTGATTTTCAGTATTTCTAGGACAATTGATACCCATGTTAGGTATTTTTTTCACTGTGTGAGTCATAGGAACTAGGTTTTGGCCCTTAAGTGGCCATGGAAATGGCCTCTTTAGAGCCACCTTGTCTTCAAAATTTTCTTCCTTTGTGGAAGCAGTGGTCCAATGAGAGATCAAAGCTCTTAATTGTTCCAGAACTCTAATCTTCATGTTACGGAAAAAATAGAAATATGTTTTTCAGACCAACACTCTCAAGGGTGTTGATTTTATTGTTAGCATATGCCCCCTAATCTGTGAGTTTTGAAGCTATGATGAGGGATGAAATATATTGATAGTTATTTTATTCTGATACTCTTCATACCGATACTCTTTAATGACGAAGGTAGAATGGTAAAGGAGTAGGATATTGAGCATAGGAGTTGAAAAACATATGAAACTCAAACAAATCAATAAACCAAATCATTACAATATATTCTTGAGGTGGGAATACCCATGCTCAGCAGTAAACAAGCATGGCCATGAAAAATACACAGTGAATCCATGTAAAATAAAATGTATACAAGCACCTTTTGATGAGTCTAAAATATCCAAGTATTTTTGGAGCTTCAACAAGGTAGTCTAATCTTGCACAAATCAGGCAGTGCATCGATGAGTGATACAACTTTTTTTCCCAAGTTCTTTAAATAAACCAACGATAGTATGAGTTTATAGCATGCTAATAAATGAGCTAATTTCAAGCAATGTAAAACACCATCTAATTACTGGTCATTTATTGTTAGAGTAATAATCCATCCTAGTACCATAGTCTTAGACCTGAGACTCATTTATTTTCTTCTATGCAGTAATTTCTATGGTTTAGACTTAGGGAAATTAGCATTAATGATAGTGGAGGCGTTTCTGGTTGATCATTCTGCATGTTGAGGCACTCTAGATTGATCATTCTGACAACCTAGGTGCCCAAATTGATGAACTTCAACTAGTATGCACTCCCCTCCCTCCCCAATTTCATGGATTTGGTCCAACTTGAGGTGTTAGTGCTTGGTTTAGGTGGTTTTTGGACTGTTTTGGGAATTTATTGCTCACCTGTAGCCACTCCCACTCATACATGTTCTCACCCACACATGTGATACCTTCATTGATGTTCCATCATGCCTTTCCCATGTTCACACATGCATTCATGATTGTTTTGGATGATTAGGAGGCTCATTGGTCCACCTAGGGGGGTTTGAGGGTCAAATCTTGAGCTGACACTTGTATGCATTCACATGGACTCCAAGGCCTCATGATTTTTCCGTATTGTATTATATACCAGTTACATACATAGTTACATGTTGGACAGCATAATAATATCCATTATTGACTTCATGTGTGTATGTAAATTTCAATCTTTCATCTATTTTGTGCATGTTTTGTGAACCATAGAGAATTGTGAGAGTTTCTTTGGATCCTAGATCAATCTATGTTTAAAATATCACATGGTATCAAATATATTTGGAGCTGCAAAACTATTCTAATGTGATTTATTTGTTGTTATAGGGATTCGCTAGATAGATTCATGAGTTTTCATTACGAGTACATTCAGCAATTTGTCACCAAGAGAGAAAGCAAAGATGGAGCAGAATCATGTCTTGTTAAAACCATTCAACTACTTCAAGTGGACGGCCTAAATGATGATCCAGCTGAGGTCAAAAGGCCTATACAGTGTAACCATGGGGACATAGGTCGAACCAAACTCTGCAGTTGATAAATCAAATTTTTTCAATAGACTTGATGAAGTATTTGGAATTCTTTATCTCAGCATTTCAAGAGACTTTCTCTTCTGTGTTTATAGTCTAGCTACCCCAAATGAAGTATGGCTAAGGATTGAATCTTTGTTTGAGAATACGGATCAGATGAGAGGTCACCAGCTCGAAAATGAGCTCAACTCCTTGAGCCTACTGCATTATGATATGATGCAATATTTCTTCTCCAAATTCAAGTCATTGGTGATTTATCTCAAGAAGTGTGGCATATAGGAGAAGGAAGAGAAAATCATATTGTCCATTCTTTTGAATCTAGGGCCTAAGTACTCTATGTTTGTAAGCACATTTCACTCAAGTAAGCTCACAGCTCGAAACTAGAAATTTCCATCACTAGCTATCTTCATGGAGTCTTTGATCCAAGAACAAGACAAGCTAGTGCAAATGGGAAACATCAAATCCAGAAAATACCAAGCCCTTATTGCAGGGATTTTGAATCCATCCCAAGGCAAGAATAAATCTAAGGATTCTAATAAGCAAGACAAGAAGAAGTGAGACAGACCCAAATTTCCTGATGGGGGTTCGAATCCTTGCAAGGACAAGGATAAGAAGACGAGGGAGAAGACTAAATGCACCTATTGTCACAAAAGGTGGCATCTAGAGATTCCACGCATGAATAAAACCATAGACATGATGGCACAATTGTTGGAGGAGAACAACATCCTAGTCCCAGAGGGCGCAAGGAATAAGGATGGAGGTTTAGGATCATATAGAAAAGAGAGGTTCCATGCATTGGTTGTTGGTTCTTCATATTCTTCATCCTTCATCATTGATTCAGGAGAATCAACACACATGGCATCTATCAAATATTCCTTCACATCCATGTATTTAGACAATGGCCCAACTGTCTGAATGGGTGATGATTCATATTTCCAAGCCAAGGGGATTGGTAGGATTGATATTGTAGATGGGTATTTCAATAATGTTATATTTTTACGAGACTTGGTAGCGAACCTAATCTCACTATACCAAATTACCCACACTAGTGAATCCAAGAGAGTAACATTTACTCCAAACATAGTGGAGATAGCTGAAGTATCTACCAACAAGGTGGTGCCACTAGGGTTTGTTGATCATCAAGAAAGGATGTACAAATTCTCTCATTTCCTTCCCTACTCTAGAGGGAAAGCGTTCTTGTCCCATGCCAATGCAACCAGAAACTTGCACCATGAGAGGTTCGGTCATATGAACTACACATAAATCTAGGAATTGAACAAAGAAGGCATGATGTAAGGCATTCCTCCTATCAATACCTCCAATGGTGCATGCATTGGTTGTGTGGTGGGAAAACATTCAGACCACAACTATAAGAAAGGGAAATCAAGGACAGCTACTCAAGTGCTTGGATTAGTGCATTTAGAACTTATTGGGCCTCTTACCACACCCTCTTATGGAGGATCAAGGTATGTGTTGACCTTCATAGATGATTTCTCAATTTTTTGTTGGGTTTACTTTCTCAAACTAAAATATGAAGTCTTTGAGACACTTAAGTTTTGGAAATACCTAGTTGAGAATCAATGTGGGAATAAGATCAAATTCCTTCGAAATGGTAATGGTAAATATTATGTGAATAAGAGTTTTCATCACCTCTATGAAGAATGTGGCATCCAAATGAAGCATTCGGTCCCCTACACACCACAGCAAAAGGGTGTGGCAGAGAGGGAAAAAAGGGTTCTCAAGGAGATGGAAACCTGTATGATTAAAGCCAAGGATTTGAATCCTAAGATATGGGCTGAATCCATTAAATGTGTTGCATACATTCAGAATATGGATCTTCATAAATAAGTAGATTGCAAAACACCATATGAGGCTTGGTTTGGTCACATGAAAAATATTTCACTTTTCAGGAATTTTGGCTCAAGGGCTTGGGCTAGAATTCCTCCAGAAAAGAGAAAATATTTGCATCCACTAAGAAAGGAGTGAATCATGGTGGGTGTTACAGCTGATTTTACCACACATGGTGGATCACACCTATATGGCCTTCCATGTCCCTCTATAGACTCTTTAGACCCCATGGACCATTTTTGTACCTTTGATGTTTCCAAGATCATCCCTAAAAACATGCAATAATTGCCATAAGTGACTTTTAATCCCTTCCTCACATATATACACAGATTTGACCCTTAAACCCACATACATCAGGATGTGTGCAAAAGGCCAAATGATTTTGGATTTTTCCTTGATGTGGATCCAAGTCACTTGTCTCTTGGCCTTCCATATTCCTTGAGATCACTTGAATTTGACCTTTCATTACCCCATTGAAGAGATATATAAGGAACCATTTGGATACATTGAAGGGGGAGGAATTGAAGAGCAAGAAAACTATATTTCATTGTTTCCAAAGCTTATACTTGAGTCTACATCCCTTTGTCCCTTGGAGCAAGAGTGGAAAAGATCAACGGGGATCTACATCAACCATCTGGAATAAGGTACGAATTGAGATCCTTTAGTGTTAGATGTTTGGTTTCTCTTGTGGAAGGATTGATTTATGGAGTTAATCTATATGTTGTGGTACCCTAAGCCATGGGAATTTCTCTCCATAATAGAATTAGCGACTCCGCTGGGGAGTTCCTAGCCATTTTTTCCTTTGGGGGTTTTTATCGGCATTCAATGTGCTTGAATTGCTCTGATTTCTCTATTTCTGAGTTGGGTATGGGGGCATGTTTTCCTGGTAGTGTCTGATAGGAGTGAATTTTTTCTCAGCTTATCTGTTTGCCTTCAATTTTATCTCTTTTTCTTCCCGTACGCGAGTTTTTTCCTCACAGTCTCATGTACATGCAATTTTGATTGAGATATCCGCGTATATACACGGGTTTTCTGCACACAGTCGCATATGCCCTGAGTTTTTCCTTTTAGAGGAAGATTGAGTGTTGCTGGGTGAGTTTTGATGATTGCTGAGTCTCCTTAGATGCTTCTAGAGTCTGTATACACCTCTGTTTCTGACCAGAGACGCTTTTTAGGGTAAATTTTTTTTTAAGAATGTTCATGTCATTGCATTTTTTATTTTTTGTTTTGGGATTAGTGCATTAGGTCTCTTTTACCTTAGTGCTTTGCGTGGGTGTTGTTTGATAGTCCTTGCAGAGTCTGGGGTTGGTATAGTCATTCTTTTTCTTTATTATCTCATTTTTATTCAAAAAATCCAAAAATATTTGCTTCTTTGCATCATTATGCATCATTGCACTTTGCATTTTGCATGGTACTTGCACTAGGTTTGCTTAGAGAAGTATTAGTCAGGCTTTCATATAGGAATGATTTCATTTGTCATTTGAAGAAAATTTTGCATTTCATGTAGTAGCATGCCCTGTTTTTCATTCGACACAATGCATTTGCATTGATTGTTAGGTGTCTGTTTTACTTCATGTTGCATCATAAAACCATTGGTTGCACGATCATCTACCTTTTTGCGTAATAAGCCAAGTAAAATCAATGCTTAATTAAAATGGATTACACTATTTTATTTTATAGGGTACACCAACAAGATTAGGTTTTAGGGTCTTGGAATAGTTCATTGTGAGTAAATTCTCCAAGGCCACTAAAGAACAACATGTATGTGTCTGTCCAGGTGAGAGTGTGAAATTCCTTGGTATAATTAGTGTTTCTCAGGATCCTCCTCTTACAAGGGAGTTAAGCACAAGGCAGTGTGAGCGGTTATTGATTGGGATGACCCCTAGTCATAACTAAGTAGCACCAAAGATATTTCCTGTATTGTATTCGTATCTGGGGGCTCTTTTGAGAGTTTTGTGCTTTGCTACCCTGCCCATACGATCAATCCCGCCTGCAAATGTCCTCCTGAGCATTAATTATATTGAGGGGACCTTAGTTTCCTTATCTAGGTTATCAAGGAGGTACTTCGCAGGGGCTATTCTACAGATGTCCGGGCCAAGTTGGCGTTGGACAGCACAGTTGCTATATGCGTTGAAGCTGAGGGCCACAATAATTGGTTACGAACCTCCACTTGTTGTGTATGGGAGTCTCAAGCCTCTCCTAGGCGATACATACCTGGTTCATTCAGGAGCTCACATATCCTACCCTTGTTTGCTTGTGATTGGATTTAGATTATATAGGTGTATGCTTTGTGCATGCTAGCTTTCTTAGGGTTTACGTAATTAGAAGAGTCTTTTCCATTTTTTGAGTCATTATGGATTCGGGTGCGACACTTCTCTTTTCTCGTCGTTTAGCAGGACTTCCACCTTCTACATCTCCTCCTCCTTTGGGAGAGAGAAATAGACCGTCCAGGCGGACTACTTCTCACATTGATTCACACATGATGGGAGATCATGAAAATGAAATTCTTGAGTTGTCTTCTGTTAGAATAATCAACCCATAGTTAGCTACCTTAGACATTAATTAATCCATTTTTTTCTTATTTTCCTAGTTTCCAGTATTCCACTCTATGTAAGTTGTTTTCCACTTGTCCTAGAAGTCAAACTTGCTAAAACTGAATCATGGAGTGCTTGGGAAACCTCTTGGAATCCATATTTAGCATATCTTCTTTATTCCAAATCCTCCCTAGCACATGTCTGCTTTTTTAGCTTTATTTCCTGCTTTACTGAGTTTTATGGCAAAAGGGAAAGTAAGACTAGGTGCAGTTGACTATTTTTTTGCTCTCATCATCCTCCATTCTTTTCTCCTAATAAAAGCATGTATGAGTTGTCTTTCCATCACATATTAGCTTGCCTAATTGAATTTTCCAATTCATGAGCTCCTAGGTAGATTTGGAAACTGCTTTATGCACCTATGGGGGATTTGACTAGATTTAGTAAGCCTACTTTTTGCTATTTCAAATTCAGTCTCCTTTGTGTGTAAATTTGCATATTTTATTAGGAATTTTGTGAGTGAATTTGATCTATCTCCTGGGTTCAATTTCCACATGGTATCAGAGCCTTTGTAGATTGATTTCTCTCCTTCCATATTGCTATTGCAGGTTCGACATCTTGACTGGGAGATATTCTGCTGATTGAAGGGACAATTTATAAGCTATGGATCAATCTCAGAAGATCATCTTGACTCCATTTAATTTCTTTGAATAGAAATAAGAGATGGAGATATTGTTGAGAGAAAAAGGTCTCTGCAGGGTGACTATGGCAACTAAAGCAGATCCCAATGCAGCTGCAGAGAAAATTAAATGGCACAACAAGAGGGATGAGGCTTATGGTCTCTTGTGTCTGAGCATATCCAGAGACCTCCTCTTCCATATTAATGGATTGACATCACAAAATGAAGTATGGGAGAAGCTTGTAGAGATTTTTGGTAAGACAGATGAGATGAGAGGAAATCAAATCGAGAATGAATAGATCTCCTTGAGTCCCAGCAGCTTCAAATCCATGCAACTCTACTTTTCCAGGTTTAAAGCCCCTATTTTGCAGCTAAAACAGTGTGGAATTTAAAATAAGGAGGAGTAACTAGTTTTGGCCATACTCTCAAAGCTTGGCCCTAACTATTCAGTGTTTGTTTCAACCTTCCATGCCACCAAGTTGATAGCTCGAGCCTGGAAGATGCCTAAGCTTGCAGAGTTCATGGAATCCCTCACACAAGAACAAGATAAACTAGTGATGATGGGCACCATCAAACCTTCCAAAGACCAAGCTATGCTTGCTGGAGATTCGAGGGTGGATTCAAAAGGCAAGAAGAAAGCTAAGAAACCACCTGAATAGAAGAGAGACAAGAACAAGTCTCAGGATTAGCCCCAAGGCTCCAAGAATAACTTCCAGAAGAAGAAGAACAAAGGAGAAATGAGCAAGTGTGCATACTGCAGTAAGGTTTTTCATCCTGAAATCTCCTGCATGAAGAAGCAAATTGACATGCTGACCCAACTCCTAGAGAAAAATAACATCTCCCTTCCTGATAGCTCAAAGAAGAGGGAAGGAGTATCAAATTCAGAAGACAGAGAGAGAGTTCATGCATTGGTTGATGGCACATCAAGCTCACCTAGCTTCATTATATAATCTGGAGTTTCAATAAATATGGTTTCAACCAAGGAGGCATTCTCCTCTCTTGACATGTCGAAAGGTCCACCAATAGTGCTGGGAGATGACTCTCTCACTGACAGTTTGGGCAAAGGAAGGATTGCTCTTGACCATGGTAAGTTCAGCAATGTATTGTATGTTCTAGGTCTTGCCTCTAACCTCTTGTGAGTGTATCAGATGACCCACATAGGGTCTCCAAAGAAGGTCATATTCTTCCCTGATGATGTTGAGATCATGAAGGTCTCGAGTGGTAAAGTCATTGCAAAAGGAGTTGTAGATCACACTTCGAAGGTATACTGGTTTTCACATTTTATACCCTACTCAAACCCCTCTTCTCTTTTGATTCATGCTAATGAGGCAAGCAAGATTTGGCATGAAATATTTGGCCATCTTAACTCTAAGTATCTTTCTGATCTAAGTGAAATAAATGGTCATAGGGTTACCAAAGATTAAGTTTTCCAAGGGAGTCTGTCAAGGTTGTGTCCTAGGAAAACACCCAGAGCATAAATTTGAGAGAGTTAGTCATGAGAGAACCTCTGCACCTCTTGAGTTGATCCACGGTGATGTTTCTGGTCCATTCCCTCATATTTCAATGAGTCAGGCCAAATATGCATTAACTTTCATAGATGACTTTTCCAGGTACTATTGGGTTTACTTCCTGAAGCATAAGTCTGAAGTTTTTGGCCTCTTCAAAATCTTTAAGGCTTTGGTTGAAAACCAGTCTGGGAGGAAACTCAAGATTCTTAGATCTGACAATGGTGGTGAGTATGTCAAGTATAAGTTCATTCAATATTGTGAATATGAAAGTATTCAAATGTAGCATTCAATCCCTTACACACCACAGCAAAATGGTGTTGCTGAGAGAAAGAACAGATCACTGAAAGAGATGGCAACCTGTATGTTGGAGGCTAAGACTTTGCCACCAAAGTTTTGGGCCAAGTCTATAAACTGTGCATCCTATATTTAGAATAAGGTGCCTCATAAACAGCTTGATGGTATGACTCCTTTCGAAGCATGGAGTGGGCACAAGTCAGATGTGACCCATTTCAGTATTTTTGGCTCAAGGGCTTGGGCTAGAATTCCAACAGAAAAGAGGAAGGCTTTGCATCCCCAAAGCTAAGAGTGTCTATTTGTTGGGTACTCTGAATATTCAAAAGGGTACAAGCTGATCAATTTGAGCACAAAAAAATCCTTCATTGAAAGGAGTGTTCAGTTCCAAGAAGAGCCTTTAGCAGCAGTTGAAGTTGGAGAGTCTTCTTCACCACCAGAACCATTGAATGTAAGTGAAGAGACAAATGAGTTTGCTGATTCTGATATTTTTGATAATAATGATTTAATTGAAGATCCTAACATCCCTACAATACCAAAATTGGAAGCAAATACCATTCATGCAGCTGGGGAACTAGCTGGAAATCCTAGTGATCCTAGGAGGACTAGATCTCAGTTTGAGAGTGCCCTGAGCATGAAAGACCCTTTGTTTGCAGAGAAATGCTATATTATGGTTGATTCAAACCCATAGACATATGAATATGCAGCACATGATCCAATATGGAAAGCATCCATGAAAGAAGAATTAAGCTCACTCCATAAGAACAACACTTGGGAGCTGGTTGATCTTCCCCTAGGGAGGAAGCTAGTTCAATGTAAGTGGGTTTTCAAAACTAAGTTTGGTGCTGATGGTTCACCTCTGAAATATAAGGTGAGATTGGTAGCCAAGGGCTACTCATAGGTACATGGTATTGACTACAATGAGACCTTTGCACCAGTGGCAAAGATGGATTCCATCAGTCTAGCCTTAGCCATTGTAGCTTCGAAGCAGTGGGAGGTACATCACATCGATGCGAAGTGTGATTTCCTGAATGGAGATATTTCTGAAGATATTTAATTTCAGTATCCTCAAGGGTTTTTTACTAATCCATCTTTTGTGTGCAGGATAAATAAATCATTGTATGGGCTTAAGCAATCCCCCAGGGCTTGGTCTGCCAAGATTGATGGCTTTTTGCTGTCATTGAGTTTTGTTCGATGCAAGTCTGATCCAAAATTTTATTTGAAGATGATTCATGGTTTTTTGATGATTATTTTCTTGTATGTGGATGACCTTCTGATTACATGAAGCTCAAAGAAAGAAATTGCCTCCTTGAAGGATGCAATGAACCATGCATTTTCTATGACTGATTTGGGGTGTTGAGACAATTTTTGGGTCTCGAAATTGCTCAATCCCAAAATGGAATAAAAGTACATTAGTCCAATTATGTTCTGGATTTTCTGAACAAGTTCAAAATGAAATATTGCAATCCAAACAAGACTCCCTTCCTTTCAGGAGTTAAGCTTGAAGAAGTAGGTTCTTCTCCTATGGTAGATAGTACACTGTATAGACAACTGATTGGGTGTTTGTTGTACCTTACACACACTCGACCTGATATTTCTTATGCAGTAAGTGTGGCTTCAAGATACATGGATCAGCCTCATGAGATCCATTGGAGAGCAGCCAAAAGGATCCTTAACTTTGTTCAGGGAACAAGAACTCATGGGATCTTCTACAAAGCTAAATCTGATCTTGATTTGATTGGGTTTACTGACAGTGATTGGGAGGGTGAAAACACAAATAGAAATTCAATGTCAATATATGTTTTCATGCTTGTTGAAGGACCAATCAGCTGGTCAAGCAAGAAATAGAGTGCCATTGCACTCTCATCTACAAAAGCAGAGTACATAGGAGTTGTAAATGCAGCAACTCAATGTTTATGGTTGCAAGGGTTACTTGGTGAGTGTGGCTTCAAATCAGAGTTCTCAACTATTATATATTGTGATAATAAGAGCATCATTCAAATCTATAATGATCTAGTTTAGAGACAAAAAAATAAACACATTGAGATCCATATGCACTACATCAGATAGCTTGTGCATGATGGCACCATTCACCTACTCTTTTGTGCATCTTCAAAACAAGTAGCTGGCATCTTCACCAAATTTTTTTGTGAGAAGACATTCAGAAATATCAAATCACTGCCAGGTATTTTTGATCATGTTGTGAAGAATTATTGATGACAATATTTTCAAATTTTGTTTTACCATCCATGTTTAAGGGAGGATTTTCCCATTGGGTTTTTGCCTCTTTCCTTGGTTAAATGGACATGCAATATGTAAAGGGTGACTAATCCTTGTTGCTAGGCCCTATATTTTTCTGATATTTTACTCATAAGATAGGCTTAAGGGGGGCTTTTAGAATAATCAACCCATAGTTAGCTACCTTATACATTAATTAATCCATTTTTGTCTTGTTTGCCTAGTTTCCCATATTCCACTCTATGCAAGTTGTATTCCACATGTCCTAGAAGTCAAAATCGCTAAAAATAAGTCATGGAGAACTTGGGAAACCTCCTAGAATCCATATTTAGCATATCTACTTTATTCTAGATCCTCTCTAGCACATGTCTGCTTTTTCTGCTTTATTTCCTGCTTTACTGAGTTTTATGGCAAAAGGGAAAGTAAGACTAAGTGAAGTTGACTTGTTTTTTGCTCTCATCATCCTCCATTATTTTCTCCTAATAAAATCATGTATGAGTTGTCTTTCCATCACCTATTATCTTTCCTACTTGACTTTTCCAATTCGTGAGCTCCTAGGCAGATTTGGAAACTGCTTTATGCAACTATGGGGGATTTGACTAGATTTAGTAAGCCTGCTTTTGACTATTTCGAATGGAATCCTTATGCATTCAAATCTCTCATGTAATTATTTATTACAGCAGCCTATGACTTCACAAGGTTGGCTATTGTACACTTATTCAATACAGATTAGTGTTAGCTCCAAATTCAGTCTCCTTTGTGTGTAAATTTGCGTGTTTGATTAGTAATTTTGTGAGTGCAATTGATCTATCACCTGGGTTCAATTTCCACATCTTCTCCACCTCACAAGGTTGGGGAAGAATATCCTACTCCTGTATATGATCCTTCACCTAATATACCTACACACTCTGGGTATGATCCCTCATTCACAGGTCACCGGTATTGGTTTCTGGGTGACGAGACTCACCATGAACCTGCGAGCACTAGTTATGGCATGTTTGGTATCCCTACACAAGATCTGGCACAACATGCTGAGTCAGAATTTGAACCTAACACTACACCTAGGGGCACTCCTATTTCTTTCTATGTGGAGAGATTTGGGAACACGAGTCGCATTGCACCCTCCATCCCAACGGTGGAGGCTACATCACATGTTCGTCCTAGACCTGGTGTTAGTAGTCCTATTCAGATACCAGAACCAAGACAAGTGACTATAGGGAATACCACTTACATCACTTTACATGTCCCTTCGTCCTCTATTCTTAGTTCTTCGAATTCTATTCCTCCCCCTCATTCATGTGGTCCTTCGGGATGGAATGTTGCTACTAGTCATGTTCATACTGCTGCTACTCGCGTAGTCGTATCTCAAAGTCAAGTACCTACTGTTGTCTCAGGAGGTCACATTCCTAATTCTGGAACATCCTATGGTCTATCACAGGGAGTTCCCCATATTCCTACTTATGGATTTTCTCATGGGACTTCCCATGGGACAACTTATGGAGCTTCTCATGGACAATATTATGGACTGCAGTATGGACAGAGTTATTCACCTTATGGGTACGGGTATCAACAACCCGCTTACTTCCCGAATTATGGCTTCGTAGCTCCAAATAGTCAAGGTACACCACATTATAGTGCTTCCATGCCACCCTACATGGGTCAAATGGGAGGAGGATACTATGGCCATGGCCATGGTGGTTACAGTAGTCAGCCTTATGTGAACCAAATTATCAAGGAGCATGGCATCAACCTACTCAACCGAGGCTCCCTTTCCTCGCAATGCTAAATTTACTTGACTTGTCAAGACTAACAAATGATCTAGTATCTCATGACCCGGCTTGGCCGACTATCCCTACCAAGCTTCCCTCGGACATTCCCAAATTTGAGGGCAAACCAGGAGAAGATCCTAGTGAACATGCTACTACATTTCACCTTTGGTGTTCTTCTAATTCCTTAAATGATTATTCGATCCGTTTAAGGCTATTTCAACGCACCCTCACCGGGCCTATAGAAAAATGGTACATAGAGTTACCTAGGGGGACATTCGTGTTGTTCGATGACCTAGCTATGACTTTTCTCAATCACTTCCAACTACCAGTGCGTTACGATGTTGGTATAGAACTCTTGTCGACATTTTCGCAAGATAAAGCCATGCATATCTCGGGCCATATCCAAGAGTGGCATAGATAGAAGAGATTGATTAAATCCTTCATACCGTTGGAGTTTCTCCTCAAGTGGTTCCTTAAATCATTACTACCTTATATAGCGAAGGATGTTTCTACATACGGAGTTCAGAATAAGGAACAAGCCATTTTTAGGGTGCAGGAATTGGATTTGATTTATGCTCAATATGGATTGTTATATGAGATCATTCCTAACACTCCGCATTCTAGTTTTGACCCTAAGGTCAAACCTAGACCACATGCCGATGGCATTGTTGGTTGTACAAGTACCAAACCTGCGGATTCAATTGTGCAACAGGTGAGTCAATTGTTTATCAACAAATCTGCCTCAAGACAAGCCACAGCTTCATCTCAACCCACCCAAATGATGAATGTGCTTTCGGTGCAATCATCGGACCAAAAGGGTAACCAACAACTTGGAAGGAATAAGAAAAAGGGTAAGAACAATCGTAAAGGTTGGAATAGGAATGAAAATGCCAATTTTAATGACAAGAATGCCTGCAATGCTGGGGGGACAAGCAATCTAAACATAAGGTTAATTTTCCTTGCAATTTGTGTAAGGATGACCACCTCACTCACTTGTGCCCTCGTATGGAAGACGCCTCAAGGTTCATAGCACAGGGCCCAGCTATGCTGACCAACAATTTACCACATAATCAAAACATGAACTCAAGGACCCATGATCAGTCTGGTGTAGATCAAGATCCACCAGAAGCCAGTAGTGGTCATGGTTGCATTAATATGGTACATGCTACTAAAGTTGTGACTCATGTGAAGGACTATGGTTCATCACAACCAGACCTTGGAAAAGAACCTACCCCACCTGGGAGTCCTTTGCGTATTGAAAACTCTATGGATAAACCTGCAGTCGCACCTCACATTCCTAAGGGAGTCCTAAATCATTCGGGACACAATCTTAATTCCTGAGCTTCCCAGAACTATTCAGTTGTCAAGGATTTAGGCCACACTCCTTGTGCGATGTCTGTACTTGAAGTACTTCAGAGTTGTCCTTCACAAAGGAAGGATTTGCTTTCAGCTCTTGGTGTTAACGATGATAACTCTTCCTCTGTCATCAAATTTGAAATAGCAAGACTACAGCCTTACTTGCCTTACTATGTGTCTCTCTTGATTCATGTAGAATGTCTTAACATGACCGTCAAACGCACTGTGATTGACGAAGGCAATGCTTCTTCCGTGATGTCTTTATCGTGTTGGAAAGGTTTGGGTTCCCCCGAGTTGTCTAAATCTGCTACCATGTTGACTGCTTTTGATGGTAGATCATTTCTACCACATAGAATTATTCCTTCTCTTAAGGTCCGTTTGGGAGGAAAGACCGTCGCAATCAAGGTCAAGGTGGTTGATGCGCCCCTTGATTACAATCTGTTACTGGGTAGGAATTAGATGTATAGTATGCAAGCTATAGCTTCTTCTCTATTTCGAGTTGTATGCTTTCCATTTAATGGGAAGATTGTTACGATTGATCAGACATCATTAAAAAATCTGAGTGTTACTACATCATCGAGAGCTTCTATCCCAATTATCGATCATTCTCAGCCGACAATTGGGATTGTGGGTGTTGGCATGTATCCATCCCTTATGGGAACCTTTGGTTGTCCTGCACCCATTCTTATGATCGGGTCTAGTTTCGGTGGGTCTTTGTCTTCATTGAGTTTGGTGTCTTTTCGCACTATCCATATGGAATATCCTTGGATCCTTCCTACACCGAGTCCTTCGAGTAAGCCTATCGAAACGGACATGCCGTTGCATGCAGCAATGATAGCATATCAACATAATATTGAATGTGTTGTAGAGCCTAGTCCTTCCTCTTCGCGGACGGAGTAGGAGGACCCATATGTACTGCCTGCATGGGCAGTTGAGTCTTCTCACACAAATGATTTTCTTGATAGTGTTTTTCCATCAGATGAAGCTATTATTGAGGCCATGTCTGGGATTGATCCACCTTGGGAAGAGTTACATCATAGATCTTATTTTATTCCTCAGCTTGATCGTTTGGAGTGTGAAGCCTTTAGGGAGATTCTTAGTGAGAGAATTGGTAGTCCTGTGGTTCCATTGTGGTCTCCTAGTCTGATGGCTGATGGAAACATGGCAAATATATCTCCTACCATCCCTATCAATATCTCTCATGATCCTGGCAAGATTGAGAATGTCTATATTGAGGAATAATGTTCCCATGCTGAGATTCAAGAGTATATCGAGTTGTTCAAAGAGTTTCGTGATATATTTGCTTGGTCATATGAGGAAATGGCAGGTATCAACCCTCGCATTGTTGAACATGAAATTAAAACTTATCCCAATGCTAAGCCTGTTCGTCAACGCTTGCATGCAGTGAATCCTAGAAAATAACCCATGATTAAGGCTGAGATAGAGAAACTGTTAGATGTCGGTTTTATCTATCCCATTCCCTTGACGGAGTGGATTTCAAATATCATTCTAGTTGATAAGAAGCAGGGAGAAATCTGTATATGCATTGATTTCCATGACTTGAATCGTGCCTATCCTAAGGATAATTTTCCCACACCATATATTGATCAAATTTTGGATGAGTGTGTGGGAAGCGAGTTATTTTCCTTTATGGATGGATTTTTCGGATACAATCAGATCTAGATCAAACCTAAGGACCAACATAAAGCTTCATTTATTTGTCCTTGGGGTACGTTAGTGCATATCGGAAGATGCCTTTTGGCCTTAAGAACACCAGAGCCACATTTCAGTGGGCTATGACCTTGATTTTCCATTATCTAAAATCGATTATTGAAGTCTTTTTGGATGACCTTGCTACTCATTCTTGTCAGAGGATGTGTCATTCCTACCATTTGAGATTAGTTTTCGAAATATGCCGCCATTATTTGGTTAGGTTAAATCCTCATAAATGCATCTTTTGTGTGAAGTTTGGTCGCTTGTTAGGGTTCATTGTCTCCAAGGAGGGTATAATAGTTGATCCCTTAAAGGTTGAGGGAATGCTTCAATTGTCTCCCCCGAGAAACATTAGACATATTCAATGTTTACAAGGCATGGAAAATTTCTTGCAGAGATTCGTGGTTAATTTTTCCAATTTGACTAAAGGCTTTATGTGTCTTTTGAAGAAGGACACTACCTTTTGTTGGGATGAGCGAGCCCAGGAGTCCTTTGATGCACTTAAACAAGCCTTAGCATCAGCCCCCATGATTAGTCCACCTGACTATAGCCGTGATTTTTTGCTTTATGTGGCTGCGTCCATGGAGATGATTGGTATGGTTTTGGTTCAAGAGGATGAGGAGCTTAATGAGCATGTCATATATTATTTGAACTAAAACCTTGTATATGTGGAGATTTGTTATTCCCATGTGGAGAAACTTGCCTTAGCTACCGTTCATGCAGTTCAAAGATTGAGACACTACATTCTCCTTCGCCAGACCGTGGTGGTAGCCCATGTCAATCCATTTCAGTTCATCCTCACTAGAAGGATGATCGAGGGAAAGTATAATAAGTGTATTTTCATCATACAAGAATTCAATCTTGAGTTTGTTTCGGCAAAATTGAAAAAATCATTGATTTTTGTGAAGCTTATATCTGATTTCCCAAGCAAGGAGGAGGAGGAAGTTTGTGAAGATACATTTGTCGATGAGCACATTTTCCTGATCTCAACTTTAGAACCATGGTATGGGGATAACATCATATATTTACAAACATTGAAGGTCCCTACTCACCTTTCATGGGATGAATGATGACGGTTACGTCATGTATCCAAGAACTACCTTATAGTGGATAACACATTGTACCACCATGGGGTAGATTCCATTTTACGTCGTTGTTTAACTCATGAGAAGGTTGAGTTTGTGCTAAATGATTGCCACAAAGGGGCATGTGGTGTTCATTTATCTGGGATTTATACAGCCCAAATATTCTTGAGAGTGGGTTATTTCTATCTGTCAATCTTTAAAGATTGTGTCAATGCAGTCAAGAAGTGCCACCCTTTCCAATTGTTTGCACGCAATATATGCTCACGTCCTGCCCCATTACATCTGATTATCACCACCGGTCCCTTCACTAAGTGGGGGATTGATTTCATTGATTGCAACCCAGCTTCAACTTGGGGGAATCATCATATTATAGTGGCTATTGACTATTTCATGAAATGGGCTGAGGCTATGCCCATGGTTAAATCCGACGGTGAGACATCCATGCATTTCATATTCAACCAGATCATTACTCGATTTGGTATTCTGAAGGATCTTGAAACTAACCATGGTAGGCACTTTCAAAATCGAATGATGGAAGAGTTGGCCTCGAAGTTAGGGTATAAATAGGAGCATTCATCTTCTTATTACCCTCAAGTGAATGGACAGGTTCAAGTAGTGAACAAATCACTTAAGTCCATTCTCCAAGGAACCATCGCACAAAGCATGACCAATTGGCATATCATGTTATATCCTACTTTGTGGGCTTATAGAACCACGATTAAGACTGCCACCAGTTTTTCTCCATATCAGCTTGTACATGGAGTGGAGTCTGTCTTGCTAGTTGAATGTGAAATCCCTTCATTGAAGCTAGCCACAGAGCTTTTACCAAACACTTCCCCATTGGAGGAATGTTTGGTCCACTTAGAGCAGCTTGATGAGCAGCGTCGAGATGCCTTAATGGATTTAGAAGTAAATAAGCATCGCATTAAGGTCCAGTATGATAAATATGTCCATCCAAGGAAGTTTAGTGAAGGAGATTTGGTCCTTTTGTGGGATCAAGCTAAAGAACCCTTGGCGGCAGGAAAGTTTAACCCCATGTGGCATGGTCCTTACGTTGTCAAACATGTGTTAGAGAAGGGCACCTATGAGCTAGTAGATTACGAGGGGACAGCCCTAGCTGAGCCTAGAAATGGGCTCTATCTTAGAAAGTACTATGCATAATCCTCAACTAGGGTTGATTATTGTATATTATTGTACAGTATTTTGCATAGTTAGGTTTTCCTTATGGTGATCGAGTTTGTTGATTAGCTTTCGTTTCTTATGGCAGATGTCAATGGAGTCTTCCATCTATATAAGATTCACTGATGGTGCTATCCATCACACTCAACACTCAGCCTTTGCTGCTTGGGTGATTTATACTCCTACGGGTCAGCTATTATCTTCTGGAGGCGTATGTTTACAACCCTCTTCAAACAATGTTGCTGAGTATAGTGCCGTTATCAAGCTTTTATGGGATGTCATTTCACATGGTGTTCTCTCTCTTGAGGTACGTCATGATTCACATTTAATAGTGTCACAGCTGAATGGCTTATATCATGTTAGGGATCCAACATTATTACAAATATTCTTACGTGTAAGATTGTTAGAACAGAAATTTGACAACATAACATACATACATGTTCCAAGAATTTATAATCAAGTTGCTAACTCATATGCTAACTATGTGTTAGATTGGCATTTGTTTCATAGACCATAAGCTCATCACAAACATACAATTTTACACATGTAAATAAAGAAAATCGATCATCATAAAAAAACTTCATTAAACATCCAAAAAGTGATGTCATAATACATAAGGGTCATAATACAAAAATGGGGCTTCTGAGCCACCAAAATATAATACACGGTAGTACAAAAATGTGTCACTCCCAGGTATCTAAGCTTGGGGAGGAGGAGGGGGGTTCTGATTGTGGAAAGTCACCACAACTCTAGCTAGCCATCAAAACAATCACACCCATGCTCATGGTACACCCACCACCTGATGTTGCATGGCCTTCAGCAAGTCCTTGACTTGCGCCATGGGTACCCTATGTGTCAGCCGCACAAAGTTTGTGTGGATGCTTTGGAGCATCTGCTCCGCATCCACAACCATAATGTCATCTCCTCTTCCACTCCGTCTATGATGAGGGAAACCATCAAGCTACCGTGGTCCTACATCTGCATACATATGACAGATTGTCACTATGTGTCGTCACGCAAAAACATGTCTTTTGGTTCCATATATCAAAAAACACAAAAAAATTAAATAATTCAAAAAAATTAAAAAGAGGGTTGGGATTCGTTACCAATGTCACCATATGCTGATCCTGGTGGGAGGGGCATGTCGGGATCTCCCCAAAAATATATCCCCGCATAGGGGTAATCATCGATGGCAACTATCTGCCGCCGCCACCATGGAAAGAAATTAGTTGGGTAGGGGTTAGACACCCTACCTCATCCCAGTATGTGCATCACATCTTCCCAACATCATTGGGGCATATCTTGAACCCCATGAGGAGGAACATCAACTCTAGGGCTGAGCCCCGAAACACGTTCGAAGAAGAACGTGCTCATTATACTAATGAAAGCAAAGTTTTGTACCCTACCCATCTTGCAGTCACTAAGTTGTTGCTTCATGTTACTCAATAGTGCAGTACTCCAATCGTAAACTATGGGTCTCATGCACTCCACTGCATAGAACATCAAGGGCTGTGAGGCCTGGTGGAGTGAGGCTATCCCTGCTATCCTGCCAAGTGTCAGTAGTATGGCCTTCAGTCCTAGTACCTGTATGGAGTTTGTTGGGATCTGACTCCAAACCTTCTCTGTGTCTGGATAAAAGTATATAGAAATATACTCATCAATGTTGAGGCCAGATCCGGGCCTGTGAGAACGTAGTTTCACCACTTCTCCCTGTCGGGACAATCCTGTAATGAAGTATATGTCCTCCACCTCTATAGTGAGGGACATCCCCGTCAATATGTAAAGACTCTGAGTCAGGATCCCAGTATTCTACTAGCATCTGCAATAGTCTTGGTTTGGCCCTTAAGCCCCCAAGACACCAAAACTTGTATAGCCCACATGCACGAAGAGCTTGTTGAGCCATTAGATTGCCCTGTACAGCTTCTTCAACATCCCCATGTTCTCTCTCCATCCATTCTAGCAACATCCTGCACATTTACATTATTTTTTGGTCATTATTTGTCTTAAAAAACCTTAAACATGGCCGCATATGCGACTGTTTGCAAAACAGTCGCGTATGTACACAACTTTGGCCCATTTTTCCGCGAATAGCTAGCCCTATACACAGAAAAATACCTGATTTTTGTGTGGGCCGAAGCGGCTATCTTAGAGTGGCCTAGAAATTGATTTTGACCATGAAAATTAAAAAAATTTACATGCAAATGGAAGATCAGGGCATGGGAAGTTACCTAGAAAAAAATGGTGTCGGATTTCGCCAGACGAAACTCCCAGAATTTGCGTTTGAAGTTCTGAGCTCAATTGGGTAAAAATTTCAAATGATATATAGTTTTTGAATTTTTTTACTATTTATAGAAATTTTTGAAAATTTTTGAAAATTTTTACCCCCTTTCTATAGTTTTGAACCTTTTTTTACCCTTTTGGACCATTTTTTACTAATATGATGATGTAGGAGACCGTTTTGAGCGTTGTTTTGACCATTGTTTTGACCCGTTAGTGCCGATTTTAGGTATGGTGTTTAAACTGGCATATAGGTTAGATTTTACCTCCATTTGAATTTTGCATGACCTTATGACCATTTAATTATAGCCTTAGGTACAAACCTATTCTATCCTGTCATTGAACCTTTTGGATATTTTAGAAGTGACATGATGTGAATTGTAGAGTTTGACCTTACATGGGTGCCCTAGTTAGCTCCTTGTTTGCATTTGGCACCCATGCCGACAGTTTGACCTTTAGGGTGTGGGAGTACGTTGTATAGTATCACCATGTCATTTTGCAAGAGCCTCATACTACTCTTGATCTTGTTGCTGGCCTGTGTCCTCAGGACTCCCTTACGTCAAGTTGTAATTGCATTATCACGATCTTTGTCTACCTTATTGATCCTTATGTCGGCTTCCCTGACTTTGAGTATCAGCCATACAGCCCGAGCTTATCTCATGTCTAGCCATGCAGAACCATTTTGTATATCCTTTCAAGCTTGATTCCCCATTTTTACTAGGAGGGGACTTTCCCTTGAGTGTCGCTATCCCACACGTGTGTCCTTGCATTGAGCATAGGTATGTTTCACTGCTTGGAACTATTTTGTTTGCCCCTTGACACTCATCCCCTCCTAGTTTGTAACTATAAAGCACGTTTATTATTTTTCAATCTTTTCAAAATATTTGAAAAAGTCCAAAAAAATCAAAAAACCAAAAATTCTGGACAAGAAAAGATGTTATCTTTTGCAGCAGTCGAGTCATGTTACCTTCGAACAAAGCACTGTATATCATATCCATTGGTTGGGTTAATAGTTTGAATTTAGGAGCTGTACTCATTTCTCTGATTTTATCTCCATTGACTGGTTAAGCTTCCAGTCCCTATGGAGCCTCTGTCAATGCCTCCTGTGTCGCAAAGATGTCCCAGTTTTGCATATCAAGTCTATGCTGCCTACATTCAGTCACCATTCACCTTTATGCTCTTGTTCAAAGGAATTTGAAACCTGAGTCGGCCATTCCTCAGTTATCTTGACTTTGCATGTCAGCCATTCCCGGTACAGTTACTGGTTCATGCACATTATGATCGAGTCCTTCCACATTATATAGCTTTGCTGAGTACCTCGTGTTGGATGATGGGGGATGCCTTAATTCCCTACTTCCAGCGGATTTCATCCCATCGACTTCAGATCATTTATCCTGGGATAGGAATCTAGAGTCATTTTTGAGTGACTTGATACTTGCAGTCATCAGTGGCAGGCTCTCTTGCCATCGACAGTTTTTTGGGAATACATCAATGTCCCCTGATCAATGGATTTTCTCAAGTGTTATACCCCAGCACATTTATTCACACTTGTTAGTTTTCACTCTAGTACCTTGATTCCCATTTTCATTATCGGTGGGTGATCTCGTGTCTGTTAATAGTATACATCAATGACCAGTAATCAAACTATGGACTACTATGTTCGACCTCGACACTTCTATTCACATAGTAGGACATGTACTTGTAGCAGTTTGTGTAGAAGACCTTCCAGACTGGTAGCATCTCATATATGTTACCTCCTTGATCGTGCCAATGTTCATGAGATTTCATCTCTCGTGACTTGATTCCAGTATATGTCATATATTTCCAGCCATCATGGAGATCATGATCTTGTGTATATCTTGATCATGGATATTCTGATCTATCTATATTGTATGTGGTGATGACCACACATATCATATTTTGTATCATGCCTATTCATGGCCATTGTACTCTTATGTATCTGGGACTGCTACATCTACTTGCAGTTATGTGCAGAGTTTTGATCATTGTATTGTATTAATTGGATGGCTGGTTCTTCCACTGGGTTCTTCATCACTCCACTTCTGGGATGGACTTATAATGTATTTCGTCCATCGTATGACCCCTCTGACCTCACACATTAGGGGGCATCTGTTATAGCTGATTTTACCACACATGGTGGATCACGCCTATATGGCATTCCATGTCCCTCTGCAGACTCTTTAGACCCCATGGACCATTTTTGTACCTTTGATGTTTCCAAGATCATCCCTAAAAACATGCAATAATTTCCATATGTGACTTTTAAGCCCTTTCTCATGTATATACATGGATTTGACCCTTAAACCTGCGTACATCGGGATGTGTGCAAAAGGCCAAATGATTTTGGAGTTTTCCTTGATGTGGATCCGAGTCACTTGTCTCTTGGCCTTCCATATTCCTTGAGAGTGCTCGAATTCAACCTTCCATTACCCCATTGAAAAGCTATATAAGTCACCCTTTGGATACATTAAAGGGGTGGAGTTAAAGAGCAAGAAAACTATAGTCCATTGTTACAGGAGCTTATACTCGAGTCTGCATCCCTTTGTCCCTTGGAGCACTTTGTGTTCTTCCCACACTTTCCTTTTGCTTGTGAGCTTGCTATCGAGAGATGGAGGATTGAAGTGGTGGAGGCCCAAGTGGGGGACTCAGTTTCTCCGATTCATAGATGTGCCGACAGAGGTTATCACTATTGTAATCTCTATTTTATATCAATATAAATATCTTTTCCTATCCAATAATGTGTATTTAAATGAGTATTTGATTCATGGATGCTTTTAAATGCTTATATGTTATTGATTATATATGCTAAAGTAGGTCTAACACAATTATAGATAGCATGCTTGTCTTGTTTACTGAATGTTGATGAAGCAAATTGCTAATACAAGCAAGAGTGGAAAATCTCAATGGGGATCTACATCAACCATCCAGAATAAGGCACGAATCGAGATCCTTTAGTGTTAGATGTTTGGTTTCTCTTGCATATAGGGAAGGATTGATTTCTGGAGTTAATCTGTCTGTTGTGGTACCCCAAGCCATAGGAATTTCTCTCCATAACAGTGGGATATGGTGAATATACAAAGGGATACAATATATTTTATCCCTCAAATCAAAATACTTTCTTAGAAATAATTGTACAATTCGAAGAAAAAGTCATTCCATATCTTGAACTAGCACCGGGGGAATTATCATCCCCTCCACCACAAGATGACGTAAGTGATGAATATTTATATGATATTTGTGACATTATTTATTCTTATATAGTGGAAGATGATTATTATGGTCATGTCTCACCCATTCAGCTCAAATGGGTTGAGAAAACCATAGAATCTATTGGGGATTTAGCCGAAAATCCACTAGATGCTAGGAAGACTAGATCACAATTTCACACAGCTTCCTTTGCAAGTGAAGTTGTTATTGCTGAGAAATGATTCATGATGGTTATATCGGATCCTAAAACATATCAATAAGCATCACTTGACCCAATATTTCAAACATCAATGCAAGAAGAGTTCAACTCTCTACAGGAAAATGAGACTTGGGAATTGGTTCCCTTGCCCTCCAAGAGGAATCTAGTGCAATGAAAATGGGTTTATAGGACCAAATTTGATGCTGATAGGTATGATATAAATTATAATTCTGTATTGGTTTCTAAATTATTCTCTCAATTCCAAGGAGTGGACTATAAAGAGACATTTTCATCGGTTGCAAAGATGGACTCTATCAGGATAGTTTTAGCCATTGCTGCAAGCAAGCGCTGGGAGGTTGACCACATGGATATAAAAAGTGCATTTTTCCATGGTGAGATACAGGAAGAGATATATATGCAGAAACCTGAATTTTTTAAAGAGGATCCTTCTCATGTATGCAGGTTAAATAATTCACTCTGTGGCCTCAAGCAAGCCCCAAGGGCTTGGTATGCCAAGATGGACAATTTTCTACTATCACTTGGCTTTGAAAGATGAAAATATGATCCTAATGTTTATTTGCAGAATTTTGGTGATGTAGTGCAGGTAATTTTACTCTATTTTGATTATATTTTTATTACAAGTAGTTGCATCAAATAAATTGGGTCAATCAAAGCCTCTTTGCACAATGAATTTTAAATGAGTGATCTTGGATTGTTGAAGCAATTTCATGGTTTGGAAATTGAAAAATATGAAAGAGAAATAAAGGTCAGCCAATGAAATTCTGAGTCAGAACTGTTAATGAATTTTAATATGGCTGAATGTAAGGAAGCAAAGTTCCCATTCCTTTCTAGTATCAAACTAGGTGAAGTTGGTGACTCTCCATTTGTGGACAGCTCATTGTATAGATAGCTAGTTGAGAGTTTGTTGCATATTACTCATTCTCGACCTGATTTAGAATATGTTGTAGGTGTTGTAGATATATATATGAATAAGCCTCACGAGATCCATTGGAAGGAATCCAATAGTATCCTTCACTATGTGCAAGGAACTAGACACTTCAGGGTGCACTATGTTGTTGGTTCTCCACTAGAACTAGTGGGATTTTCTGATTCTAATTGGGTTGGTGATCCCAATGATAGGAAGTCCACTTAAGGTTATGTATTCATGATATAACAAGGTCCCATATGATGTTCAATCAAGAAACAATACAAATTCTTCCTTTATTCAGCAAAATCCGAGTATAGAGGAGCAGTGAACGCAGCTACACAATGTGTGTGGTTTCAAGGTATTCTTCAGGAAATTGGAGTTGCATTTGATTCACCCACGGTCATTTGTTGTGATAATCAAAGTGAAATAAAGATTTCCACAAATCCATTGTATATATAGAGGACCAAACACATTGAGATACACATGCACTACATCCAGAGCTTGATGCATGATCTTGTGATATACTTGTAGTATTTCCCATTTGCAGAGAAAATTGTTGACATTTTCACCAAGTGCTTCACAGAGAATACCTTCACCTATCTGAGATCCCTTCTTGGAGTGGGTGATGCATGGTGATTTCTACCATTCATTTCATATTTTTGGATCCATGTCCATTATTTAGGGGAGGTTTTTTTCCCATGTGGTTTCCCTCCTTGCCTTCTTTTTATGGGAAAATAAAATTTTATGTTGTATGAGGTGACTTGAGCCTTTAATGCGAAGGCCTCCATGACATTTTTTGTTAAGAAGTACTCATTAAATATTAATAGGGGGTGTTAGAGTAATAATCCATCCTAGTACCATATTCTTAGACCTTAGACTCATTTATTTGCTTCTATGCAGTATTTTTTATGGTTTAGACTTAAAGAAATTGGCATTTCTAATAGTTCAGGCACTTCTGGTTGATAATTATAGATAGTTGATATGATCTAGGCTGATCATTATGAAAACCCATTCACCCACATTGATTACAGTCAACCAGCATGCGCTCCCCTTACCCAATTTCATGGATTTTGTCCAAATTGAGGCTCTAGTGCTTGGTTTAGTTGGGTTTTGGACTGTTTTGGGCATTTATTATTCACCTAGGCCCACTCCCACTCACCGATGATCTCACCCACATCTTTCATACCTTCATTGATGTCTGATAATTCCCTTACCATGTTCACAAATGCATTCATGACCGTTTGGGATGATTATGAGGCTCATTGGTCCACCTAGGGGGGTTTTAGGGTCAAATCTTGAGTTGACAATTGTATGCATTCACATGGCCTCCAAGGCATCATGATTTTTCGCTATTGTATTATATATCATTTCCAGACATAGTTACATGTTGGAAATTCATAATAATATCTATTATTGACTTCATGTGTATATGTAAATTTCAGTCTTTCATCTATGGTGTGCATGTTTTGTGCACCATAGCGAAATGTAATAGTTTCTTTGGATATTTTGATGCCTTGGTTGTGTAGGTATCTAGAAAATTCTACAAGGTAGTCAACACAAGGAGATAACCCAACCAAAGGCTTCGAATTGTTCTCACGCAGAAAATACTATATCCTCGAGCTGTTTGAAATGGCTAAATCCTATAAATACAAGGCCTCCAATGGCACAAGAGTTTTATTATATCTAGAAGATCTGCTGAGAGGATAAATTAAGAACAAAAAAATTGAAAGAACTGATATCTAACTAACTGCTTAAGGACACTTGAAGTGGGGTAGGAAATGTTTCAAATAAGACTGTTGTGATATATAACAGATGAAAGAAAACAAATACTTAATGTACAAACATGTAAATAAATATTACTTCTTTCAACTATCTTTATACTTTATACTCAACAAATAAAATTTCCAAGAATTCTGCCCAAAGTATTAGAGATACGCAACAAGTCTCAGAGC